>JAQHUG010000110.1:866291-887327 GCA_028555095.1 Dicrostonyx torquatus
CTTTAAAACATGGAGAAAGAAGTAGAAGAAGATATCAGAAATTGGAAAGATCTCCCATACTCAAGGATAGGTAGGATTAATATGCTAAAAATTTCCAACCTACCAAATCTATATAGAAATCCAATTCAACTTCCATTAAAATTCCAACACAATTTTTCCAGGAAATTGAAAGGACAATTTTCAGCTTCATGTGAAAACACACAGACACACAACAACAACAATGCCAACAAAAGCAGAATTGCTGAAACACTCCTAAATGACAGACAAACTGCTTGGAGGTACCACATCCTCAATTTGTACTACAGAGGTATAGTAATACAAACTGCATGCTATTGGCATAAAAAACAGATACACTTACCTATGGAATCAAAATGAAGTATTACACATAAGTTGACACACCAATGAATGTCTGCTTTTTAATAAGAAACAATAATGGACATTGCATGAGATAGCATCTTCAATAACTGGTCTTGGGCACACTGGATGATTGCATGTAAAAGAATACAAATAGATCCATTCTATAACCTTGTACAAAACACCACACAAAGTGGATCAAAGACCTCAACATAAAATTAGTACACTGAACCTGATAGAAGAGAATATTAGGAATAGTCTTGAGCTCTTTGACACAGGAAATAATTTCCTGAACAGCATACAGATAGCACAGAACTAAGCATAATGATTAATGAGACTTGATGAAACCAAAAGCTTCTGTATGGCAAAGCACACCATTGTTTGTACAATAAGCTACAGACTGTGAAAATATTTTTACCAACTACACATCTGACAGAGGGCTAATTTTCAAAGTCTATAAGTAACAAAAACTGGAAATAAAAAAGCATATAAACTAATTAAAAATGAGGCATAGTTCTAAACAGAACTAAACAGAAGATGACTATCAAATGGTTGAGAAGCACTTATAGAAATGTTCAAAACCTTTAGTTATCATGGAAATGCAAATCAAAATCACTTTGAGAAAAACCAGTCAGAGTTGTTAAGATCAATAAGAGAAATGACATCTCACACTTGTGATGATGTGAAGTAGAAGAAACACTCATCTGCTGCAGGGAGTGCAAACTTGCACAACACTATGGAAATCAGTATGGCAGTTTCTCAGGAAGAAGGGAATCAACCTTCTTCATGATCCAGCTGTAGCATTCTTGGGAAGATACACAAAGGTTGCTTCATCGTACCACAAAGACATTTGCTCAACCAGGTTCATGCTATTCATAGTAGCTAGAAATTGGCAATAACCTAGATGTCCCTCAAGAGAGAAATGGTAAAAAAAAATGGTAAAAAAAATACTCCATTTACACAATGGAGTATTACTTGTTAACTGTAAAAAATAAAATCATGAAATTTGAAGGTAAATGGATGGAGCTAGAAATAAGTTATCCTGAGTGAGGATAACTCTGACCCAAACTCACAAATACGGTATGTATTCACGTATGTGTGGATGATAGCTGTTAAATCATAACCAAACAATAATCTGTATAATCAGAGATACTAGGTATAGAGTAAGGGGAATGGATGGCTCACCCTAAGAATGGAAAATAGAATTAATATTTATGGACAGACAAGGGAGGAGGACTTGAAAGGGAGGATCAATTTGAGATGATAAAAGATGAGTAGAGAACAGTGGGGATTTGGGGAGGGATAGCTAAAATTAAGGATCATTTGAGGTGTAGCATGGCAACCTAACACAGTAGAAGCTTCCTGAAATTTTACAAATACAATCTAAATGAAACTTCCAAGTAATGGGGATGGAGTATCCAAGCATCAAATTGACATCTCTTTCCAATAAATGAAGCTCCCTGGACTAGAAATGGGTTGCATATATTTGAGTTATGGACCAAAGGAGTTACATGGGAACCTCCAGACAGCCAGGATATTGCCAATGCTATTGATTGATCTTCACACACTGTTGGTAAGACTCTATTCCTGAAGACAACACCTCCACAACTCATTGAACATGGAGAAGTAGAGTTGGTGACTACATAGAGTCCTCACTCCTGCTAATAATACTGGAAGGTAGATACCAACCCAGCTAATCCCCGCTCCCCAGAGGTTCCAACCTTAAAGATAAGTACTAGAGAAACCACAATTGTTAAAAATACACTTGTTTTTCATCCAGAAGGCTAGGAATGGATGTATTAACACCTAATAATGTTTGCTATTCTGTAAAGCCAGGCGTCATCGAATCCTCTAGACTGTTGAGCATGGTCTCTCAGTCAATACAGCCTATCCTCATGAAAGAGGTCGCATGTGCCTTACAAAAGAGTTTGCTATTATGCTTATTACAAACCCTTCCTCCCTAGTTGCAGACTCCTGATCATTGATTCTCAGTCAATAGTTCCCACTCTTGTGGGAAAGGTCACAGGGCTTTTGCTAAAGATTTGCCTTGAGAGAATAACCAACCGTTGTCTGATTTGATTCCACTGGATGGAACCCATAACCTGATATTGCTTGGGTGACCAAGAACAAGAGAATAGAAAGCCAGAAGACCTAGGGTACAACCAAATACTACTGGTCTAAAAAAAGTGACAATAAAGTAACTATTAATAATATTCTGCTATATTCGTAGATAGATCAGAAAAGTTTTCTCTGGTAGCAGATGAGAGCAAATACAGAGACCCCAGTGAGACATTATACATAGAGAGACCTTGGAGCACACAGCTCTAATTGGATGTCTTCATCAAACCCTTCCCCCAGATCTCAGGGAACCCAGTCCAAAAAGTTTCCTTTTGGTGTCTCCTTAGGAAAAAAACCCTTATTTTGAAAGGAAGAAAGAATATGGAGGACACAAGGATAACAAGGCTCTCCAAATCAACTGAGCAAAACTCCTATAGATCACAGAGATGGAGGCAGCAAGTACAAGGCCTTCCTGCATCTGGTCCCCCAGCTCCCTTTAAGGTTCATCTTTTTATGGAACTCCTGAACGTGTGAACAAGTGAGTATCTGATTTTTGCACTTTCTTTTGTCTCTTTTCCTTTTGTTGCTTTCCCTTGTTCAAATTTGAGGTGATCACTTTCTGTTTTATGTTATTATATATTATTTTGTTAATTTTGGTTGCTATCCCTTGAAAGCCTGTTCTTTTCTAATGATAGACAGAAAGAGAGAGGATACAGATGGGAGGTGAGTTGAGGAGGAGGAACCAGGAGGGATAGAGGGAGGGGAAATGGTAATCATGGTATATTATATGAGAAAATAATATATTTTTAATAAAAGAGGAAAATAAAAATATAAAATAAAAAGTTTTTAAAAAAGATATACTTTGCAAGGGAGTTTCTATATAGCTATGCCTAAAGCTTTGTTGTGATGTTTGTCACATGGAAACATTTTTCCAAAATATTGCTGTATTTAAATGTATCAAAAATAAAACACTTGGCATACGAATCCAGAAGTTTTGGCCCAGCACTTTCTAACTAATTTGAACTGAACTCAAATTTAATTCTTACTTTAACCTGGATCATTTCCATGATGGCCGTGATGCTTTCAGGACTATATATACTGGTACAATAGTACACACTGCTTGTGGGAGTAACCAACCAAGATGTGATTTGATTTGATTTCAGGCCCACAGCATGAGATGGAAGAATTTGAGAATAGACAGGCCATGAACCTAGGAAAAAAACCAAATACTCCTATTCTGCTAAAAGAACATAGCAATAACAGACTTCTGAAGACAGTACCTTTGTCAAGCACCATCTGAGAAAATTTTTAATTCAGCAAATGAAAGCAAATACAAAAATCCACAGCCAGACAATGTACAAAGAGTGAAGAAACCTTTAAACACTCAACCCTAAATGGGAAGTTTCCACTGCATACCTTCTCTCAGGACTTAGAGAACTCTGGAAGAGGAGGCAGAAAGAGTTTAAGAGCTTTAGGAGATGGAGGACAAGAAGCAAATAAGACCTACTAAGCACAGCACGACCAAGGCACATACATATTAACTCAGAGACTATGCCAGCGTGCACAGGATCTGCATGGGTCTGCACCAGATGGGGTCCTAGATTTGAAAGGAATGGACATATGATCCCATCTCCAAATCAGGAATTATCCCTAATTTATAACCATTTGCAACTGAAAATATTGTTTCTCCATGTTTCCTCACTGGGTAAAGAAATCATTCTTAAGGGAAGGCCCCATCCAGACAGTAGATGGCCAAGAGAAAAGAAGTCAGTGACTTCTTCGGAGGTTCTTTGTCTCATAATGTTGTCGGGACATTTTTTTCCATTTTATTTTAATCTTATCAATCCACTGCATATTTATTATATCTTTCATCTTTATATTTTTATAGAATTCCTATGTATGTGGATGTGTATATCTCTTCATCTATTCATGTTTCTTGTGACTTTGGTTTTTTTTGTCTCTTTTTCTTCTGATTGTATTGTCCTATTCTGACTTATATGTTTTTGTTTATTTTGGTTTTTTATCTTTTCTATGGGGAGACCAAAACAGTATGGATCTGCATGGAAGGGGAGGTGGGAAGGACCGGCAAGCAGTTGGATGAGCAGAAACCATTATTAAAGTATAATGTATGAAAAAAAATCCACTTTCAGTGAAAGAAAGAAGAAATTGTCACAAAATAGGTCTAAAGAAAAAAACAAGAAGAAAGGGAGGAAGGGAGGGTGAGAGGGATGGGGGGAAGAAAAAGAAAATGTCACTTATGCTATGACCAGAGTTGGATTCCTAGACCAGACACGGTAGATTAAAAAATAAATAACTAAATGAACTGACTTCTGAAACTTTATCTCCAATGTCAACACTTGCTGAGGCATGTTCCTAAGGATAAACACACACACACACACACACACACACACACACACACATACTAAGAGAGAGAGAGAGAGAGAGAGAGAGAGAAAGAGCGAGAGAGAGAGAGAGAAAGAAAGAAGATAGATAATACATAGATTAAAAAATGAAGTAAACCAAAGTTAACCTTGTCTATCATTTCTCTGTACAATTAATGTAAATTAATGTTAGTCATTCATAAGTAGGTTTCCTTCACTCAGATTAAAGAGGCCTTTGCTAATAGTTATTTCATATTGAGAAAGGCCTCCCTTTCCATATTTAAGGGATCTAACAATTGTACTGTGTCATGGCATACATTAGCAAAGTGCAGTCTTGTTAGATTTAATTGATTTATTTTTAACTGAGTCTCTTTGTGTCACCTAGATAAGTCTCCAAGTCCTTAACTCTAGGGATTCTTCACCCTCAGCCTCCCCAGTGGGTGAGAATATAGATGCACACCACTGTACCCAACTACTCTTCCTTTTATACCTCTGGTACATAGGCGAATATCTGTTATGAGTCAAAGCAGGGGTGTATGACATGCAGAGCCTCCACTTCCAGCAGGTGGGGAAAATTAAAATTAATTTAAACAATTAAAATTAGGCTAACTGAAAAATGTAATGAGAAATCATTACAGTCTAAGCTGGTGTCTGTTAGGTAGAGCCAGGATTCAAGACTGTCTGTGTTTTTTTAAGAAAGGTGTTCTATTGTACTTCAATTTTCATCTACACAATAGAAATATTTCTACTTCAATTAGAAATATTTCTGTTTCAAAGTTGCCTAAGATTGCCGGAGGAGCAAAGACCAGCAATGACTATGAAAGCAGTTATTTTAATGTATCAAATGAAAGGAATTTGTGATGGATTTTTAAAAAATGCCAAGAGCTTATTTACAAGGAAACTTTGGGAATCCACTCAGCACTTAAAAACTGTGAACATCCTGCTGTGAGAAAAGAATTTAATAACATTAATTAACTCAGACAACTGTGTGTTTAAAACTTTGTTTGATATGAGAGTGTTTATAAAAGACAGACCTCCAAAACAAAGTCCGTCATCTCTATAGTGTGATCATTATCATAGACTGTCCACCACATATGAAGTTTCCATGCTCAAGCTTCCTTTCTGAGGTTTTCCAGTGGACACAAAGGACAGGTCAGAGATTTGAAATCAGTAAATGAAATCCAGAACCCGAAACACCGTAAAGCTTATTAGAAACGCAATGACCCCCACATCTGAAGATCACTGGGAATCTGAATTTAAGGGAGATGAGGCTGGCTAACTACATTTTTAAAAAGCCTTCCTGCTGCCCCTGGTACATGTGAAAAGCTAAGAACCAGCAGGCTAAGGCAACCAAGAACTGCTCTGAGACAACCGAATATTGCGAGGGTGCTAAAAAGAATATTGACAACTGAATTGTAACGCTTGAGGTGTTAACTTAGACTTTTAGATGAAGTCTAGAAAAAGTAACACTTACATATTAATATAATAAGACAGCAGTATACTAGACTTCAGGGTTTACCGAAAAACTTGATACAAAACATACTGGGAGCTCAGGTACAAAGCAAAAGCTTTAAAGAGGCTCACAGTAACACATCCCCAAACAATGAAGTAAGGCTGACTGTGACAGACATTTGATATTATCGTGCTTTTCACCATGAGTGGATGTCCAGTAACTTGAAAGAAGACAGCAGTGATATAACATATGTAAGGAAGATAAGGGGGTAAGGCGAAGGCTCTGGTGGTAAAGGGAAGAGCTGAGTCCAATCTCTGGGACTTCTATTAAAGAATGAGGATGATGGCACATTCTCCTAGCACTGGGAGGTGGAGACAGGTAGATCTCTGAAAGTTACTGGGCAGACACCTTAGTGTGATCAGCAAATCCCAGGCTAGTGAGAAACTAGTAACTAAACAACAACCAAAAACAAAACAATTTTTCATTTTAAAAACCCATTACAGGGATCCCAGGTGTTCACAGGGGTGCCCCCAGCTAGGTATTTGGGCAGCAGAGGAGAGAATGCCTGAATTAGGCTTGTCCCATTGTCATATTGATGAATATCTTGATCACCATAGAAATCTCGTCCAATGGATGGAGATAGAGGCAGAGACCCACATTCACATCAGAGCAAAGGACTGAGCTCCCAAGGTGCAGTCGAAGAGCAGAAGGTGGGAGAAGATGAGCAAGGAAGTCAGGACTGCGAGCGGCTGGTCTACCCACTGAGACAGTGTGCCTGAACTAATGGGAGTTCACTCAGTCCTGTTGGATGGGGACTGAAAGAGCATATGACCAAATTGGACTCTCTGAATGTGGCTGCCAATGGGGGCAGACTGAGTAGCGATCGATAATGACACTGTGACCTATCTTCTCTGCATGATTAGGCTTTGTGGGAACCCAGTCTATTTGGGTGAACACCTTCTTAGGCCGGA
Source organism: Dicrostonyx torquatus (assembly GCA_028555095.1). Classification (NCBI taxonomy): domain Eukaryota; kingdom Metazoa; phylum Chordata; class Mammalia; order Rodentia; family Cricetidae; genus Dicrostonyx; species Dicrostonyx torquatus. Next base: position 873,509 of record JAQHUG010000110.1, read on the forward strand.
ATGGAGGGGGAAGGGCCTTGGACTTTCCACAGTCTTACCCTGCCTTCTCTTAAGGAAGCAGGGGGGGAAGGGTAGTGGGAGAGCAGGGGTGGGGGAGCTGGGATAGGGAGAAAGTGTAAATTTATGAATAAAAAAAATAAAAAGAAAGGAAAAAAACCCTCACAGTTATACATTCTTACTACCAATATCCCCTAATCTTTTCACTACAATTGTACTTAAAATTCTTATAAACCACACAAATAAGAACACTGTGTGGAAGGACATCACTCATCTTTCTTACATGTGGATATTAATTATTCTACACTTCTAGGTCTCATGTGTTGGTGTTATTTCTAGCATCATCTTCTGTATGCTCACTGTCTTTCCTAGTTAGCTCTCAGCAACATTAATAAGACAGAAGGAAACATAGCTGTCTTACACTGGAGATATAGCGTGAATAGGATACATCCTTCTCGAAATTACAACTTTTGATTTTTTCCTAAGGCTATAAAATTTGTAAAAGAAGAAAATTTTCTAAAGCTAAAAGTAAAAGTACATTGTTTCATCTTCCTGAACCCATGTACACAGTTCCATCCCAAAGATGCCATTGTAAGTTTGTTTCTGATTTTCAGGGAGAAGAGATCACATCAGCATATTTTGAATTTTTGATTATCAAAAATCATGCCCAAATTTTTCCTCTTGTTGATCCGCATAGCTCCACTCATTCTTCCCAATGTGAGGAATAGGCATTCATGTTAAAACAGAGTCACTGGATTCATCTCAAAAGTATTGTGAAGGCTGGATCCCTCATATTTTCTGTTTGAAAAGTTTTAGCACTTTTTAGAATGTAGCTTTATGCTGATAGGTAATAATTCCTATGTTTAAATTATCCACTTCAGCACTTGGATAGTGAGTACATATTTCTCAGTGAACAGCAGTTGTTTGACTTATTTCCAAACTTATCTCAATCTGTTTTGGAGTTTTATGTGGACCTGGACACATTCAAGGAGATCCTCACTATGGAGAGGTCAGCATGAAGAAATAGATGAATTTAGACAAGTTGTCTTTGTTATAGTAAAATCCATTGGTGGCTTTGTTTAGAAAATCTTTTATAAGCAAAATACAAATTTTGCTTCTCTGAGCTCTATAGCTTTTTTAAATTGAGTTTTAAAGGAAAATACTATACTAAATCTGCTACAGCTGAATTGTGTTCTACCAATTTTCATGTGCTGAAGCCTTAAGGTACAGAATCTCAAAATTTGACTGTCTTCTGAGATAAGATGGTTAACAGAGTAATTAAGTTAGAGTGAGGCCAGTAGTGTGAGCTGTAAACCACATTATTTAGTGTCTGCATGAGGGATGAGGTGGTTGTATAACTGTTGGTCTCTCGTCCTGCCTGGTCCTGCAGATGCTTTTAAAATAACCACTCAGAAGCTCAATATTAATTATATACTGCTTGGCCTATTTGCTCAGGCTTATTACCAACTAACTAGATCTACTTCTGAAATCAACCCGCTTCTTTTAGTTCATGTTTTGTCACAAGGCTTGTGGCTTGTTACCTCACATCTTGCTTCTCCTGCAGCTGCTGGTGTCTCCCAGACTCTGCCTTCTTTCCCCCTGTATCTTTGGTTGGGTTTCCCGCCTGACTCTATTCTGCATGGCTATTGGCCAAATAAGGTTCTTTATTAGCCAAAGGTAATAAAACATTCACAGCATAAAGAGAGGCATCCCAAATGGTAGCCCAAATCTTTACCTGGGTACCACAGAGGAAGGGAAATGAGGGAGACACTTGAGACAGCTGTCTACAAAGCAAAGGTGGAGGTCCGCTGAGACAGCAATCCTGGCATACCCTCCCATTTCATTCCCTGACTTCACAACTATGGGAAAGCAATTCCCTCTTGAAAACAGGATTGTTATTTAGGCAGGAAAAGAGGTATTTCTATTATTTTAAGTCTATCTCCCAGTTAAGGCTTCAGGCAAATAGTTCACTAAAGAAAGAGTGAATTGTACTAAGGATCCAAATTTAGGTTGATGGATAAGGCCTTCAGAGCCATCCTTCATGTGTCTTCTAAAGAATTTGCTCTAAGATTACAGATCCCTACAGCAGGAGACAATGGCAAGTGTTATTAATTTAGTGTCTCAGTGAATCCAGTGTAGGTTTCTCCAGGAACTGTCAGTACTTTCAACAGGAATATATACCCTGTGCCTGTGTAACTGAAAATCACTAGTCAGCATCCACCTACCCTTACCATTTTCCATTCCCTTCTCTTTAATGCTGTGTGACTGCATGCATATTTTACCAAACAAAACATTACACACCCCATTAAATCACAGGCTGAGAGACACTGCATATTCTTCTACCTCTCACCTGTGATTACTCTGTAAAAAGCTTCCTGTTTCAGATGAAAGATGTCCCTTAAAAACTAAGAAAGCAATGATGTCATACGGGGGGCTTGGTTTGCAATTTGGTAAGAGAAATAGATGTTGCCTTAAGGAACTGAGATTTGGGATTGATAGTTTTTGCAGTCAACCTGACGAATGAGTTAATTGAACAGAAATAAAAATTTAGAGTTATAAAATGTTGACAAGATAATATTTAGTGAGTACAAAAACAATAAACATCACTTACTCAGAAAATGAAGACTACCTAGGGAAATGTATTAGTAAAAACAAAATCTAGGTAATACAAAATATAATTGACTCAGACAAGATAACACTTAAAATTCATTCAATACTGAATAAATTGCCTGAGACAATCATGGAAAACTATTGGGAATAGTAAATTAAAGTCCATTTATAATTTTTAATACCCTTTGGAGAATAAAATCAATAAATATTTTTTCTTTTTATTGAAAATAGATATTTTTCTCACATAATATATTCTGATTATTGTTGACCCTCCCTCTACTCCTTGGTGTCCTCCATCCCACCATACAACCTCAGCACTTGGTCTTACACTCTTTCTGCTTCCTCTTCCATGGGATTTTCTGAGCTCTGAAAGGAAAGGTTTGATGGAGATCTACAGTCTAGGACATGTTGTTTCACTGCCTCTCATTCTATGCACAATGTCTGCTGTGGTTCTCTGTATTTGTTTCCATCTGCTGCAAGAAGTTTCCTTGCTGATGGCTGAGCAAGGCACTAATTAGATTTGTCTTTCTGAGTCTTACTTACTTCACTGAGGATAATTTTATTCTATTTCCATGCATTTAACTGCAGATTTCACAATTTTATTATTTTAATGGCTGAGTAATACCCCTTGTATAAATAAGCCACATTTTCTTTATCTGTTTTTCTGCTGAGGGGTTTCTAGGTCAGGCTAAAATAAACAAAAACACAAAACTAGATACCAAGAATAAAATGAATAACAATTAAAAAATAGGGTACAAAACTTAATAGAGAATTCTCAGTAGAGGAAACCCAAACACCTGAGCAACAATTAAAAAAAATGATCAGTATCTTTAGCCATGTGGGAAATGCAAATCAAAACTCCTTTGAGATTTTATTCTACCTGTCAGAATGGCTAAGATGATGAAAACAAATGGGAGTTCATGCTAGCAAGAATGTGGAGTAATGGAAAGACTCATCCCTTGTTGGTAGGAATAAAACCTTGCACAGACACTATGGAAAATAATGTGGCAGTTAATCAGGAAGATGGGAATAGATTAGCCTTCCCCATCCGCTCAAGATCCCACTATACTGCTTTTGGGCATCTACCCAAAGGACACTTTATCCTATCTCAGAGACACTTACTCAACCGTGTCCATTGCTGCTTTATTCATAATTGACAGGAATTGGCAGTAACTTAGATAACCATCAACAGGAGAATGGATTTCAGTGAATACTTTTAAACAAAATAGATTAAGATGAACATAATACCAGCCCTACATTTTCAAACATGTGTTGAAACACCCAGCACCAACATCCCTGGATCTCTAAGAGCACACAGGACTCTAGAAGAAGAATCAGGGATCCCTGTTTCATGTTCTTTTAGAAGATGCTCTTCTGAGTCATTGGGCACAATAATTTCCTGTAATCTTCATAATATTCCTATGATGAAGGGGTTGCTAGTCTTATTTAACAGAATGTAAAAGTAAAGCTCAGTTTGCAATGATTGACTTCCAAGAGCCAGGAGTCAGAATTAGTTTTATCCAACCTTAAACCTTACCTTACCTTTCTTGCAATATATTGCCCTGTGGCAAATTAGTATCAACGGCCTAAGAAAGTTGTCACACATGTGTTTTATTCCTTAATTCAACAGTGACCTCAAATATAATAAACCTCTTTATAACTGTGATGGTACTGTGATGGTCTCTACACACTTGCCTTTTAAAGTCTTTTTTTTATTTATTTTATTTTTTTATCCTGGTAACTTTTGTTCTCCCATCCATAGAGAAACTCTGAATGGCTCTACCATAATTCAGCAGTGTTCTCAACACCTTTTAAACAAATACCTTGGCAAATTTATCTCTCTGTTCAATTTGTTGTAAGCCTTCATAAATTTCTTTAGAAAATAGGAAAGATAAAACTAGATAAATGGATGATAGGAGATTAGAGAGAGATAAATGATTAGGTTGATAAATAACAGATGATAGATTGGGAGATAGATGATAAATACACAGTAAATGATACATAGGCAAAACAGAAGAATGAATTAATGTCTGAGAGAATAGGTTAAAAAAAAGAGGGTTGTAGAAACAAGCATTTTTTATTGTGATTACTTCTTATGCATATGTATGTCAGTGTTGGGCTCATGGCTGAAGACTGATGATAGCAGATCATATAAATTATGACTCTCCAATAGCACTGATGTGGTTTTATCATCTTCACACATTTTATCACACCTGCAGGGGATTATTTACTAACGTGCAGCACTGTGATAAGAACTGAGTGTGCTATAAGAAGGCTTGGAGACTGTATGGGAAAGACTGACATCTGCCTCCTCTACGACTGTGGCAGGCTGTGCTCTGCCTGCCAAAGCACATAAAGTGGATCCTTCCTTTGCATGGAATTTTTCCTCGAGTCTATGCAATGCTATTTTGATAATTTATATCCTGTTTGTTTTAAAATGTGCATGCAAAGAGTTTACATTCCAGTTACCACTGAACCCAGAACAATGCTGCCAACAAACATAGGTTAAACTGAAATTGGAAGATGTAGATATGACTAGAACACTTTTGTTATTACACTCTTCTATAACATCTACTAAATGTTCTTCCATTCCATAGGTCAAATGGGCAAAAAGAAATATTATTCATAATAATTCAAGTGGAAGTAATAAAAATGTCTTCTCAGTGTAAAATAAGCAAATGAATTCTATATTCATTGAAATAAAATCAACAAATCACAAGCAAATATAGAAACGTGTATAGAGTTTTACAAATGCCGCATTAAGCTAATAAAATCATATAGAATACTTATCAAGGATTTCATTCATATCAAGCCTAATATCACAGAACCTACTTTTATAAAATTCTTGCTGGAAGTTAGAGAAGTATTTGCAATTGGAGGAAGTACTGATTAGACAGGGATCTAGAGGAAATTTAAGGATGTCCACAAAATTTGTTTTTATTCTGTCTCTGGCAACAAGACTTCTTTATTTGTGCATTTTAAAAATAGCATATACTTATAATATGCTTATTTTCATCTATGTGACAACAGTTAAGGAATTTTTAAAGAGTGTTGTCAAATTCCTAAAAGATAAACCAGAGAATGGAGCTAATACGATAATAAAACCAAGGGAAAATATGAATAAGAGATTTAAACAAATGTTTTGACATGTACCACCACAATATTTATCCACTATGGTTCTAGAATATAGAAAAAAGTTTGTTTACTTCAGGGACATATTTCTACAAGAGACTACAATATTATAAGAGAACTTAGAGAACCTGACCAACTGGCATGAGAAAAAGTTAAATCTTGAATCGACTGAGACTCCGAACCCACTAACACAGACCAGGTTAGCCTCCTCTAACTATGGGTGGTACCTGAGGCAGTGATCCCACTGCCTGGATCAGGCTAACCTCCTCTAATAGGCTAACCTCCTCTAATTCTGTGTGGTATCTGACTGTTGTCAGGGTTTTCTGTCCCGCCTGGTTCTGCAATTGTTATGTCCCAAATAAATCACACAGAGGTCTACATTAGTTATAAACGGATTGGCCCATTATCTCAGCTTCTTATTAACTCTTATAACTTATATTAGGCCATTATTCTTGTCTATGCTAGCCACATGGCTTACTACCTTTTTCAGTGAGGCAGTCACATCTTGCTTCTTCTGTGGCAAGCTCACAACTGCAGAAAAGAGCTTCCTTCTTCCCAGAATTCTCCTGTTCTCATTGACTCACCTCTACTTCCTGCCTGGTTGTCCCACCTACTCTTTCTACTTGGCTACTACCAATCAGCATTTATTTAAAATATAATTGACAGAATATAGACCATTCTCCCATACCATCTGACCTGATACCTAAGTTATAGCGATGAAACAGCAGGATGAGCAGATTCTATCAATCCCCAAATGTTCATTTCTGTATTGTAGAATTTCTGCATCGCAGAGTAAAGAAGGAGAGTGAATGTCTTAGTTAGGGTTTCTGTTGCTGTGAAGAGACACCATGACCATAGAAACTCTCATAAATAAAACATTTAACTGGGGTGACTTGCTTACAGTTCAGAGGTTCATTCCATTATCATCATGGTGGGAAAAGACAGCATGCAAGCAGGCATGATTTTAAAGAAGCACCTAAGAGTCCTATATCTTGCAGGCAACAGGAAGTGGTATCAGTGTCACACTGAGGGAAGCTTGAACAAATGAGACCTCAAAGCCTGCCGCCACAGTGATACATTTCTTCAAACAAGGCTACACCTACTCCAACAAGGCCACACCTCCTAATAGCACCACTCCCTTTGGGGGCCATTTTCTTTCAAACCACCACAGTGAGTAATATTTCCTAACTTGATCTATGGGTTATAGAATTAAGGTAAAGAGGGAAAGACAGTACGGTTTTGCAGATTATATAGCGAGGTGATATATATTATATATATCATATATATATATATATATATATTAAGAATATATGCAGCTAGGTGATATATATATATATGAAGAATATATGCATCGTTATTAGGACATGGCAAGAAATTTGAGGGGACCATGTGCTTTTGTCAGAACTTGCTTGGTCACATCCTGGAAAACCTAGTCTTTGACTCTACATATCTGTGAACATTCCACGAAGTGTCTTAGTGTTTTATTGATGTGAAGAGAGGTAATGACTTTTTTTTAGAGGAAAACATTTACTTGGGGATTGATTACACTTTCAGAGATTTAGTACATCCATTTGCCATTGTGATGGGAAGAATGGTGGCATCAAGGCAGACTTTGTGCTGGAGAAGCAGCTGAGAGTCCTAAATCTAGATCTGCAGGATACTCCCAGATGATCATTCATTGAAATATATGAGTCTGTGGGAGGCCTTTATTATTCAACCTACCACAATTAAACTAACCAACAATCTCTGAAGATATCCCTTATAACAATGGCTACATCATAAGAGATTTTACTTTAATTTCCTTTTTAAGAATCCTGTTGTGCCTTTAAATTCTCATATGAATTCAGGAATCACCACAAGAAGAGAATGGAAGTACTAATCAGGTAGGCTTTACAAAGGTGGGGGACAGGAGATCTTAAGTGCCTGTGATACACTCACAAAAACTTCATTGCTCTTCAAACTGACTAGTTTAACACTAACGCAGGAGAGAAGGAAGAATCTGTCTAAATAAAGCCATGAGACTCACACTAACACAGAGGGAGAGACTATAAGAAAAATATTGTAAAGGAAAATGTTAAGGTTTTGTTTCCAGGATTGTCACAAAGCAAACCTATTCCTGTTTTTGCCCTCTATATCACCATCCACAGGGAAATCATCACTGTGGGGTTCTGAATCTCTTGTTTCTAGAAGGATAAAATTAAATTAGAACCTATCTAAAATTGTTAAAGCTATATAACAACTCAAAATTTAGAGAAAGACACACAGGTCTTCAAAACAGAAGTGTTTAGTTAAGACAGTGTATCAGTAATCAAGAATGCAAATGAGGTTGTCAGTATCTGATTAGGAAGTCACTGGAAAACATGAATTTCTGGCTTGATTCCCAGAAAGTACTATCATTTGTCAAATTTTATGATATAGTTTACATATATCCTGTGAGACATCAATTTCTTTGCTTTTTAATTTATTTCAAAGAAATATACAAAAATACTCATATATTTTGAGTGCAAATAATGTCTCTTTTCAAAGCCAAGGTTAACAAATATATTATTGCAATTCCAGGAAGTTCATCCTTTGTTGATACATGAACCCATTAGTGCCCACCCAGTTCAAGGCTGAGCAATTATGTTTGACAAACATGCAGTTGAAAGATACTGAGAGTTCACAAATGGAATTCAGGTTGGTACCTCGTTGATTCTTCTTATGCTCCTCTTATTTGTTGAGCTTATTTGCAACTGCAAGAAGATGCATCTTTTTATTCAGATTAAACAAGGTCAAATTCATAGTGTCAAGGTCAAATTCATAATGAAAATTCAGAATCTAGAAGGGAGAATAAAGCAAAATAATTTATTTTAGGAAAACTGAATAACATTCTTAGTGTAATTGAATAGCTTTCCTAGCTTTTCTAAAGAAGAGTCTGTATGTGATATACAATTAACCAAAAGTTATAGATAATAATATAGTTAATAATACTTGTTCATGCCACTTCTTTTCTTCTTAAACCAAATTAGTCAGTCTAGAGACAAAGACAGTAAAAGCAAAAGTTCATACAGCAAATAAAGTTCTCTACACTGTACAGAGACTAGGGTGGGCTGGGCCAAAGCCCTTGTGTTGTTAATTCTGAATAAGTTTCGTGAATATTTATGAGGTGGGAGCCATATTAATGGGGAATTGTGGACCTTTTTTCCTTCCCACATATGTTGGACATTTTCTCCATTTTAGGGTACTTCTTCCTTGTTCCTCTAAAAAGACTACATGGGATTCGTGAATGTCAAAACCACAAGAGGCGTGTTTTAATAATGATATCAGGTCTTCTGAGGATGTGGAACCTTTCTCCTGCAAACAGTAGAAGAATCCTGCTGGAGTTTCAGGGTTTGAGGGCTAAGGGTCGTCAGGAGCAGTATCATGCTTACATTTTGCTGCATGCCGATTCTGTGATGAGCATGGACTTTAGAACAGGTAAATCATAGCACAGAGTATGTAATTCTTTAATGTCAATGACTATGGACATTTTAAAATTTCCTTGAACTGTTGTTTTTCTTTTTTAACATAGGAATAGCTACACTCTCTTTTTGGTGGTTATCTGTAGATAAATTAAATAGCTAAACCTAGCAATGAAAGCCTGACAGTATCACATCCATGACACTCACTTCAATTATTGCCCCCTCTTTGATTTATGTCTGTCCTATATTGGTGACATTCTGTTTGTATCCTTTACCGTATAAGTTCCGAGGCAAACGCCAATGTCTTCTGAATTCATTTCTGCTGCTAAGAACTCCCAGAGTGTGTCAATGGGTTCTCAGACAGAATTGAAAGTTCTCTCATGTACACTAGAAAATATGGGAATGAGAAGGATTTCATCAATATCCTTCCTTCAGAAAATTGTCAGAATAACATGTGATAATGTTTGTGAGATGCTGCTGCTCTTGGATCCTAAAAGAATGGGTAAGTTTTCTGCCTCTCTGGAAAAGAATTGAAACCCATTTTCACATAAGTGTTTTAAATTTTTTATGTATAATTTTTTATATATAGACTTTCCTCCTGCAGCAGACTTTGTCTTTACAATTTCAAAGCAGTCTTCCGATAAGCCATTTGTTTAACTCCACTTATTTTCACCATGCGCTCTGAGATGGCTCTCTGGCCCCCATCCTAGTCTGCTTGACTTATGTCCAGGGTAATCTTTCATCTCCCAGTGTATCAACCTGCTCCTTCTTGCCTTTCATTGCAGCTGAAACTTGAGCCACTTGGGGTGCTAATATATGTATCATTGCTTCATGCCTGATCATTTTGTTTCTTGATTATCTGATTCTAAGAAATGTCAGGCCCTGGCTCATACTGAACATATATTTACTTCAAGTTCTTCTAAAATATCAATCAGGCTTATGCTGAGAAAGACATCAGTCTGACTGATATTTTAAAAGAACTGCTTTATGATTTAGTAGGGAAATAGCTTTGTGAGAGTTCTACTGGTGACTTTGGCAATAAGCGTGCTGTTGACAAATAATGGGTAAATATCACAATGGCAGCTGTGAAGTTTAGAGGATGGTGAAGAAGAGTGGCCGATTAGGGGGATAGTAAGGGCTTCTCTGAGCTCTGAAAGCCGAACTCAAAGTGAGAACCTCATTCTCTTTGTATAATTAGGTTTATGACCTTAATGGAACCATATCTCTTCCCTGAGCCCCAGATTCAAGATGTGATAGTATGTAGTTTTGTTTTACAATGACCAGAAAGACTTAATGATAAAGATGCTGTGGCCAACATACTTAATAAAACATAAACATTATATCATAACTATATTAGGATAGAAATAATTCACCGTAGAATTTTAAGGAAAATACTTTAACATTGTTATTAATGGTTTCCAAGGGTTCTTATGAGTTGGAATTCATTGTGAACTAATGTGAGTTACAGGCAGGTGACCAAATTAATGTGCTGTGCATTTCTATGCTTGGGAGAAACTAACAAGGTTATTATTTAGTTCACTTCCAAGTAAAGACTTCTTGGAACTTAAATAAAACCTCATAGGCAGTAAAATGTACATGGACACCCATGCACACACATACTTACTTGTATTTAAACATGCACACATATATTTAAACACATGTTTACATGTGTACACATACACACATACACAGAAACATATATTCATGCTTATATGCAAGCATTTGCTTGCACAAATATACCCAGGCACACACATGCACAGACATACATATTCATGCACACATATACACACTTGCATGCATACTTGCATCCATACACACATACATATAAACATGAGTGCACACACACACACACACACACACAAACACAGAGAAAAATCCAGCCATCATGGGCTTTGAACTCTTTTAAATAACAGGAGATTGAAGTTCTCAGTATTGTGTTTGTATTCTTTATTAATGAAAGCCCACCAAAGATAGCCATCATGATGAAAAAAGGCTAGTGTCAGTGACATGATTTTCAGCTGAGAAAGGAAATTTCACAGTCTTCTAATTGGGTCACATCATTTTCCACTTCTATCAGGAAAGATAAAAAATCCTGTAAATCCATGTTTTCTAGAATTCAGATTACTGTAAGATGAATTAAAGCTTTTAATTGGGTCATTGGTAGATGGCTCACCAGCTAAGAGCCCTTGCTGCTTTTGTAGAGGATCACAGTTTGTTTCACAGAACCCAGGTAAGGAGTTTCACAAATACTTGTAATTCTAGTTCTAATGATTGTGATACCCTCTTCTAGCATCCTAAGTCACCTGCACACACACACACACACACACACACACACACACACACACATACACTAATAAAGGTAAACTTTAAAAAGAAAGCTATTAATTAAAAAACATCAATGTTTTTTAAATTTTCTTTGTGTTCTTGTAGAAATGTTTAAATCATTTATAAAATTTTTAAATGTTTATTTTGAGACTATTAAAGACCTCTACATACCTGGAGATTGTTCTAGCAGTCTGTGGTTTTTTGAATCTGATGTGATCTTTTGTATCAGTGTTGATGGTCCTTTTGTCTACTTTGTTTAATAAGCCATACTTTCTTTGTATGCTGTTCTTCCTTCACACGACTTATCTTTGATCTCTTTTCTGTCCCTCTGTAAATCTCACAGTCTGTTCCAATCATGTCATCCGCAACACTGATCTTCTGTATGCTACCTCAACTCAAACTACTTTTCTGTTTTGCAAAATTCTGAGTAAACAGGACACAGTTACTCATGTAAAGTTTAGTATTGGTTTACACCATAGTCATCCTATACAGTGTATATTCAGAAAATACTTTGATTTCCTGTTATGTTATATAAACTTTCACTCCGTATCAATGTTAAGTAACTTCTTTTTCCCTTCTTCACTGTTACTTCATATACTCATGTGTTTGATTGTTTATATTTCATAAGGTTTTTTTTTCAGTAATTATCTGGCTAGTCTTGTCCAGCAAAACTTCTGAAACTTGTATACACAGAATGATTTACTATGTTTGTATTTTTAAGTTTGAATATATATATATATATATATATATGCCACAACAAAGTATTTAAATATTGCTTCTTATAAGGAGTATCGTAAAAAATCAAAAGCAATATTCATCTTAATTGTACTGAATACAGAGTGTAGGAGTGAGGAATCACAAATTAACTTTCTGAGGAAAAAGCAATACAGACCACAAAGATTCAGTCAGTCACTCCCCACCTCATAATGCTTTTCCTTCAGTCAAACCCTCACTCTTGATCTCTGGAAAGAGTATAATTGGGAAGAGGTGTTGTTTAAATTGTAGTCCTCAGTTTTAAGAATTGGGAAAGGGAAGTATATAGAAAAAAACTACTCAATCCATGATTTGCCATCATCTTTTTCTCATTCCTTCAGAGTCTTAGAATTCTGAGACAGAGTTTATTTTACCCTTGGAAACATGTGACTAAGATGCCTGAGTCAGCATGTGTGGAGGCGGGGACAAGCAGATCGATGTCTCCCTTTCACTGTGTCACTTAGATTTCCCCAATAAAAAAATCTGTCAAACTGTATGAACTCATGAGAACTGAGGAAGCCAGGAATTACCACAGCACCTTTCAGCACTCTTTGTCAGGACAATTGCTCAGTCCAGCAATCTAGTCTCATCCCAACCTCCACAACCTCACTGCCTAGGTTTACTATTAGAGTGACAATCGCAGAATTATCATTTCAAAATGAACAGGTCACTCTAGTGTGCCTTCTGGTAACTGTGATGAACACGAGGACCAAGAGCAACTTAGGGGAAAGGGTTTCTTTAACTCTACTTCCATTACATCGTCTATCCTGAGACAAGTCATGGCAATAACTCAACTGGTGAACTGGAGTCGGAACTGAAGCTGAGACCACAGAGTGATTCTGCTATTGGTCTCCCTCTGGTTTGTTAAGTATGCTTACTATTCTTAAGACAACTTGGCACACAAGGAGGGACATCTGAAAAGAGGGAGCCTCAGTTGAGAAATGCCTCCATATGATCCTGATAGAAAGCATTTTTTAAAAATGATGGATGAGGGGAGGGTCCAGCCTGTTGCAGGTAGTGCTATTCCTGGGCTGGTGGTTCTGGGTTCAATAAGAAAGCTATCTCCTGTGATTGGACAGACGACTACCTCAATTGTCATCAGAGAGCCCTTATCTAGTAACTGATAGAAACAGATGCAAAGACCCACAACAAAATATTAGGCCAAGTTTGGGAAATTCTGCTGACAAAATGGGGAAATGATTGTAGGAGTCAGAAAGGTCAAGGACATCAAAGAAAGTCCATAGAAACAACTAACAAACAACTAACCTGGCTCATAGCAAATCATAGAGTCTGAACCAACAACCAGTGAGCCTGCATGTGACCAACCTAGACCTTCTACATATATGTGACAGCTATGTAGCTTGGTCTATTTATGGGATTCCTAACAATGGGAAAAGGAGTTGTCTATAACACTTTGTCTGGCTCTTGGAAACCTAACCTCATGCTGGATTGCATAGCCCAGCCCACATAAAGGGAAGTGCTTTCTTCTTCTTCTTCTTCTTCTTCTTCTTCTTCTTCTTCTTCTTCTTCTTCTTCTTCTTCTTCTTCTTCTTCTTCTTCTT
>JAQHUG010000110.1:911548-944656 GCA_028555095.1 Dicrostonyx torquatus
CCTCAGTCAAAAGGGCCGACTTCTCCTCCGGTGGGGGTGGCTAGATCAGAAGCCCTCTCCAAGGGCCTGCCGCATGGGACCTTCTCCTCTTCCGGTGGGGGTGGGTAGATCGGAAGCCCTCTCCAAGGGCCCGAGTATCAGGTTCTTAAGAACTATTAATGCACTTGGCATCTGCATTTCAAAGTTGTTATGTTTCCTTTTTATTAATATGAAACAAGAAAGTGAGATACTAAAGTTCACTCTGTAGTTGCTCCTATTTGTTTAATTAGATGCGAACCATTCTTTTCAATATTAGGACAGAACGACCTCACACACACACAAAAAGTTCAATAACCCCGTAGGTGTGGGATCATATTGTAGGACTCTACACCTCAGATCATCCTTTGAAAGTTGAAAGAGAGCTTTGTGAGAGAAGAGAGAAACCTAGTAAAGTGTGAATTCTTGAGCTCAGTACTCCACTATCCCTCAGCCAAAATCACTATGAATATCCCTGAACTCAATAATGGTCACATAACTGAGAAATACATTAGAGCACTGTTGTAACGTCTGGTACAGTTAACAGGAACAGGGGAAGGTTCACTATGGCCACACCATCCTCCTCCTAACTCAGCACAGAACTATACAAGAAAAGTCCTGCTAGGGCACTTTCAGCTTCCCACTCTCCCTGGATCATTCACAGGAAGCTCACTTTTATTAAATCCCATGGAAAAATCTTAGAGTTAATGGGCAAGGCCACAAGTGTTCTATTAGAATAAAGCGTGGATGCCAGGTACTGCAGGTGGCATTTCTGAGAGAAGAGTCAATAGCATTACACTGGAGCAAGGATGCAGGAAAACCTCCAAAGTCTTCGCATTGGTTCCTGTTAAACCCCACTCGCATGTTGTATCCTAACAGAGCCTGCCCGTTACTCCTAATATTTTCTATGTAGTACTATAAAAAGGGAGCACCATCTAGAATCTGATGGAGAACAGGTTGATATTGGATATGATAGAACTACATGTATTAATGTACTAACCTCTCAAAGAATAAATAATACTTAAATGTTATAAAAGGAAAATGAAATGAGAAGCTGCCTTTTTAAGAGAATTTGTAAATATCAGAGGATGACATCCATTGGTTATTCTTTTCTTTGTTGCTTTAATTTAAATAATTTTGAACAGTAGTGCATATTAGCATCTGCACATACATATCATATTTGACCATTGAGTTACATTGTTTTATATAATCTAATAAACCAGCCTACAACTGGTATGTGTTAACATATACATATACATAGTATATTAGACCATTGACTTATGCTGTATTTTGAATAATCTAATAAAGCAATCCACTTTCCTTTTATTTATTATCTCATTAATTTGTTAGAGCATTGTATGTTTTATAGACATTTATGCCTTCAGTAGCCTCTATGCTGCCAATATATTTGAAAATACTTGCAATTGCTCATTGACTTTGTTCATAGCATCTTTGCAATACAGAGTTTTAATTTAATTCTATCAATTTCATCACTTTTATTGCAAATTCTGAATGCCTGGCTCTTTTGAAAAACCTCACTTTCACTTTAAATTGATGTTAATTGATCTCATTCTTGATATTTAATCTATTTAAAATTTAGCTTACTATTTGGAGTGAAATGGGCCAAGAGTTTTATTTTCTTCTTAGAGAGAATGATTTATAAGTTATTCAATAAATAAATAAATATTTCCTCACTGAACTGAATTTTTACATGTGCTCCTGTTAATGTTGATGTGCCCACTGTGTGGCATTGCATTGGACTTATTTCTGCTGTTTTTTTCCTGTGGATTTTTGTTGATGGAATGTCCATATATTTATTTGATTATGGTTATATACTGACAGTAAACATTGCTAGAATGAATAAATCCTTTAAACCTAGTATTTCTTCATTGTGTACACACACACACAAACACACATACACACACACAATCTTTGGCATTCAAATTGTTATTTGAAACTTTTAAAATTGTCATAAATTTCAGAAAAAGGTGCTATTTTCTAAGGAACTTTAATTTCTAATTGGCAGACAAGTTCTTACAATGATTTTGAAAAGAAATAAAACAAAGTTCAATCTGATTCAATGATATGAGCCATTGTTTTATTAATTCTCAGTCAAATTACTTAATTTTTCAGTCATGTTTTTGCATTTATATTTCTGCTAAATTTTTATAGTCTCTGTCATAGTTGTAAATTCAGTTTTCTGTTTATTCATCCTTAAGTTCTACTTAACAAAAACTTAGGTTTGATTTATTCATTGTTCTTGGGTACACTGGGGTGGTTTGAATAAGAAATATGTCACATAGGCTCATATATTTAAACACTTAGCCCCAAGATAGTTTCATACTTTGAGGTTGTTATAAGATCATATAAAGTACAGTCCCACTAGAGGAACTCCATCACTGAGGCTGTCTGTGAGAGTTTATATTCCGGACCCTCGCCCAGTTTGCTGCTTCCTGGCTGCTATTGCAGATATAACCTCTCAGCTCCAGCCCCAATGCCTGCCACTATGCACCCCCACATTATAGATGCTCCAGCCCCAGTGCCTGCCACTATGTCTCCCCCATTTTTATGGGTGCTCCAGCTCCAGTGCTGCCACTATGAACCCCACATTATGGATGCTCCAGCCTGCCACTATGTCTCCCTCATTATTATGGACTCTCTCACTGAAACCTCAACAAATATAAGGTCTTTTATCAGTTTTGTTATCACAGCAAGAGAAAAGTAGCTAAATAATCCTCTCATGCTGAAAATGTGCTTAATTTCAGTATAGTTAAACTCAATTCTCTTGAGTTTTGTAGGTATAAAATATGTCAGTGGAAAAGTAAACATTTGCTTTGTCTTAATATTTTTCTTCCTTAAAGTAATAATAATGTGTTTATAAAGTCACTGGGAAGAATAGGTGATTTAAAAGACCTAAGATTTTTCTTTTATTGAAAATACATTTTTGGCACATAATATATCCTGATTTTAGCTTTCCCTTTTTCTACATTTCCTATTTCCACTGTTCTTTCTCTCTCTCTCATTAGAAAGCAAACAGGCTTCTAAGGGATAGTAATAAAATAAAGTAAAATAAACATTAACATGTTTTAAAAAGGACAAATCAAGCAATCCAAAGGGAAAAAAAGCCCAATAAAGGCACAAGAAATAATGACCCACTTGTTCACACATTCAGGAATCCCTTAAAAATGACTAAACTAGAACTCATGAAAATATGCAGAGAAACTGTAGGGTAACAAAAGAGAAGAAAAAGTATAGATAAAATTTTAAAAATAAAATAATGAAAAGCCCTGATATGACATTATGTGACAGGCAACCTCCAAAGACCCCTGTGAGTTTGCTTTCTGTCGAACGTCTACAGCTGGGTACGTGATTTACGGTTAAGACTATTTTGTTTCCTGAGTGAGACTCTTTTGGAGGAAACTGAATTTTCATTTGCAAGTGGTTATCAGTTGGAGAGAGCTTCTGGGTTAGGGATGGGAGTGTGTCCATTTCTCTCAGTTCTACGATCCAATATATTTCATATTTTAGACCTATGCTGGCTTGTATATTCTGCCCTAGTCTCTGCGAGTTCGTATGTGCATTGATCCTGTTAATTTAGAGGGACTTATTTTCTTGGGTTTTTCATAACCTCTGATTCTTACACTCTTTATGCCTCATTTCTAGAGGGTTCTCTGAGCCCTGAGGGGAAGGATGTGATGGAGACATCCTACTTAAACCTTAGTGTTCCAAGATCTCTCACTTTCTGTATAATATCTGTCTGTGGGTCTCTGTATTTATTCCCATCTTTTTTTAAGAGGAAGCTTTTCTGCTAATGGCTGAGCAAGGTACTCCTCTATGAGTATAACAGGTTATTCTTAGAAGTCATTTTATTGTCACTTTTTTTCTTAGAGCTTAGTATTTGGTATTGCCCAGGTTCTTGGGCTACCAGGTCTCAGGTTCCTTGTCACATAATCAATGTCTGGTATGGGTTCCATCTTGTGGAGTGAGCCATAAAGTCAAATCAGATATTGTCCGGTTTAATTTCACAAGATTGTGCCATTATTCCAGCAGCATATCTTGAAGGCAGATCACCATTGTAGATCAAAGGGTTTGTGGATGCATTGGTATTTACATCTATTTTGGCACTGTGTAGAGTACCTTCCTTACCAAAGATACTAAAACGTAGGGGTGAATAAGGTTCTCTGTAGGCACCAGCTTGACAATTCACTTAGATGAAACCTAACCCAGGTACTGGAATCTTTGTTTGGTAACTAGAGTTGGTCAGTTGGGCCTCTGTCTCACCTAGTAATTGAAACTCTATGTTTAGACAGATTTTACACACTTAGTTTTTCATTACTAGACATCAAATATCCCTTAATTTTGTCTGTATCTCCCTGTATTCCCTCTGTCATCCCCTTCTATCCTCCCCTTCCCCACTTGATCTGTCTGTTCAAGTTTCCCTAACTCCATCAATCTACTCCATTTCCCTTTTTTTCAGGCAATGTATCTGCTCTGCCCACCACATTCCTATACGACCACATTCCTTAATCTATTCTTAACCTGCATTTCTGCATGTTGTAGCTTGGCTATCATTGACTTAACAGCTAATAACCACATATAAATGAATACACAGCATATTCAAATTTCTACGTCTATGTTTTACTAGTTTCACCCATTTACCCGCAAGTTTCAGGATTTCATTTTGCTTAGCAGCTGAGTAGTACTCTATTCTGTTAACATGGCAAATTTTCTTTATTCATTTATCTGCTGAGGGACATCTGGATTGTTTCTGCATGCTATGAAAAGAACAGCAATGTATATGATTGAGCAAGTGTCTTTGTGGCAGATGAAGCATCCTTTGAGAAGATGCCTGAATCCTGAGGCAGTTCATTTCCCATCTTCCTGAGGAGCTGCCACACTATTTCCATAGTGGCTGTACAAGTTTGCACTCCCACCAATAAGGAATGGGTGTTCCCCTGATCTTAGCCATCCTGATAGCTATTAGAAGAAATTTCAAAGTTGTTTTGATTTGCACGTCCCTGATAACTAAAGAGATTCAACATTTCTTTATTCCTCAGCCATTTAATTTTCTTCTAATGAGATTTTTCTGTTCCTATCTATACGTTAATTTTTAATTGAATTATTTGCTTGTTTGGTATCTTATTTTTTGTCAATATATATTTTTGAAATTAACCCTCTATCTGATGTGTAGTTGATAAAAATCTTTCTCCACTTTGTAGGCTGCTACTTTGTCTGAATGACAGTGTCTTTTGTCATACAGATGCTTTTCAGTGTTGTACTGTCCCCTTTATCAACTGCTGATCTTAGTGCCTATGATACCAGTGTTTTGTTCGGGAAGTCTTTTCCTGTATCAATGAATCTAAGGCTATTCCACAATTACTCTTCTGTCAGGTTCAGTCTATCTGATTTTTTGTTGAGGTTTTTGATCCATTAAGAGTTCAGATGTTTTCACGTGGTAAGTATGAACTATTTGGATTTTTCTACATATAGTCATCCTGCTTGACCAGAACTTTTGATTTAAGATCCCGTCTTTTTTTCCAGTGTGTGTTTTTTGACTTCTTTATACATATTCTGGTGTCTGTAGGTGTATAGACTTATGTCTAGTCTTCAATTTGATTGCATTAGTCAAAGATGTGTCTGTTTTTGTGCCAATACCATGATGCTTTTTGCAGCATTATCTCTGCAATACAACTTGAATTTGATGATGGCAATGCCTTCTTCAGTTCTTTTATTATCTAGGAATGTTTTACCTGTCTTCATATTTTTTGTGTTTTCATATTGTGGTACTTTCAATAAAATGATCCCATGGGCTCACAGATTTGAATGTTTGTTCATTAAGAAGAAGCACTATTTGAAAAATTTCAATAATTTCAGTATTTCAATAAAATACTTGCAAACTAAATCCAAGAACACACACACCAAAAAAATCATCCTCCATAATCAAGTAGGCTTCTTCACAGAGATGCAGGGATGGTTCAACATAGATAAATTGTTAAATATAATTCACAATATAAACAAAATGAAATATAAAAAATAAAATTGTAAATGATCATTGCACTAAATTCAGAAAAGCCTTTACAAAATTCAACTTCTTTTCATGGTAAAAATCTTAGAGAGGCCAGGCAGTGGTGGCGCATGCCTTTAATCCCAGCACTCGGGAGGCAGAGGCAGGTGGATCTTTATGAGTTCGAGACCAGCCTGGTCTACAAGAGCTAGTTCCAGTACAGGCTCCAAAGCCACAGAGAAAAACCAAAAAAAAAAATCTTAGAGAGATCAGAGATATAAAGAACATATGTCAACATAATAAATTTGGTTTACTGCAAGGTCATAGCCATTATCAACGTAACTGGGGACAAACTCAAAGTGTTTCTACTAAAATGAGTAATGAGCAGTTATACCCCTGCCCATTCAATATAGTTCTTGAAGAAATAGCTAGAAAAATAAAAGGTGTTTTTAAAATACCTAGCTTATTAGTACTTCACTGATAATGTAGGTAATGGTGGCATGAAGCAGCTGTGTCGATTCTCATTTTACTTAGATAGCTCTAGTCTGTTAAAATGAACAAAGAGATTTCTCATGTCACTGGCTTTCCTACTTGTGACAAGATAGAAACATGGCATAAACTTTGCTTTTAAGCTAGCTTTTTATTTCAGCGTCATCAATGGTGACAGCAAGATTTCCAGCATTATCTATGCCATTGCCACACTGATCAGGGGAACTGACTCAGGCTCCAAACCTGAACATTTGCTTTTTATACATACATGATCTTTTTAACTGCCACTTACACCCCTGCATCTTGTGAAGATTGAATGAAATCAATCCCAAAGTGTGAATTCCCACTGCTAATTGACATTTAGCAGATGATTCTGTCTTTCTAGCCAGGCTCAAAAGATCATGCCTGTAATGATGGTGGTCAGGAGACTGAAACAGGAGAGTTAACACAAGTTCAAAGACCAGTATGGATGTCAAAGTAAGACTCTGTCCCAAAAGGTTAAGTTCTAGGAACCAGAGTGGGAAAATATCAAAATAGAGAGACTGCCTTTCCCCCTCCTTTCTCAGAATGGTCTTGTACTTCTGATCATTAAATGTTCAAAGAAATACTACATTGCCTCTGATGATTTGCTCTTAGTCGTCAATGTTTTTCTGATTGATTTATAAACAAACAAGATTTTGTGTTTTATTACCTAAATATATCTCTTATATAGTCTTTGCAGCAAACAAATCACTTCAATATACATCTAGGAGACTGTGCTTAATACATATCAGATCTTAGAACTACACAGAGGGTTTTGATAGACCATTTATTGTGAAAAATATTCACACAAATGTGTATTAGAAACTAGCACAGATGGTGGTACCAGCCATTTCTATAATAGAATGATTCCAGCCTTTAATAATTCAATTTTCCTAAGTCCCATGTTTGCACATTAGGAATGCATGGCTACATAATTTATCTTCTTTAAATTATATTCATTCCTCACAAGCTCAAAGGCAACTCAAAAGCAGAATGCCAGTGTTAACTTCTTTTATAAAATATAGGAATCTCTAACCTGTGTGTGGTGAGTAGGATTGCTACCATTTCACATTGCCTCTCTGTACACATATGAACAGGAAACTAATGAGCTAAGCAACTTTGATTAATTACAATCAATAGTATCATCCTCTAATTAAGCACTATTGATCACATTATTCTGAGGGCAGCCTCTGAGATGCTCTGCTGCCATGCAGAGAGTCTTTGCTTTTCAAAAATATGTCAAAGGGCAAGCTGACTCTGACACAAGCATCCTCTTTCTATATAGTTAATATAATAGTATTTCACATTAATAAATAAAAGTCACACTAACTATAAGATGGACATTTGTATAGAATATGCGGTTAGTACTTCCTTGAAATGACACAGACACCTCCATCACTGACTTTCTAGAGGTAGTTTAACCCATGTTAGTTATAACTGACCAATGAAGAAACTCTAAATATGTTACTATGCATTTAAAAATATTAAGATCAAAATGTTATGCTAATTTTTAATATTTATTTAGTTTTACTTATAGATAAAATGAGTTTATGTCCACTGTGTATGTGTGCATGCTCACTGAAGCTAGAAGTCTTTGGATGCTCTGGAGTCAAAGGATCCTAGGAACCAAGATCCAGTTTGCTGCAATATCAGAGCATGCTCTTAACCTATCTCTGCTGCTTGTGCTTTTCTGCTTACACTTTAGTACTTACGCAGCCGGGGATTGGCAAGTGATAGACAAGTGCTCCACAACTGAGTTTAATGCTCAGACCTTATCATGTCAACATAGTCTGGAAGATGTCTCTATCTAAATGCTCTTGTGTAACACAAACTTTGTGAGGACAGGCATTGCTTAGACTCTGCTTACAATGGTTTGCCAGTTTCTAAAAACATGCTCAAACAAAAATGGAACACATTATTGCTATTTTTCTTTTTGGTTTGGGGATATGAACAAGTGTGTGTGTGTGTGTGTGTGTGTGTGTGTGTGTGTGTGTGTGTGTGTGTGTAGAGGGGTGAGGAGGATGGCAGGTGTTGTGTTCCGTCACTCTTCACCTTATTTCCTTTCAGACAGGGAATATCAGTGAACACCAAGGTAGCTGGCAGCCAGCACACCCTACTCATCATCCTGCCTTTGCTCCCACAGTGCTCGGTTACAGACTTGCTTGCAGGTGTGTTCTTTTGTTTGTTTCTTTTTTAATGTGGGTTCTCAGGATCCAAGCTCAAGTTCACATACTTACCTAAAAAGCACTTTCACCTACAGGGTCATCTTTTTAAGCCATATCATTGTTTTCATTGTTTTAAGGCCTATCTACTGTGTATGGGCAGACATAGGATCCAAGTACCAATGAACCTACTAGAAATACTCTATATCACTTTTCTCTTCCCCATACTTTGCCTGATCACCTGTTCTAAGCAGCCTTCAGTACAACAGTGAGCTTGTCTCCATTCTATCTTTCTGAAACGTAACCTAAAAATATTTCATAATGTTGTCCATTTCCTTTTGCACCATCAGAACAGAAACATCGAATAGCTGGGAATAATTCAATGACCAAATTTATAACTGTTCTATGAGTTTTAAAAGTTTGTACCAAAATATGAAGAAAAAAAAGATGTAAAAATAAAACCACTTAATTAGCTAAAAACTGCACATATTTGAAAGCCCTTTTCACATTTACAGATTTATAGCTGTTAGACGCCAAAAGGTGAGCTACTGTAACTGTGAGAGAAAATAATACACCTAATTGTTCCCTAGGGAGCAGGGGAAAGGCTCAGTGCATATGAGTGCTTGCACTGAACTGGAGTTCTATGTGTAGCACCCAAGTAGAGTGGTTAACAATCAACCAGTCCTCCAGCTCCGGGGGACCAAATGCCCCCTTCTGATCTTTACAGGTACCCACACTCACGTGTACATACACACACATATAAAAACAAGAATAAATATGTTTTCATAATCTTGTCTGAAGCATCTCAATTTTACAAAGAAACTGAGCCATACATACAATGGTCCCATAAACACATACAAAGGGAATGGAAACAGTGATTAGTGCTGATCTTTCCTGCAATGAATGCAGTGCTCCATCCAAACTGCATACAGTCGAAGGTCTAGATTCCTGAAGACCAAGATTTTTGTTAATATTTTCAAAGGAAGTGAAACATTTTTAAAAGATATTCTCATTATCTGCTCCTTTGAGTGAAGTACCACTCAGGATGCCACAGGACCCTTAGGGAGGCCTTCAGTACATGAGCTGCAAATAATAATATTGACATAATGACAGATTGGAGGATAACTTATCAATATATTATTTCTTCATCCTCTGTATATTCATATCATCATCAGGTGTAGATGGAAGGCATCACGTTAATAAGTTCTGTTGATAGAGAGTTTCCGAATGCTTCAATAATGTGAACACAGAGTGCTGAGTAAATATCATTTAATTACGGCTTTTTCAGGCTAAAATCCATAGGACTCCAGATGTTAGGCATAGGATAAAGGACTACAGGAGATAAATAGTTCTCCCTAAGATGGGGGAATCAAAAAGATAGTTATGGATGGGGGAGGGGGCTGAAACAGTAGAACCAAATAGGTAAGGGAAAGGATGAGGGAGACTAGTGAGGGAATCGAGGGAGAGAAACCTAAAGTTAAGTGTTGCTTGATGTATAATACGGAAATCTAATGCAGTGGAAGCTTCCTAAAATATATTCCCATATGAAGGCGATCTAAGTGGAATCACCAAACAATGAAGCAGACAGAGCTTCAGCTGAACATCTCTTGTCACCAAATGAAGGTTCCAGTAGTGGGAATGATACATTTAAATGAGCTGTTGGCCAAAGAGGTATGAAGAAAACATCAAACTGCCTAGATTGTTGTCAAAGTGACAGGTTGCTCTCCACAAAGAGCAAGGCCCTACTACTGAAGACAACACCTACAGAGTACACTGAGCACATTCAGTAGAGCTTGTTCTTATCTAAAGTCTTCACACCTACAGGCTGGTGGTCCTGGTAATGGAAGGTACTTTGCATGCTAGCAAAGGAGGGGAAAAATAATGTTGCTACAAACCCTTCAGTCTACAGTGGTATCCTGTCTGCATGATATGCTAAAGCAATTGTGGCACAAATCTTGTAAAATAACCAACAAATTTCTTATTTGACTTAAGACCCACTTCACTTAACCACTTAAAGTTAAGATGGAACCTATTACCCACACTGCCTATGTGTCAAAGAACCTGAGACTAGATAGCCCAGAGGCCTAGGGTCACCAAATACTATTGCTCTACTATTGAGTACATTAGAACATCATAATAAAATGACTCCTAATGATATTCTGCTATACTCATAGATGGGTGCCTTGCCCAGTCATCATTAGAGGAGCTTCTTACTACAGCATATGGGGAAAATAGAGAGACCCATAGCCATTATGTAGAGACATCATGCAGAAAGTGAGAGATCTTGGACCTCTCAGTTCTAAATGAGACGTGTCCATCAAGTCTTTCCCTAGAGCTCAGTGAATTCTGTGGAAAAGGAGACAGAAAGAAAGGGTAGAGGGCAACAAGGAAAGAAGGCCCTCTAGACAGAATAGGCCAATGCAAATATGAAGTCTCAGAGAGCGAGACAGGGTACCCGGGGTACTCTGAGAAGAGAAGCTGAGGACTGCTCTCATTCCTAATCCAGAAGCAATGGCCAATTGGTAACCACATGCAAAGAACTTCAAAAGACTCTCACTGGGGAAACAAACTTCTCCTAACAGAACTTTAATAACCAGCAATAGGTGTACAACAAAAAATGAACTCAATGTTAATTTTGGAAGTTTCTTGCCTTATAATGTCATATCAGATCTTTTCTTATATAAAATTTTATTTATTTTTATTTTTATGTTTTTATTAATTTATTTGTTTGCTTGTTTTTCTCTTTATTGCCCTACATGTTTTTTGTGTATAAATTATGGCTTCTGGTTTTGTGTTTTCATTGAATTCTTTGAGGATATGAGCCAGTGGGACTCTGAATCTCTATCTGTTCCTTATGTCTTTACTTGAGTCTTTTTTTTCTGTTTGTTTGTTTTGTTCTATTTTAGGTTTCTTTTACACTACTATATTTTTCTGTTTATTTTTAATCTTATAATATTATATAAAATAACCCTTACATGGTTGTTTGTTTTCTGATGAGAGACAGAAAGGAGATGGATCTAGATAAGAAAAAACATGTGGAGGAATGTAAAGGAGTAGGAAGAGCAGAAACTATATTCAAGACATAGTATATGAAAAAAAAAACAATTTTCAAAAAAAGAAAATAAGTGAAAAGGCATGGCTTTTTGAAAAACATTTTTTGTTGTATTCAGGCTGATCTGGACTTTTCTATAGGCCAATGATGACTTTAAATACCTGATCCTCTTGCAACCACTCATTCAGTGTGTTAGAACTTCAGATGTGTGTTAGCACAACCAGACTAACTTTGTATGATGGCAAATTATTTTCTGGATCAAAATTATCAAAACCTTCTGGCGTTTTTGTCATTTTTTGGTTGTTGCTGTCTTACTGTGTTATCCTTCTTGGGAGGTAATCAAGGGATTATAAACCTATAAACGAGAAAAAATAAGATAATGTTGAAAATAATAATGACAATTCTGTGTCATTCTCACTAAGCATTTTGCAGTCAGAAGACATGAGTCTTCCCCAAGTTCATTTACTTGATAGTTACTTGATGCCAACTTTGAACTAAACCGAAGTCATTACGATAAGGAAGCAAAGTCTGCTAGTGATGGTTTAGTCAGTTGGTGCTTGGGATGGCGTCCTTGTATAATGTGATTGCTAGAACACAAGAACAGAGTCTGTCTTTAATGTTTTCTAAGTGATTGGTTCATAAGAATATTCATACATGTATATATACATATCTGTGTATGTATGTGTGTATATATGTAAAGCTCACAACGTCTATTTGCAAGACTCATAGTCACCTTCATCTTTGTTATGATTTAATTAATTGATTAAATCCTCTAGTTGCTAACAGTAAATTATAATATTTAGATTCCCATTACCCTTAAGCCTACTCTTTTTGTTCACTTTACTTTTATCTTCTTATCTCAAACATAAAACTAAAGTACAAAGTCTGCCATAATAAATGTAGAATGAGAATTTTATTTGAACTACTAGCTATACTTTCTTGAAATAAACAAATATCAACTCCTAAGTCAACTTCTCCTGAGTCATTAGGGACTATGACCTCCTCCAAACGCTATACAGCGCCAGACTCTAAATAGTCAACAGTGTTTAAATGTTTTACCATGCCAAAGTGCAGGCTTGAAGCAATAGCTCTGTTAATAATTTTCATCTGATTATAGGGTTCTGCATACATACATGCAAACATGTATTACGCAGTATGCTTATACAATTGTGTCACTGTAGACCAAGTCAAACAAAATGTTAATAAATAATGTTATTGGTCATGAGCAAAACGTACTTTCTGGCCATTGTTCTGAAAACAGAGAGGAGGACTTCACTGGTTTCTATTTAACTTGTTTGAAATATGCCTGTAGTAATTAATTTTCCGCTACTCTTCTCTTTACCTTTGTTCCTTTCGCTCTCTTTTTTCCCACTCAACTGTCATTCACACAATGGGGAGATGCAGACACTCCTGGAATATGAATATTAGCACAAAGAAGCAGTGCACTAGTTAGGATGCCTGGGGAGCGTGATTGAAGAGCTGTGTAAAACAATGGAGATCCGCAAGCTCTGCTGGGGGAGCTGTTTTGTCTAGCTCTTCACTTTCTGCTACTTTCTTTGTTTCTGAGTTCTCTTTCACTGAGCATGCACTTTTATTTCCATTGTGCTAACCTGGGGGGGATATTTTTGTGCAAGTTAAGCAACAGCCTTGTTACAATGTGTGCAGCTCTTATGAAAGGTTTTACAATACGCTTTAACTCTGGAAAATGTGTAGATTTTACAACTTTAGGAAATAATTTGTTGAATGACTTAACATTCGTTCCATTTCACAATTATGTTTGTAGAAATAATTTCTTGGAACCTAGGGCCCACCCACTCTTTGGTCCATCTTGTG
Source organism: Dicrostonyx torquatus (assembly GCA_028555095.1). NCBI lineage: Eukaryota > Metazoa > Chordata > Mammalia > Rodentia > Cricetidae > Dicrostonyx > Dicrostonyx torquatus. The sequence goes on from JAQHUG010000110.1 coordinate 925,125, forward strand.
TGACACTTAAAAACAATGATTTTCTATTTATTCTCATTGTCACTTTGCATTTCTGGGAGTCACTTCCTGAGGTCTGATTTGAGAAGTAATTGCAAAATGTTAGAATCAGAGAACCTACAGGAATCACTCAGTGCCAACAATCAGTCTCACTATCAGGAATGAATTTTCAGGATTTTATCTACAAAGACACTTGTAAGGTAAGTATACTTAGCAGACAAGAAACTAATCATAATTTGATATTTTTATTAAAAACATGATTCCACACTCACCCTACATAGTTGAGTACATTCTATTCCTGTTGAGGAAATTCTGGATTTTGGAAAATAACCTATAACTATCACTTTACTAAACAAGCATAATCCCTCACCACATTCTAAAAATTTATACTTACAGAATAAAGTCTTTATCCCTCGTCAATAAGCTTTCTCTTTTCTACAGCTAGACAGCATTACAGAAAACCATATCCCATCAAGGTGCAGATCCTAGTCCCAACAAATAGACCTATAAAACACCACAGGGATCATTACAGAAGAAGGAGTTGCAAAAGTCAGAGGGTATGAGTGTTTTATTTTTGTAGAATTGTGTCTCCTCTTAATGTCAGAATCTACACTTATAAGTATCACCAACATGGCTGCCTAAACATGATCTGAACGTTACAAAATCAGACAAGCTAATGCAGATATAGGAAACTTCAATCCTGCACAGAGAACCACAGGCAACTAAAAAATGCTGAGAGTGGGGGACATTGTCTTCTCCAGGGAAGAATGCACTATTTGGTTATCCAGTACTATATGGTCAGCTCTGAAAATATATATACAAGTAGTGACTTGTATATATATAGCGACTGAAGAGTTTTTATTTTATGTATTTAGAAATGTGTATCTATATAGACACATATATGCATATAACAACAATTAATGAGAAAAGAGTTACTGATTTGAAAGAGACCAAGGAGGGATATGTGAGAGTGTGTGGAGGCATGAAAAGTAAAGGGGAAACTATGTAACTATATTATAATCTCAAACATAAAGGATAATAAAAACAAATATTTTTTACAATAAAGTTGTTAATATATTTATGTCTAAAGATTATATATATATATACATATATATGGATCATTTGTGTTATTTTCCATTCTCTTTATTGATTTATAAGTGTTCATCACAGATTCTAAATTGGAAGCCTTTGTTGGGCTGTATCTTGTATCTCCCTTATTTTATTAATGGCGCCTCTGGGTATACATATCCTCCTAATCTATGCTTCCACTTTATCTCATTCTGTAATTTTGTCACTGGTTATTAAATACCTGTTTTCTACTTTACTAAGTTTTATTAAGTTTTAGAAGTACCATAACTAGCCAGTTGACACATGATGATAGTTGAATGATATGCATTGAAATCACCTGAAATCTTCAGGAACTGTTCTGTAGAGTGATCTTTTGATCACTAATCTGTAGTGAGGTGATCTTTCTGCTAATTTCATAATGATAAGAAATATTTTACACTTCCATTTTATTTCCTTTAGTGCTTAACATATTTTGAAAGTTAATGGAGGTCTTATTGATGACTTAAAATAACATTTGAGTAGATAACTATCTCACTGTGAAAAAACATCTTCAGACTATTTTGTACTACCTATTTAAAAAAGAGAGACAAGAAGAGGGAAGAAAGAACCTCACACAGGCTTCCTGGCGTCTCTGTCACTTATTCCAGATATCATTACAACATCAAAGCCAGAATTTTCACTGAATGAATGTGATCTGTATTTGCTTCTTAGGAGCAATTGTAAGGAAGTTTTTTGTGAATATGTCAGTCTTCTTGTTACACCCAGGGAACTCTGGGACTGGAAGCTCAGCTTGGCAGTTAGTAATATTCTTGTAGTTGATAGGAGTCTGCATCCCACCCTTATATGGTATGAATGACAAGTTCCCAGAGCACCAGATCCAGGCAATCATGAAGTACCTTTATGACCTCACAGGTACTTCACTCATGGATAAATGTCCGCAGTCAAATACACAAACACATGTGGTTAAAAATAATAATAAAACTTTTAGTAAATAAAGAATGTACTCTTAAAGAAAGAAAGAAGAGGGAGAGCAAGAAAGGAAGGAAGGAAGGAAGGAAGAAAGAAAGAAAGAAAGAAAGAAAGAAAGAAAGAAAGAAAGAAAGAAAGAAAGAAAGAAAGAAAGATGGTAAGAAGGAAGGAAGAAATAAATCATGACATTTCACTGAACTATTACAGACTGCTTGGTTCTTACACATTTACAGTAATGGAATCTCTGCCATAGGTTACCAAGGCAGAAATTTCAACTACGTTTTGTATCCAAAATAGATCATCACCATATATCTTTTCCTTCAGCTTTATCTATAAATGAATCAAAGTAAACAACTCCAAGCAATATTTTTGTGTATGATCTCTTACCAAAATGATTACCAGGCATGAGACAAGTTATTGCTATAATAACCTCATGAAGATAAAGACATAACATGTGATTTAAACAATTCAGAATAAGATAGTGAGCAATAAGATGTCCTTCAACGACTTCAAATCCACTCTTCACTGTGCAAATGAATGATCATAATTTCATATTTCTGCAGACCATGCATGGATTTGTTGTTCATATCAAGGTTTATTTATTTTCATAAGAACTTGAAATCCAGTCTTCCAGATTAACATATATATATGAGTAGCTTGGAGATTTATATCAAATACCATCTCCCAAGAAGACACCAGGAACCAAAAGTTGATTATGAGAAAGGTGAAAACTGTAGAGCTCCTAGGGGAAGTAGGGAAACTGGGAGACACCAGTAATCTTAAACCTCAGCAGGGACTACAACAAGTCCTGCTTTGAAGATAAAGAAACTCAACTCAAATAGCCAATAGTTTCACTAATATCAAAGAGTGAATAAGTGGCGGAACCAAGGCATGAGCCCTGGACACAGTGTGCACTATTTATCTGGAGCAGTGTCACACTGATAGGTAACTGGCAAGCCCAGGGCTGTAGTCATATGACAGGCAGCTTTCCCAGAGCCTCAGTGTGTGGAGACATTGCCAGAGCAGGTGTGGCTAGGCCCAAGTATTAGCATAAGGTCAGCTGTTAGTCTTTTTTTTTAATCACATATTTTTCTTAATGAGGAATACTAGAGAGGAAAATGTAGGGATCACCAGAAAAACAGTAGGCCCATTAAAGCTTTTCACATTAGTCTCTACAACGAAGGTAAGAGCTAGAAATGCCTTCACTCGACACTTATGAAGCTATGCAGGCTCAGTCCTCAGAGGAAAACAGCCAGTAGTCATCACAGGCAGTCAGCATAAAGGAATGAGTGGAGCTTTGTAGACTAATGGAAGAACATCAACTCAATGCACCCCAACTTCTCTGTAAGGATCCTGTGAACAGCAGTACCACATAACCAACGTCTGAAATGTTAAATTTGCAAGTAAGTGAAAATTGAGTCTTAGAGTATTTGAACTTTATGTGGATCAAAGGAAGTTTCTAACCTTTTAAATTGCTTTTTATTTGTGTTTTGTTATTGTTCCTTTCATTTACTCTTTGGATATTTTGTACATGAATGCAATGTACCTTGTTTATGTGCATCTCACCCTCCCTCCTTCCAACTCCCCAGGATCCTCCATCAAAAACTCTCTCTCTCAACTTCATGCCCTTTGCCCCTCTTTGCTCCTTCCTCCTATGCTTTCATCTATTTATCTACCTGCCTTTCTTTCTTTCTTTCTTTCTTTCTTTCTTTCTTCCTTCATTCTTTCCTTCCTTCCTTCCTTCCTTTCTTTTTCTCTTTCTTTCTCTCTACCTGTTGGGTTAGCTTAGTACTTCTCATTTATGCACAGCCCTGCTGTGGCATGGAAACCAACAAGTGACCATACCCTTATAGAAAACTGACTCTTCCTAGCCCAATAGCAATCTACTACAAAAACCTCGTCAACCAAGGGTGGGCCTTCTAAGTATCTACCCACTCCATGCCAGGGTTTTTAACTGACTTGATATTGTACAAGTCTTGTGGCACTAATACAGTTCCCATGAATTTTAAGTTAAGTCATCTTCATGTCGACTTTCTGCTCTAGCTCCATGTGTTTCATCATTCTTCTTATGAGTGCACACATGGGCTTGCTTTGTTTTGTGGATGAACTAACCAACTAAGCTTTAATTTCTTGTTTTGGCTGAGTGTTGAGACAGGATCTCACTCTTTGTCTAGTTTTGTCTGAAATTCACAGTAATCCTTCTACCTTACAGCCTCAAGTGCTAGAATTCCAAATGTAAGCCTCCATGACTAGTTCCATTTGTCTTTTACACAATGACCCCTGGTTTTCATCTTTCTGAAGTCTGCTTTACATTATTATCTTACTATAGCTATTCTTGCTTGAATTTGTTGGGATGTGCACAATATATATTTCTATGTCTTCTCTATTCTACCCATTCTACATCTTACTTTTGAAGTGTGTTTCTTGTAGACATTCTGTAACTGTGTTGAATATTTAAATCTACTTTCCCATCTTCTGAGTTCTCATTGGTTTATGTAAAAATTTGTGTTGTAACCGCTAAGCTATACATATGTCTGACATTCTATTTGGTGTTTAGTTTTTTTCCAATTTTTTTTGTGTCTCTGCTTTCTCAATTCTGGCTTTCTTGAACATTTTATAATTTCACTCTTCAATCATCACTGTGTCTTTTAACTTCTTACACTACTTTCTAAGCATTTAGCTTACCTTTTACTGCTATTATTTGGACATTTTAAATACATACTAAATGGTTACAAATTTCAATATCTTCCATCTTTTCCAGTGATATCTTTTATGTATTTCCTCTGCACACACTTATATCTGCTTCAGGCTGTGAATGAGTTTTGCCTGGAACAAAAAATAATATTTGGAAAATTCAAGAAAAAAAGTTGATTGTATTTATTCATCTTATTTTGTCTTTCGTCCTAAAGGCTTTGACATCTTTTTTTACAAAATGTAGGTTGACATTACTTTCAATACATGAGAAATACTGCCATTTCCTTTGGGCCTCCAAATTCTGATGAGAAATCTATTGTCATTCAAATTATTACCTGTTTAATATGGTATGGGTTTTGTTCTTCTGTAGTACTGAACTAAGGTTTGACTGAACAGGGGCCTCATGAATTATATGCCTACCCCTATTTCGTTAAAAAATATATTTTTAATTATATGTATATGTGCATTTCTGCCAAATACATGCAGGTGATGGGTTGGACAGAAGAGGGTGTTGGATCACTGGAGCTGGTGTTACAGATGGTGTCAACAACCAGATGTGAGTGCTTGAAACTGAACTTAGATCTTCCGCAAAAGCGGCAGGTGTTTCTAACCACTGGGTCAACTCTCCATCCCTCCTCTTTCAATTTTATTTTTGGTTTTGAGGCAGGATCACATCAAGTTGTTCCAGATGTCCTAAACTAGAACTCACTCTGAAATGCAGGAAAGTGTTGCACTTGCGATCTTCCTACTGTAACCTCGCAAGTAGTTAGGAATAGAGGCTTGTGTCACCAGCTTCGGTAAGTTTTTTATTTTTATTTTAATATTTTTTTATTCTGTTTTTTAGGCCATGCAGGGTTTCTGGTTTCATATAAGGTTTCCACTGACATTATTCTGGGGTTGAACCCTGTGGATACCACCCCAATAGGAGAGAGTGTGATTGCTTCCTTCAACACAATATGAGTAAATCTGGGTCTCACATGAACACCCCTGACATCATGACCATCTGTGGTCATAGTGAAAAGTCATAATTGTCTTTATTTACTTTCTTTCTTTATTATTGCTTTTAATACAAGACATAATGTATCCTTGGTTGGCATGAAACTATGTAGCCAAGGATGATGCTGAATTTCTGGTCTTTCTGGTGCTGTTTCCTAAGTGCTAGGATTGTGGTCATGATTATGGTCATGTTCTATGACCTTACTAATTGATCTGTATCCTAGAATTTTTATTTAACTTGTTAGTGTTTAATATCTATTGTTTATTTGTGGATGTTGTTACTGTTCATTTGCATTTCTTTCACATGTATTTATTTAGTATGTAGACATGTGATTTCTCAATGCATGGTGTGTAGGTCAGAACAATTTGTTGCATCACTCCCTTCTTTTAATAATGTGGGTTCCTGCTCTCCAACTCTTATCAGCACTTTTGCACACAGCCTGATTTATTTGTTTGTTTATTGCTTTGCTTCTTTTTGGAAAGGTCCTACTATATATGCCATGTAACCTAATGCCTTAAACTGGCCTAGTACCCATAATCTTCTTTTCTAGTATTAAAGTGTTATAATTAGAAGAACACTTGACCATGCCTGAACTAAGTCTTGTCTCTGTACTTGATCTCTTATAACCTTATCTGTTTCCACAGACCAATGACTATAGACATTTCCAGAAGTATGAAAGTCTGGGTTTCCCTGTTGCCTTAACTAGCAATGTTGGAATTAAGCTAGTCTTTCCTGTTTGTGGTGTTTGAGGACATTATTGAAGTGGCATCTAACTGTTTTTAGCTTTGCTAGGTTGCTTTTCTTAGGACTTTTACTAGAAGAAATGGTCATTTCCTAGGGATTTATGCATGTTTTATAGACCAGTTGGTGTTTCCAGCTTCACTTCAAACACCAAGTGAAAGCCAGTAATGTAGTCACAGGTTATTTACTGGCCTGAAGATTCTTGCAAGACATTTATTATTCTTAATATCCTTCAGGTTTCTCACATTTGTTGTATGTAGAATGTCTGGGTCGTGTTTTTGCTTTGTTGTTGTTGTTATCAAGAAGAGTAGGGACAATTTATCTATTCAGCATTCCTAATAAACAGGTTTACATTTTTTATATTAGAATGCCATTTTGTACATAGGCAAAATATGCCAGTGTTTGAAATTGAATAATAAAATTTGGTCTAATATACATACATACATACATGCATACATACATACATACATACATACATACATGTGTGTGTATGTGTGCGTGTATTTCTCTTTGTTTACCTTATTTGTCAAAAATAGTATTTTTGGAATACTATGTTGGTCTTTTTAGTTCAGCAACAGTAAATGAGTCTCATTTTTATAGAAAATATGTGTACACACTAATAATTGAATGAGAAATAGTGAATATCTTGAAGGTAAAACTGAAATTTCAGATACAAAAGCAATTAACACTTTGAAGTACTTTCCGTCAACCCATGGGTACTAAAGGCTTAACTGTCCAGAGGTCAGAGGCACATGGAAAGTCTCGATCTGGGGGCTTAGCAGGGTGACAATCAACAGTCTCACAGCTTGAGCTATGATTCTCGGTGTCATGCTCAGTCTATAAAGTCTCAGTTCCCCCACTTAAGTCTGAAGATCCGAAGACTTGATAACCAACATTCTGTTGATTGATGGCTATCTCAGAACCATGGGTAGAGTGCTCTTCATTTCACTGTCAGACTTGCCAGGACACATGTGTCCCCTGAGAGCAGTTGTTGCAGGTTCCGATTTTCTCTCTCTCTGGATGTCAAGACATTTCTTAAACAATTAAGCTCAACCTGGAGCATAAACTGAAACATCCCGTGCAAGCAGTAAAACTCCATATTGATTTTTGACCTCAGGCCCTCCACAGAGTGTCCTCATCTCCCAAGGGTGAAGTTTTACAAGGGTCTCTTTTATTTAACTGCAAGATTAAAGCAAATTTAGTAGCTGGACAACTCCCTATCCACTGCATGTTGAAGAAGTCTAGGAAACATGTGTTCTGCTTTTCAAGGTGGTTGTAAATCTCTTCCCTAAATTGCTTCCAGATCAGTGTTTTTGTGCAAAGCATTTCAATGGTATTGTACCAGCCAAAACACTAATATTCACTCCCTCCATCTCACACACTAATGTAAATTTTTCTCTACTAATTTGGAAGAAGCAGATGCCAATCCAATCTGTCATCATTGCTTTAGGTCAGCAGAAGAATTGTCTGGATAAATCTGCTGCTGCTAGCAATTTGTGTGCATCGTTCAGCACATTAAAAAAAAATACATCAGCTTTATGTTTCCATGAAAAGATTTGGGCATATATTCCAAAAATATCTTTCTTCAGAACTCTGAATATAATGACAATTAAAAATATTTATGCAAATTCTATAGATATTGAAGATCAGATAGGATGATATATATTTTCAGATTTTTAAATTGGTTTTTATTATCCTACTCCAAATAAATGCAATATTCATCTGTAAGTCCCCTCCTATAACTCACTCTAGTCAAAAATTTGTTATTAATTATATTTCTATTTTTGATAGAAATATAGTATTTGTTTAGCAGAAAAAAATATAATTAATAATAATGCTTCACAGATCTGAAAACTTCAGTCTTAGCTACCCTTTAACACTGACATCTTCAGGATGTCAGATTATAGCTAAGATTATCAATAAAGTTCCAGGCATCATCTACAATCCATCCTTGAAGAACCTATACTGTAGGTCCTACAGTTTATGTTTATGTTTCATCTTATGGTGAAGATACCTGAACACTTTGTTTTCATTTTATCTTCAAAGGATTATATTAATCCATGTTTTACTACTATATAGCTATTCTTAGGCAGTTTGCCCAGGGATTTAACTTAGATATCCCATTTTGTCATATGCAGTCAATCATCACTTAACCATAGGGATGTGATTCTATCATTTGATAAATACCTGATTGTATCCTTGTGATATCTAAGCCCATTGCAATGTCACAAAGCAATAAAATAGCATGAAACTAACAGCCTACATTGCCTGTAATTAATTTGAATGGCATTGTGTTGTGCATGAATGTACATTCACCTGAACATCCAATGTGATGTTTCCCCACTGGGCTATAAATCCCAGGGATGAAAGATGTGTGTTTGGTGTCCTTGAAGAGTTACTTCCTAGCCAAAAATATAGATTACAAGAGATGTAGAATAAATATGTGTTTAATAAATGAATTATCTAAAATACATATTAAAATTGTAACCTGTAATAAAGAATACATTATATATTACGTTTCCAAAACACATATATTTTTCTCAGTGAAAATATGAAGAATCAGTCTGGCAAGATTGTTTAGGTTTAAAAAGTTCTTGTCATGTGTGCCTGGAAACCTGAGTCTTGTTAATGGAGTCTGTATAAATGTGAAAGGAAAGATATGACTGTACAAAGTTTTTCTCTTACTGTAATATGCTCACAATGGTACACACAAACACACACACACACACACACACATGCACTCACACACCACAGTATTAGTAATAATGAAGAAGAAGGAGAAGAAGAGCTTTAAAACTACTTAACAAAAATATCAAGCCATTGGTGCTAGTTTCTACCTGTTAATATAAATCTATTTCTTTGTATTTTGTGTGTATATATGTATATATTCATTTATGTTCTGTTCTCCAATACTACACAGAGAAAATACTCTTCCTTTATTTATAGTTATTGTCTATGCAGGATCTATATGTGTACATGTGATTGCCATGACACAGATATAGCTCACTTTGTGAAGTCAGTTTTTTCCTCTGACTTTCATGTTAGTAGAACTTGGTTTGTAAAGCTTGATGGTTTATGTCTTCCCATGATAATGCTGAGCCATCTTACTGGCCAAGACAACTTACATTTAAATCTCCTGGATACTAATAAACACTAAAGAGAATCTGTAGATAATTTAGAACTGTATACTGATTGTAAAATGATAGCATTAGTATACAGGCATGTAGACTATGGTATTTAACTGATGGTGATCACTGAGTAGAAACTAGAGATGCCCTTACAGTGTATCATAGGACTGGAAATCGGTATAGAAATGAGTATTTGTCATCAAAGCTGCAAAGCTTCCAAGAACACATACGAGTAAGTTCTCTATACTAACTGCCAAAAGATTGCCTGATCTCCTAATGAGAAATGAAAAGAGCAGAAAAAGTGAGTGACATGCTGCTTTGTGATCAACAGTCTGCAGCTTAATCAAGGAAGTTACACTGGAGACCTCAACAACTACAATGACATAGGCCGGTTTTTACATACTTCTCAAGCTGACAAATCTTTTGTTCTTGAACACCATCAAATCCAGGCATGTATCTAGCCATCCTCACAGCCTGATATCATGGACCTTCTGTTAGACAGGGAATTATAATGACCTTGTCCCTCATAGAATCAGAGTTAGTTTTGTTCCTTGGGTGGGCAATAAAAATATTTTGTTTCCTATCTAAAAAGAGGAAATACTAATGGATGAGGATAGGAAGAAGCAACTAAAAGAAGGTTTAGAACAAAATTAAGACTTGGATCCTCAAACTTCAGAGATTATATTTGAAATTGCCCTGGGGACCTGGGGTGCAGAAAGAAAAGAGTTCATTAGAAAGGGGCACCTTGATTATGCCTCAGTCTGAATTGATATGCAGAGGTGCCATGTCGGGCCTGTGATCAAAATAGCTCTGCTGTCAAGGATATCTTGAACATAAAATCAACAAATGATGGCTTTCATAGTCAGTGTTCCATTGCTGTGAAGAGACATTATGGCACAGCAAATCTTATGAAAGAAAATATTTAATTGGGACTTGCCTATAGTTTCAGAGGTTTAGTCCTTTCCATCATGGCAGGAAGCACAGAAGCCTACAAGTAGACATGGTGTCAAAGAGGTAGCTGAGAATTCTATGTCCAGATCTGCAGGTATCAGGAAGATAGAAAGCCATGGGCCTTTTTTGGGCTTCTGAAACCTCAAAACCCACTTTTAATGACACAATTCCTCCAAGAAGGCCACATCTGTGCCCAAAAGGTAATCCTAATCACTCTCAACCAATGCCATTCCCTATGATGAAGTGTTCATAAATACAGGAACCTATGGGGGCCATTCCTATTTAAACTATCACAGCCTGTGCTCTGGCCCCCAGAGACTTATAGTCATATTATCATGTGAAAATATATTCAATCCAACCTCAAAAGTTCCTATAGGCTATAACAGTCTCAACACTTTTTATAATTTCAAAGTCTCTTCTAAGACACTTGGCAATCTCTTAACTATAATCTCCTATAAATTTCAAATAAAAAATGTTATCACTAACTTCCAAAATACAATGGTACAGAATATATATTACTTTTCCAAAAGAGAGGAAAGAGGGCATAATGAGGAAATACTAGACCAAAATAGTACCGAAAATCAGCAGGACAAAATATAATTTATGAATTTCCATGTTTTATGTCAAAAGTTCTCTTTGGATTTTCAACTCCTTTCAACTTTGTTGACTACAGCATGCTTCTTTCTCTTGGTCGTTTTCACACCACATTAGCAGCTCTTCTTAGTATGCATCCATGACTCTGGCATCTAAAATATCTTGGGTTTCCAATGAAATCCATGCTTTACTTTCACAGTTTCATGTAATGGTCTCTCTGGGCCTCTACACAGGAACATCCCTCACACATGGTGGCCTTAGTAGCTTGCCTTGACCACAGAGGGAGATTCCCTAAGTCCTTTCTTGTATTCTTGGCTCTAAACTCAGAACCACATAGTCAAATCTTCCAAGTTCTACTTCCAGCTGGAACTGGAAACTGCCCCCCTTGTTCAAGTCCATCTACATCAACTTTCTGTTGTTGATGGCTCCCTTCACTGCGTAAGCTTTCTTTAATTTCTTTCCACAAGTTGGAAGCTTAACTGGGTGGAGTCTTATCCTGAGGTCACTAATTTCCTTTATTACATTTAGCATCAGCTTTTCTTTTGAGATTTTTTTTAATCTCTTTGAGCATTGAACTTGTTCCAGTGTGTTTCCTGGTGATTCTTTACTCTTCAGACTGTACAGTTTGTAGTTCTTGCTCAGCCTTCACCTTTTCATTGTAGATCTGCTAAGAGTGACCACAAATGAGCACATGACAGTCAATATGACGCCATCTTGAAATATCCTTTGCCAATGCCATTAATAGAAAACACTACAATTTTGTTTTGTGGCAGATTTTTTTGGATAATAAAACAGTCCTCTTCTTTATCAAAACATTACAATAAGATCTCTAGGCCCCTAAAACATCTTGAATCAAGCTTTGATAAGTTCTTACATCATATTTTAACACTTCTAATAACATGGCTGATCAAGCACTAATTAATGTGTCAACTGCTTTTCCAGAGTCTCAAAAATGCACATTCTAAAACAAGGAGCATGGCTAGGTCTGTCACAGCAACACCCAACTCCCTGATACCAACTTCTGTCTTAGTCAGTGCTATACTGTTGTGAAAAGACATCATGACCACAGCAACTGTTATAAGATAAAACTCGTAAATGGGGTTTGCTTACAGTTTCAAAGGTCTAGTCTGTTATCAGTTTCACAGGACACATGGTGGCACACAGGCAGGCATGGTGCTTCAGAGATAGCTGAGAGTTTTACATCTTGATTCACAGAAATCAAGTAGAGAGAAAGAGATTTTCTCTAGGCCTGAATTGAGCTTCTGAAACTTCATAGCCCATCCCCAGTTACATATTTCTCCAAACATAGCCATACCTCCTAATTCCTCTCAAGTAGAGCCACTCCCTAATGACCAAGCCTTCATTTCAGGGCCCAATGTGTGATTTCTAGAGCTCTTTCTATTCTTTGTAGCATATGGATAACTGATGACCCTATGCAATAGTAAGTAAATATCTGTTACCAGGACCTTGACAGCCAAGCCTGACAATTCTTTCCAATCTATTACCAATAATTTTCACTTCCTAAATTGTCTCTCTGTACCATCTTACTTACATCAATTGGATTCACCTTCAAAGTCTACTTTTGAAATCCAATTTTATCTGTTTCAGGATAATGCCTTTCCAAAAGTTCAGGCACTACTATTTCTGCCTCTGGCATCTGAAAGCTGAGGCTGGTCCCCACCCTTTAGAACCTAAAAATGTTACACAGGTTTGTCAATATTTTTCTGACAGCAAATAAATAAATAAATCTTCAAAAATTAGAAAGAAATGTGTTTCTTTACCAAGTCAACCTTAAATCAAAGGGTAGCTGCCTATAACAAAGGAAATACTGCTTTATTAAGAAGTTACTGAGAATAAAATATTTATACTGATTGGGATGTAAAGATAGACAGAAAGGGAAGTTATTAATTTCCCCTGAACTAATTCTGATGGGCATCTGCAGAGGAAGAATAGAGATCAAAACTAAAAAGCAGATACTCTTTCATGCCGTTGCCTGTGTACTCTTCACCTATGCTTACTCCATGCATCCTTGGGGTTTCCACCCTAGAATTTTCCAGAACCTCACCTTTCTACAGTTGTAAGAACTTTAGAGACTCAATAAAAGTATTTGGTTTTGATTTTCATCTGGAGAAAACAGCTTTGTTTCTTTGAGTACTCCTACCTCACACATTATTTCAATAAGAAATGACACTATTGGAAGAGGGTGTATTGGTTGATATCTAAACGCATCAGAGAGAAGGAAATCTGAATTCAAATACAAATTTTAAAACTACGGAATGTGTTTTGATGGAATCTCTATGTAGGCTAAGCAAGTCGTGAGAAGAAGCTGGCACACACCTGTAAGGGCAGATCCAGCTAGGAAGCAATGTAACAGAAGAGAAGGAAAACACACAGCCTGCAAAAGAACACTGGCCAAGGATATTCAGAGCACATGGCTAAACACAGCCAAGCTTTGGGGGTAAAGAGTCTGCACACCATGAACCACAACTTAGTTGTAACTAGAAACAAGCCTCATTCCAGAAACTCTGCTACAACTTCCATGTGTTACGGTGAGAAGGACACAGTCGGTTAGAAAACACTGGCCAAAGGATCTGCTTTGCACAGAGTATGTCTAGACCAAGGAACCTTCTACTGTTCACACTTACAAGTAGCTTTAGAAAGGAAGAAAACATTTTTCATTCAGTTGGAGGATCTGCTGAGCTGTCACCCAGTGTAAAGTGCTTACTAAGTACAAGACATTTCTCTATCTGTAGTTGAAAACTGAAAACCTTAAAGGAATGACAGGAAAATTCATAAGTCAATTGAACATAATTCACACCACATTTCCAGTAAATTATGCTGTATCATACTAGCCTTTATCTACTATTATGTAAGTATAATTTCAGAGCTGATATCCCTGAGAACAAATTCAGAGACTTTTGGTAAAGGAGAGGAGCATGTGATGAATAGGTTAAGTGGTCAATGTTGACTGAGGTTTCTGTTCTGCCCAGTCCTGCAGCCATTAAGTCCCAAAGAATCTCACAGAGGTCTATCTACATTAATTACAAACCGATTGGCTTATTAGCCAGGCTTCTTATTAATGATTATAACTTATATTAGCCCATAATTCTTGCCTGTATTAGCCACGTGGCTTGGTAACTTTTATTGGCGAGGCAGTCACATCTTGCTTGCTCTGTGTCTGGAATCTTCTGTTGACTGCAGACTGACTCTTTTCTCTTCCCAGAATTCTCCTGTTCTCATTGCCCTGCCTCTTCTTCCTGCCTGGTCACCCCACCTAAACTTCCTGCCTGACTAGTGGCCAACCAGCATTTTATTAAAAATAATACAAATGACAGGGTACAGACCATTGTCCCACAGCAGGTCAAGAGAATGAATATTGAGTTATCTGACTCAATGTGAGGAGTTAAGAGGAACCATAATTAGATCTCCTGCTCAAAAGGAAGAATTGGGCTTTCATTTCTGTTACAAGGTAGATTTAGTATATAGAAAAGTTTGAGTCATTCTCACAGTTCAGTATACATCATCTGTGTAAGTTTAAAAACTCAAATTTGCCAAATCATTTGTGGGACTCTGTAATATTTTAAAATATGTAGCATTTTAACAGATGTTGGGTGGTAACTGGACACCCAAATGTAGTGAATTGTCGCAGTGCAGACTGCAATGGTCCTTAGTAGCTTTTCTTGCATTTGGGGTTGTGTAAATCACTTTCAGGGGGAATCATTAGTGAAATTGAAGTATAGATGTACTCAACACAGGGCTGACTTGAAAACAAAAGTTTTCCAGAATAATGCTATGATGATCTCAGATTAGAATCGTGGCAATTCCATTTGTATGCTGCATAAAATTGTTTGGAATTGGACTACATGTGCAAAATGGATATCCTCAAATCCACCTTGAAGTTGAATTACTAGTAAAATCTCATCATCAAGCATCATTTTAAATGTGTAAGGTTTAAAGATGGACGATACAAAGATGTTTTTGCAGGAGTTATTAGATCTAGAGAAACATATATGCCATGAGCTGCTCTTACCGACTGATGTGTGCTCTACCTTAACTCTCTCCTTCAAGGCTCTGAAAGCACAGAACTTGCAAATTTTTAGAAAAGAAAAGGTTTCCATTTCTTCTACTTGGATGAAACTTGATCTCTTCCTCGTGAATTACACTGTCAGTTTTTCTCATTTACATTAGCTACCGTGTCCCTGAATAACTATCCAAAGGTTTTAATTAAAAAGTTGTACTTAGAGTTCAAAAACTAATCATGAATGTAACAGTTTTGATAGATAAAAGCCCTTTACACAATTTTTGATACTTCCAGGCTCCAAAAGTATTATAGCCGAAACACATTTGCCTTATAGAAGTCAAGATATTGGCCTGCATAAGGTCTGTACAAGCCTAGGTCCTTAAATATTCAAAGATGATTGAGGACTTACAAAGTCATCAGGCTGAGGGGTGCCTTCAGTGAGTTACTAATGCCCCCATACCCATGTACAATGCCCTAGTTAAACAGTGATTCAGAATGCAAAATTGAAACAAAACAAAAAGATACCAAAGCAGGATGGTGATTTGGTGGAAGGAGGAGGAAGGAGTTGAGAGGCAGAAGGGAAATCTGGGATTAGTGATGAGTAGTATGGCTGGAATGTGTTATGCACGTGCATGACGTTATCAGAGAATAAACTGATTATAAATCAAATGATTTAGATGCTGATATCATATGGAAACACCCAGAAATAATGTTCAGCCAGATATCTGGTTGTTCTTAAAGATGGTCAGTTGTTGAGGGGAGACTGCTTGTTGATTCCCGGCCACTCAACCCTGAAATAAACACACAGAAACTATATTATTTAAAACACCGCTTGGCCTATTAACTCTAACGTCTTATTGGCTAACTTACATTTTAATTTAACCCATTTCTAGTAATCTGTGTAACGCCACATGGCTTTGACTTACCAAATAAAGTTCTGTCTGGCTCCAGTGGGGCTACATGGCTTCTCTCTGACTCCCTCCTTTCTCCCAGCATTCAGTTTAATTTTACCAGCCTACCCAAGTCCTGCCCTATCAACAGGGCAAGGCAGTTCCTTTATTAACCAGTGATAATCACAGCATACAGAGGGGAATCCCACATCAGTCAATCTGACACAAAACTAGCCTGCACAGTGCCTCTGGTTAGTGTGAATAGGTTGACTGGAGAATTTTCCCCTTAAATTCTGTGACCTTTCTTCAGAAGCAAGAAGAGACAGGAATTGTGCCTCAGTTGAGCTGCTCTTCCAACCAAACCATGGGCTTGCAATGCAGAGTGTCTGTCAAATTACTAAGAAGATTTCCTCTGGCTGAAATAAGTGTGAGCCAACATTAAAAACAGCTAAGATGAGCTCTGAGGAGAACCCATATGAAATACCCAAGGAGCTCTCCAGTGAGCCTGTCTGTCACATTAGCATGTGATCATAAATACTTACCACTATAAAATAAAGAAATATATGTGGCAGTCTTAATTCTGCCTTAAGGAGCTTGGAGAAGAATATAGACGAAACATCATCAAAGTACATAATTTGAACTCAGGTTAGATGGTGGTATTTTGGGACAATGCATATAAACCATGTTGGGTCTAAAGATGTTATTTTTTTCCCTGGGCAGATCTAGGAAGCCTCCTGTAGTTGATTTTTATGGCATACTAGACTTGAATATCTAAGTAGCTTCTGATAATTTCACATATATATCCCAGCATAATCAAAATATCAATTATCTTTTCTTTAATGCAGAGAGATACCATGTGTCATAAAGTCTGGAAGTCAAACAGGGCCTTTCTTTCTCTGTTACGACATATACCTGTCCTCTGGTAATGTCTACCATAGCAATGTAGGCACATGGTGGGATTAGTCCTGCTCAGTTACACCCATAGCATCACAGTAAGATTCTTTTTATTTTATTTACATAAATTGCAGATATTCTTACGGCGTTTTCATACATTGCTTTAGTTGATCTACCATCTTTACCTGTTTTCTCCCCTTCCCAAATGCCTGCCTCTTCTGTTCTGCCCCAATTATTTGTCTTCTCATTTTCATGCCCCATTTTTGATCCCCTCTCCACCCCTATTCTTTGGTCTTCTTTTTTTTTCTCACTTCTTGTCTTCTTTCTATTTTAGTGCTCTACACATGCACTCAAACCACATTAATACATATATAATACAATTTAGAAGCTAGGATCCACAGGTGAGAAAGAGCATGGGGCCTTTGTCTCCCCAGGTCTTATTTGCTTCATTTAGTAGGAGAGTTCACAGTTCTTCACGACTGAATAAAAATCTGTAGTAGTAGGTTTACCATATATATAGTCATTATTAATCCATTGAACGGGGCAGCAATAAATAAGGACGTACATGCACCTCTACAGAAAGTCAGTCCTTTGTGTTATGTGCAGAAGCATTACACTTGGTCCTATGGTAGTTCTGACTTAAAGACTTGAGAAAGATCTTTGATATTTCCAGAGTGAGTGGCTTCACATGTTAATGCCCACCAAACCTAATAGTAACCTTTACAGATACTCTCAAGGTTCACCTCATTTATTTAATGATCAAGTCCTAGCATTGCCCTACTTTATCTTTCATGCTGCTTGCATCAAGTTCATGATTGATAAAAGTTCATGTTCTTTACATCAAGCTCATCAAGGAATAAAAAAGAATATAAGATAAAGCCGCCAGTATTTAAGGAGCTACTAGGTAGAAGGGTCAGTGGTTTTTTAATGCAGTGACCCTTGAAACTTTGATCACAATATGGGGCAGTCTTCCTCCACAACATGAAATATAATTGAACAACAAAAACTTGACTGTATGAGAGAAAAGAAAGAACACCCAAAGTTAGGTGGGTAGGAAAAAAAAGGTACAGGGGGTGGTTAAGAAGAATTGGGAAACATGACTGAATGTTATCAAGACAAATTGTCCTAAATTCTGAAAAAATAATAAAAATATTATTTAAAAATTTATACACAGGTGATTGTCATACAACAAACAGAAGATAAGTAAATAAATTGCAGACAGTTAACAGAGATTAATTATGTACAGATGATAGATATATTGATGTTAAAGATAGATAATATTATTTATCAGATAAATAACCAGATGACAGATATTGGTAGGTATGTAGGTAGGTAGGTAGATAGATAGATAGATAGATAGATAGACGGATGGATAGATAATAGACAAAATTAAGCAAATAAATAAGTGGACAAATCAATAAGAGAGAATAGGACAAAGAATGAGGAAACAGTGACATATTTTAGTTTTTCCCTTTAAAGAAAGGAGACACCAGTGTGTATAGTCTCCCTGTAATATTATTTCCCCTGAGTACATTGATAGGTTATGAAAAGTATTTATTAATTCTTGTTAGACTACTCATCTCTTCTAACTCAATTTTATACCTGTTCAAACTCAATAAAATACCCAAGGAAAACCTTTTCCATGAGATGGGTAACTTTCCTTCTATTGAGAACCAAATTTATTTTCATTGCCTATTTTTAGTATTATTGAGCTTTATTTCATTTACAATATGAAACTTTATATAACTGCCTCTTTCAATACATATAGAAAATATATCACTGTAATGGGAAAGAGTTCTAGCAATTTGCAATAGTAGCCTAAATATCATGTGTTCTGGCTAGCAATCCTGCAAGAGTTTCAGTTGAGGGCTAAACACTCCTTAGTTTATATGATACTTTCTTTGAATTGTAGAATTTTTTCTAAATGAGCAAATTTTGCAGTCAAAATGTAATATAATGTAGTAGCTTGGCTTTAAAACCAGTTGCTGTATTGTAAGTGATAGGCTGAGAATGCTCTCTGTGCTAGGTAGTGAAGACTCTGTGTAGCCAGCTGTTAGCCTCAATAGAAACCAGCCTCTAACAAGATTTGCATCTTTAATTTTCCCAGAAGTCTGGAGCAAGAAGACATACACTAGGAAGAGTTCTTTACTCTGCTGATGCCTTCTGTGATACTTTTCTGAACCAGAAAACTACCATTGCAGACCCACTGTGAGTAAGGGGTAGCCTATTCTTCCTCCTGTGTTGGGATTGGCAATCAAAGTGAATATTTTCCTTTGCCTTCCCTAAAATGTTTACTGAGAATTTCATGGAGCATCAATTAATAATTTGGTGTATTGATTTTGTTTGTGAAACCAAGTTAGGAATGCAGGAAACAAACCTAAGAATTCTAATATAGGGGATTATATCAATGATTTTTGAAGTATAGAACAATCACAAGCATTAAAAAAAAACATAACAAGTTTCGTAAGAAACTGTCACACTGATTTCCAAAGTGGTTGCACAAGTTTGCATTCCCACCAGCAATGGAGGAGTGTTCCCCTTACTCCACATCCTCTCCAGCATAGGTTATCATTGGTGTTTTCGATTTT
>JAQHUG010000110.1:955180-990205 GCA_028555095.1 Dicrostonyx torquatus
TGAAGTCTATGACTAACTGACTGGATTTAGCTATAGAGATTTTGAAGAGTCCAAATAGAGACTCACAGGAAGAGACAGGAATGGGCTTGGAGAGATTCACAGTCTTTTGAATCTGGGAAGGTGGAGAAAGAGGGTCAGCTATCAGGTTTGCATCCTTATAATTGACTTCTGAGGTTTTATTAATAATAGAACAAGTTAGGCAAATGCTTCAGGTGTCCTATATTGGTCTCTCTCCTCTTGTTTGAGTTCACCCCCTCAACACACACGCACATATGTATGTGCATATAATAACTACACATACACACACACACACACACAAAATAAATCCTTCTGAGGCACCAAGCACAATAGTTAAACTACATGGTCCACACATTCTGCCAGGAATGAGTTTAGATTGCAGAAACCGCAAACCAGGTTCAAAGAAGCTATGAGATAGTGGTCTGTGTGAAATGTAGTCTAGGAAGTGTGAATCCAAAGTGATGAGTGGGAAAAGTAAGGACAGATTACAGTTAATGGAATTTCTATTCAAAGTAAACATTCTCTTTTGTGGCTGGAATTCAAAGGATACAATGTATAAAGATTTTTGAAGCTTTACAATAAGCAAAATAACACTGTATAACAGGGAGAAAATTGCCCACAGACCGGTTCTTTCTCTCTTTAGAAATGAACATGAATGCAGAAATGCATTTATAATGTAAACCATTTCTATTTCCATTGAGATGAGGGAAAAGCCACCTTTTATGAAACCTATGGAGTTTAAAACTCAATAAGCACAATCCTCACAATGTTACAAATTCTTTTTTAGCCAAACAGCAATGTCATTCAAAATGTTCTCTGCAAGACTGACTTATATTTTATTTATTGGAAAACATGTTGACTTTTCCTATTTCCAAACATATATGGTGCTTGAATATTATCACCTCATAGTTTAATCTTCCTGGGAGCTTTTGTGCTTTATTTGCCTATGCATTTGACTTACTTATGAATTTTTTCTTTCTCAGAATCATATGACATACTCTGCTGGTTACAATTGCAAGATTCCATTGTATGGCACATACACTCCATAGCTCATAACTCTCATGTTAGCTCAGATTACACAACTAACTGTGCTTTGTAAAGTCTATGACGAGCTAAGGTTCATTCGAGGAAATGATGAGAAGGATGACAAGAGCATCTATGTTAACCACTGGTAGAACTTGCCTAGGGTCATTCAGGCATGGAAAGCAGCAGTTATTCAAGAGGAAATGACAGCAAATGGGTTCACTTTAAAGTCAAATTAGAAAAGATAGAGGAATAGTTGAGGGTGGTATAGAAGTGGAATGAGTCAGAAATCTTAAATGCTTTTTATTTACCATAAAAATACATAGTAAATTACCAGAGATGAAAATCAGTACATTTGGAGTAATTGTTAACACAGAGACAGTATGTACATTAATTATGCAGAAGTGTTATATAGGAGAAATGTTTATAGACTGGGACAACAATGTGTTGCTGTGTTACTCTTTTGAACTCAGAGGGAAGAGTAGGGCCTTAAGAACACAATTGTGAAGGATGCTTGGCAGGTGTAAGAGCAAGTGCAGAGAGGAAGCTAGGGTCAGGCAATGATGTAAAGTGAGAAATGCTCATAATTGAGATCACAAGTGCATAGGACTTCTTGAATAGTTGAAACTTAGTAAAGCAAATGATAATTAGTTTCTCCATTGTCTTTACAGTCCAATGGTATAGGATAGTCATTCTAGCACTAGATATGTACTCGCTAACTACAAGACAATGAATATTTGCATATAGAGCACCAGAATTTCCACTTGCTGGTCTTGAAATGCTTTCTATTTTGGGATGGGTGGGAATTTTCATCAAGGCAGTGTGATAATGATGTTAAGATACCTCTATGACTGCATTTGTTCAGGATTATAACTCATCTTGCTGGAGAACCACCCTGCTTAACCTTGAGGCAAGCGGTCATGTGGGTGCAGCATGTGTGGCTAGACAGTGCAGCCATGAGGAGCTAGGGAGGCAGGTTTTTCAGCAGCTAGGTACCTGATGGCACTGTCCTGTGCAGCCATGAAAAACTAATGTAATTGTATCTGGGCAAGTTATTTAACCTCTTATGAACCTAATTCTCTTCTATCTCCTTTTTCACAAATTTCCTAAATGTAGGCTGCTTGAATAAAATCAAAGTGACATCCATTATAAAGAATTTTACACAGTGCCAGCACTGTGAATATAGCTCTCAGAAATGAAAGTCTGAGTTTCACAAAAAAATTGTCTATTGTGTTCCCAGAGCATCGTTTCTTCAATTGTTCCTGACAAAATTAATTGGACAGAGTGTTCAATATTGCATGAAAAGTGTGTCTGGTTAAAAGTAAGGCTGAGCTAAATAAAGTAATAAGACGTTAATTTTTTTCTTTCATTAATGCACATTGCTAAGGTCATGTACAGTACAGACTACACCAAACATAGGAAAGATATTTTCTGAAGAAATCCACTTGGCATCTGCTTCAACAGAGATACAACTGTGTATCATAGCTCTCAAAATCTACACTCTGTCATATTTGTACAAGTCACAACAGTTTTTTGTTTTGTCTTGTTCTTTTATAATTCATCTTAATGGTCTTTAGGTTATATATTTTGGTTTCTGTGTTTAGATGTTTGTGGGGGATTTTGTGTGTGTTTCTTTTTTGTTTTGTTTAAAAAAAAAAGAGGGACAGAAAAGACACAGAGTTGGGAGGGCTGGAGAAATTTGGGAGGATCTCAGACGAGTTGAGAGGGGGAAAAGTTGTGATCAAAATATATTGTATGAATAAATTTCATAAATAAAAGGTAAGAAATTTAATAAAACAAAAATTTCTATGCCTTGATGACATTTCTAAATGACTTCTAAGGCTATAATCCCAGAACAAATTTTACTAAGACAGCAATGCCTGGCATACAGGCTCTAAAAAAAAAAGATTTCTAGTGTGCCTAACTAAAGCACTGAGTGAAGGCAGTAGATCCTTGGATATCACTTTTTGTCACTAGTCACTCTGTTGTCTTAAAACTTTTCAGAGCCCCCGGTGGTGGTGGCTGAGAACTAGATGTTGATGATACTCGCAGAAGACACCATTTTGGGTTTAGTAGGACTTATGAAATAGGATTATTAGAATGTAAATTTTGAGGAAGACTTGAAAGGACTGGGTGAGTTTGCTTATTCACACCTGTGTTCCTCATACAGGAGAAGCAGAGGTGGAGGATAAAGAGTTTAGGCTCCACATAGTGACAAAAACGTGGTTATCACTGATAATTATGATCTCCTGATTCTTGTCCTGCTGGCTGTGTTATAGTATACACCTTTCCCTGAGCACTAAAGTCTTTCTGGATAATTCTACATTATTTACTTGGCTTTCTTAGTAGAAAATAAGTTGGATACATTTAAAGTTTATTCATAATCATATATTATATTTTCCTTTATATTCATTGTTTCCTTCACAAAATTAATCTCTTATTCACAATTTAATTAACATAGGGAAAATTGTTAAAATTACAGAAGTGTGAATCTTTTATATATTTGATTTATTTTGAAAAGGTATTATGAACAATGTCCTGAGTCACTTAACATTATTTGAAAAATAAAACTTTATGCACTTATAATATTTTACTGTGGACTAGTGGAATTGAGTCAACTATCCTCTTACAATTTAACTCATATTGGTTTATATTGTTGTTACACTTAGCTCGATCAATAGTATATTTTTTGAAACTCTGTCCATATTTTAAGGATTTATTTTATATGGGTTCATTGAAAACAGATGCCTGAGCAAAAGGACAAGTAGATTTTTATGATAATGTTTATTGAAAAGTCATAACTATTGTATTTGCAGGTAATTATGTGCAGTTTCATAAATGTAGATGGTGTGAGATCACTGAACAAACATAGTTCACATATCTACCTCTCTAAGCATTATGTTCAAACTGGGACTGGCTTCACTATCGTGAAATACACAGCATGTTATTATTAAGTACAGATGCCCGTTTGTGCAGCAAATCTCAAAGTTCAGTTCTTCCTTGCTACTTGAAACTTTGAGCCTTTGACAGCCCTACCCATCCTCAGCCTCTGGAAATCACCATGATCACTTTATTTCTATTTTTGGTCTTTTATAATAGTACATTTAAGTGAAATCCTACAGCATCTTTATGATAATGTCCCTACTTATTTCACTTTCTATAATTTTCTCCATGTTTATTCATGCCATTTCAAAGACAAAACCTTTTTGTTCCCCTAAAAGTGAATGTGGAGAATGGGAAGCACCATTGACTGTGGGCAAAATGTAAGTTGGAAAAATTGTAAAAATCAGGATGGAAAGTCTTCAAAAAAAAAAAACAGAAAGAGACCAGTGATGCAGGAAACCTATTGCTGTGCATGCATGCAGGGGAAGTAAGGTAGAAACATTTCTTACACTGAATAAGAACGGGATCTACCTGTGTGCATCAGCAGAAGAGCGGGTAGAGAACTCAAATGTTCAACAACATGGCATTCCTAGGCTACATAAAATAGACAAAAAATCAGTTATTAAAAATTATGTTTTCAAAGAATACTTTGAGTTGGTGTTCCTGAAGACACGAACAATCTTGGGTATTTTACAAGTTTGGAATATTCATATATGAGGAGCATAAACAAAGTATATATGGGCATGGCAGTTTCCACAGAGTATTAATGTCATCATAATTAATAATTCCATTATTATAATCACTATTTACAAATACATTTTTATTCTTTAGGCACAGTTGAAAACTACTGTTAGTAATTTTACATTCCTCAGATTATCTCCCTCAATTGTAAGTTTTTGAGATATATCAATAAATAACTTTAATTAAGGGAAATCCTGTAGTAAGTACTTGAGATTAAGAGTCTTTGCCTCATCAAGGTCCTTCACAGCCTTAAATGTGGTTTTTAGGTCTATTCAGGTCTTGCTCCAGCTGAACTTGACTATCATATTTTTGAGTTAGCCCCTAGCTGAGGTCAGAAACTAGACTGAGTTCAGGAGCAACATCAGCTGCTGTGAACTGCAGGGGAGCAGCTGACAGGATTCCTGACACTCACCACCTTGCATGCACTCAGTCTGCAGACCCTGGTGGGTTCCTGGTGCTCCAAGCAGAGCACTGAAGGAATAGGGGCTGCCCTTGACAATGGCAAGCTGTACATAGAAGGAAGTACTGTTTTGAAGAAATCTTTTAAAATAGAACTACAGCTTCCAGGCACAATGGACCATGTTCTAGGAGGAAATAACAGCTGCCAGGAGGAGATTCTCCCCTCCCCCACTCTTGTAGATTAAAGTGAGTGCTTGCTGGAGAGAGACATTGGCTTTGTTTGTTGTTCTTGTTTGTAAGTACATATTTTCATCTATAGAATAAACATAAGATAATTTAAATCCTAGTGTTTGCATTTCATTTCTTGGATAGATATGCACACTAAGCACTGGATACTTAGCCTACAAGAGAAAATAAACAGATAAGTTGAACTTATTTAGCTTTAGCTTTTGCTATAATTATTTTTATTTCAAGCTTTATTACAGAGAATTGCTGGTTTAAGATTTCTTTGTGATTCTGACAATGCTCATTTAAGGTCATCCTTCCCAGAAATAGTACTAATCTTCCCTCTGTTTGATTTTTTAAAAGGTTAAGGATAATGACTTCACAGTCAGAACACAGAACATACCAGTCTTCAATTTCACATCGTCAGTTCTCTAAGGGCAAATTGATTTGTATCCAGCTAAGAGCTGCACAGTTTCTCTAAAGCCTCCCCTGACTTCTGATGTATAGAGAGTATTTCAAAGAAGCAATGCCTTCTGCACACTAGAAGCACTATATGGACACTAGCAGAGCCAAAGGAACCTGACATATTCTGAATATATCCACATATGAAGATATTTTTGAAATAATCCCCAAGTAATGTCTACACTTTGAACATTTTGGCTTATTTGAAAATGAAATATAAAGGAAAGTCCATCACATAGTAATGAAGACAAAGATATGAAATGCAAAACAGATCCGTCATCCTCCCAAGTTCATCCCTATAGGTAACTTCCTAGGAGTTGCAAGGTTCAAAGCAGAAACCAATATGAGATGGGGTAGATTACACCACCTCACGTCCATCTTACAAAGTACACTAGTGTTGTGGAATATTAGTTTAAGAAATGTTATATTCCTTTATGCTGTGAAATATTAGTTTACTGATGCAAGGACATATTGCATTCTTTTATGTTGCATTTGTTTAATTCTATAAAGCTGTGTTAATTTGCCTGCCTAAAACACCTAATCAGTCTAATAAAGAGCTGAATGGCCAATAACTAGGCATGAAAGACCAATAGGCAGGGCTAGCAGCATAGAGACTTAATAGGAGAAATCTAGGGGAGAGAGGAGTAAGGAGCAAGAAAAGAAGAAGGAGAGAAGCACACTAGGGGACTGCTAACCTAGCCACAGAATAAGAAGGAAAGAAAGATATATAGAATAAAGAAATGTAAAAAGCCCAGAGGCAAAATGTAGTCTAAGAGAAATGGGATAATACAAGTTAGAAAAGCTGGCTAGATACAAGCCAAGCTAAGTCAGGTATTCATAAGAATATGTCTCTGTGTAATTATTTGGGAGCTGGGTGGCGGGCTCCCAAAGAGTTAAAACAACAAAACGCAACAACAAACCTACACTCTAGCTCTGGCTGGTTTCCTCCCTTTTCACCCCCTTCCCATAAGCCTGTGTCATCTCCTTCCTCAGTTATCCTTGTATCATCAGATATGGGAGAATGGGTCAGCTTCTTCCCTTGCCATTCTTGCTCCATGAGAAAAAGGAGCTGTGTCAGTTCACTCCACGCTCACTCCTGTTCCAAAAAACATGGAAACCCTAGTTAGTACCTTCCTGCATTCCACTGCTTGCTGAGAGGAGGGAGCCTGGGTTTTCTCTTTACAAGTGAAAATAGTTCACAAGTTACTGTTTTTTGTTGTTTATTTTTTGCTTTGTTTTTGATTTTTGTTTTTTTTTCTTTTGTACTGCCAGGCATAACAAGTAAGTCATCTCTGACTGCTACTTTGTTTTGAAATTATTGTCAAATGCCAATTGCTTATGTCCCTCCACACATCATCATTCAAATACTGAGTTCAGTGAGTATTCTGCCCATCTTCATTTACAAACTAATCACTGAGAATTTACTATTATGAAACCACTGTTGTTAATAGTTAATTCTTGTTTAGTGCATCAGTTATAAATATTATTGAATCATGCTGCTATACTTTTTCTCTTTTTCTATTAATTTGTTTTTCAATACTGTGGATTTCTCGCATTCTAGGTATGTAGCCACCACTGAGTTATACCCATAAATCTTTTGGTTATGTTTTAGTTGAGACAGGGTCTCATTGAGTTGCTGAGGCTGGCCTTAACCATGTGATCCCTCTGCCCCACCCTGCTGAATAGGTGGGACCACAGTAGTGCATCACCAGTCCTCAAATACTGATAGTTTCATAAATGCGTGTACTGTGCCTTTGCCATATTAGCCTTATTCTTTGCTCTGTTGCTTATACTCTCTCTTCTCCTCCTCTGGTCTCCTTCCTTTTCCTAGTTAGTCTGCCTTTAATTTCCTGTCTTCCTCTTTTGTAGATTCCACATATGAATTGAAACATGCAACTTTGTCTTCCTTAACTTATTTCATTTAATATGATGTTTCCCAGTGCCATCAATCTTCCTTATTGAATACTTTAGCTATATGGAACGAAACTACATATTGCATCCTCTTGTCTTCTAATGGCTACCTCTGCTGACACCTCACCTGGCAATTGTTAATAACACTACAATAAACATGGAAGTGCCGGTGTTCCTGTCATATGCTAACTTTGATTTTTTTTTTCCAGATACACATGTAGAAGTACACAGCTGGGCCTTGGGGAAGTTTTCTTTGGGTTTCTCTTCCTGTGATGAAACATCATGACCAAAAGTACCTGTGGAGAAATGGGTTTATTTCACTCATATTTCCCTATAGCAGTTCATCATCAAAAACAGTTATGGCAGGAACCCAACAGCAGGGCAAAACCTATAGACAGAAACTGATTCAGAGGCCATGGAGGAATACTGCTTGTTGGCTTGCTCCTCACAGCTTTCTCAACCTATTCTTTTTGTAGAATCTGGGACTTCCAGTCCAAGAGAGGCACCACCCACAATGGGTTAAATCTTCCAACATCAATAACTAACTAAGGAAAGGCCCTACAGGCATGTCTACAACATGATCCTATGAGAGCACTTTCTCTATTTCAGCTCTCTCCTCTTAGATGACTCCAGCTCATGCCAAGTTGACATAAAACCAGCTAGCATAATAGTTATATATTTAATTTCCTGAGAAACTTCCATCCTGAATTTCACAGTGAAGAATTTTTCTTGAACAATGATCCAAAGTCATATTTATTCTTATAAACATTTTAATAAACCAAGGAGGTTTGGAAAAGCAAAATGAGAGTGTGACATAAAGAAAATATTCTTTATAGTAATGTTCTGGCACTTAGCATTGAACCAACTCTGAATGAATTTTCCTCACACCCATAGATTACTGTAACTCATCAGAAAAGCTACTTGCTGGAGTAGAAGGCAATCAACACAGACACTTAACAACTGGTCAAGGTGAAAGGAATGAGAGAGTGCACTATACTCAGCCCTATGAAGGATATCTAGTTCATACTTCCTCCTCCTCCCAATGATTAGGGTTTATCACAGAACAGAAGGTAAAAAAATTGTAAGAACCAGAGATCAATGACAAAAAAAATAACATTTTCAGGACACAATAAGGTAACTATACATTTGGACTTGCAGAATTTATGACAGCATTCTAAACAAACTCCAGCCAGAAAAAATAAATCCAAGCATGGTGTGAAGGAGGTAGGTACAAAGTCCCACCTCTGACTAAGGAGCTAATGGACACTGTTAACAGGAAGAATCTCTGGGTAGAAGTGAAATATGGGGTAATATTAAGAGGTAGAGATGTAGTCAACTGAGAAAACTAAACCAAAGGCTGGTGGTGAGCATTAGTGTCCTGTGTTTGAAGAAAAAGATCAGAGAACAAAGTGGCCCAGAGCTTCGAGGGAGCAGAAAGAAAAGCAGATAGCAAAGTGAGAGGGGGAAGAGAGTTGGGAGCTTCGTGGGTCCTTGTTGGGACAGTCTCGCGGGAGTTAGGAGGTTTCAGAGCAGGGACACATTTTTGCATGTTGTCAGGGGTTGCATTCCTTCTGTGTTTTTGTAAATCCTGAAGCTGAATGTGGACTCTGGAAAGACAACAGATGCTTTTGCAGGAACCCAGCAGGTGATGGTGACTGTCTTCCAAAGACGGTGAGGTGGAAAAAAAGAAGACCAGACACTGGATATCTCATATTATACATATTAACACTGAAATTTCTTTGCAGGTCGCATGCAAAGATGAACAGAAACAAAATGAAAAGTAGTCAAATGTAATTGCAATATTTTGTAATATTTTGGGGGTTGAGCAACCAAAAGCTTTGGGAATTAAAATTAACTCAATGTTACTCATTTGGCTGGAGAGAGAGAGAGAGAGAGAGAGAGAGAGAGAGAGAGAGAGAGAGAGAGAGAGAGAGAGAGAGAGAGAGAATGTCTCATGATATGGAGGGAAAGGAACCTGAACTGTAGCAAAATCCAACACATCCTCTCTTGATAACTTTAATCCAGCTATTGTGTGTGAACCATGTGATGCGTGAGTATAATATTAGCCTCTAAACACCTCTGTGGGCATCCCCAAATGGTGTAAGAGGTCCTTCTCTATTTCTGTTGCTTTCATTGGTTGAATAAAAAGACTGCCCTGGCCTTTTTGATAGGGCAGCCCTTATGTGGGGGGAGTATACAGAATGGAATTCTGGGGGAGAGAATGCAGAGTCAGGGAGAGCCGCCCTCCATGAAGCTGCCAGGTCAGACATGCTGAATCTTTCCCCATAAGCCACGACAGATTATTAGAAATGGGTTAAACGAATATGTGAGAGTTAGCCAATAAGAGGCTAGAGCTAATGAGCCAGACAGTATTACAATGAATAGTTTCTGTGTAATTATTTTGAATGTAAGCTAGCCAGGCAGGACAGAACAAGGGGCCCGCACTCTTTACTACAGATTGGCTACCCAACGTGGTAAACTGACTCCACGTAAAACCCGAGATGGCTTAAAAAGGAATTCTAAACACAAATATAGAGTTTAGCACAGCTGGTGGCATGCCATAGATCCTTTAACAGAGATTTCCTGACTCAGCAATAGCAGCAGAGAAAAGCTGTGCCATTTTAAAATGAGGCTTCCTGGGCCCTGCTGCTGGTGCAATCTCCAGCTATGGAGCATTCGTGGGCTCAGATGTTTGTTTGCCCACTCGAGATCAGAAAGAAAGTAGCTGAGACCATGCCATGACTCAGCTCCTCCTGCCTGGGCAGATGGTGGGATCAGGCTTAGGCAGGTGGAAGAGCATGGTGGATTTCCGCAGCAGAGATGTTTCCAGGCTGTGCAGTGCTCTGCATGACAGATTCAGCTGTAACTCAGATAAAAAGCTCATTCTCTGGGTTGGAGTGCTGAGCGTGGCTCCTGCCTGGAAGGGGGTATTCCGTGCTGCAGCTCAAAGGTACAAGTGACTCAGAGGCACAAGCAGCCCCGCTATGCTAGTGGTGCAATGTGAATGGCTCAGAGGCACAAGTGCTCTGCCATGTTGGACTGGGCGGAGCAAGCAGGCAATACCTGTATTTGACTGGAAACTGTCACAGCTTAGATTCTTAAGAGCTTAACATTTTAAAAGTGCAAAGCAAAACTGTTTCTGTACATTAAAAAATTACAGATTCACAATAGAACAGATTTAGACATAAAAGACCTCTAAATGGATCACACTTTTAGATAAAGTTCGTAGGCTTGGGAGAGAAAAACAAAATATAGAGAGTCATAAAATAAACTTAAAGCCTTAAAAAAGGATAAAGTCTTTAAAGAGACAGAGTACAGATAGTTATAGATTAAAAACATAATAAAGAAAAATAAGCCATGTTAAAAAAATTCACAGAATGTCTGGATTATGTATTTTATTGTGTTTTCTTTAACTTTTTTGACTATAAAGTAGCTAAGTACAGAGAGACTTTTTATTGTATGGGCTTCCAAGATAAACCAGCATGGATATTATTATAAAGGTATGACTTCAAAATCTGGGTCTAAGGTTTTGATGCTTTGGAAAAGAGGTTCTTCTTTTGTTTTCACAGAAGATGAGAACCTATGGATTGCTTCCAGATCAATAATATGGTTCCATGGACCCCGGCCTCCTGAAAGGTCACTGTGAATACCTTCAGAAAACTACTTCACTCAACTGATGACTGAGATGAACCTAGCACACACGATACACCATGAAAGACCTGTGTTAAAATGAAAGCCTTTCTTTTTTGTTTAAACAGAAAATTGGGAAATGATATAGGAGGTCCTTCTGTATTTCTATTGCTTTCATTGATTGAATAAAGAGACTGCTTTGGCCTTTTGATAGGGCAGCCCTTATGTGGGGGGAGTAGAACAGAATTCTGGGAGGAAGAAGGCAGAGTCAGGGAGAGCCGCCTGCCATGAAGCTGCCAGGTCAGACATGCTGAATCTTTCCCCATAAGCCAGGAGTCGTGGTGACACACAGATTATTAGAAATTGGTTAAACGAATATGTGAGAGTTAGCCAATAAGAGGCTAAAGCTAATGGGCCAGACAGTATTTCAATGAATACAGTTTCTGTGTAATTATTTTGAATGTAAGCTAGCCAGGCGGGATGGAACAAGGGGCCTGTGCTCTTTACTACACCCAAATATATTCATTGCACAGGAATCCAACACAAACACAGTGAAGGCATTACAGAGATCTTAAATCATAGACTATAAAGCACAGAAAGAATACAGCAGGCTACAGAAGATAGAGTGAGTCAGGATGTCATTTTTATTAATTTCATTCAATGTTAAGCTTGTCCATGTATGGAATAGGTGGATTAAAGCCATTATGAGAAGCAAGAATGTTATAAATAACAAATAGCAAGCAATTGTTCTTTCAGGAGTGCATCTGGGGAATAAAGGCAGTAAGTACACAGACACCCATGGGAACTGTTCTAGCAACTGAAATCAGTTACCAGGTGAGCATGTTCTTTACATTATTCTTATTCCTCAAGATATCAAAATAGCTGATTTTGCCATTATTAAATATTTACATAAAATTAAAAGTCAGTGCACATTAATTACAGCAGCACTCAGAAGTGAATCATGATTTATTATGATACTGATATCTGACTTCTCATAAAGGGACTACAAAACTGGCAAGAAAAAGTCACATATTGAAGGATTGAACTCACTTTTCACAAATATCTCATTATCTGTAGTTTTAAGCAAGAAACATTGAAAACCAACTGTAAGAAACAAATATCCCTACTTGCTTTTCTTATATATATAAGTCTTATTACATTATTGTATTCGCATCAAATTTATGGTGAGTTAGGCATACTCACCTGATGACCTGTAAGCAGCACTGGCATATATTCAGCCTTGGGTAGAGTTCTTAGCTCCTGGTTTCTACTCTATATGCTTTGTATATGTAGACCTCTTTGATCCTAGAACCTCACCATGGGTCATTCTTATCATTTTTTCCACTATGTGGTGATGTGAGTAATGAGGAAGGGCAATGAAACTAAACAAAATAACACCTGTGGCTGAGAACAGAGTTCTTGTTTCAAACAAAAGCTCACAAAACAAAATATTGAGGTCCTCAGTTCTTGAACAATGTCAGTTAAGGATTCCTATAAACTGGATATAGTCTCACACTAGAACACCAAGGATAAAGCAAACATCTCAGTTACTATCAAAAATTAGAGATTTTTTTATCTGCATTGAGTGATGCAGACCTTCTATAAAAGAATGTACAGCTGCACAGCTGCAAGTAGAGCAGAAGAGAGACCAGAAACAGAGTATCCATTACCCACAACATCTAGGTACTGAAATACACTGAGCAGAACAGACTGATGGCCCTGAAAGTCTAACATTATTTTCTTTAGCCAGAAGAAATATGTTAGCAACTAGTGCAGAGATAATCATAACACTTTGGAAACTGATGCAGAGGGTCATGAGTTCAAAGCTATCTTGTGCTATGCTATCCTATCTGCCTCTCCACAAAAAATTGCTGGATTTATATAAAATGATTATCTTTTTAGTTATATCCAAATCTTTTAAGAGTCATCTTATATTGACTATTGCAAAAGACAAATATGAGCCAAATTTTTCTTCTTCTTTGCTACTGGTTGTTTATTTTCTTTAACTTGTGATTTAATTCAGAGGTCTTTGCATGACCAGTTCATATCTTTTCCTTTGCATAGACTTTAGAAGTGCTAGGAAATGTCTTCATATTCAGGTTCCTTTCTGTCAGATTTCTTTGCTGCTTTGATGGTTGCTTTATTTCTGAATGAGTTGTTTGATCACTTGTAACTTCAGATCTGTGTTATCTGTTGGCTTTCTTATTGATATTTCCCTTACTTCTGCATCATGGCCAGTTTCTCAAAGTCCTCTTCTGCATGGCAGCGCTCTTCATTGAATCCTCTGAAAGCGCTGTTCTTGATATTGTATTTTATGACCTCCTGGTAATGTCCCATCATTGTAACACATTCCGTTTTTAATCGCAGTAGTTCCATTTCTGTGGTTTTATGAGCATAATGACAGGGTTCATATGATCCTTCCTGTTTTGACTACTAAACAGGTGTCATGATTGCTACTTGGATCAGGTCAGTTGGGAGGGTTTCTTCTTGTAAATGCTCTCCTACCAAGAGTCTGAGTAAATGGTTGGGTAGGAGTAATTGTTCTAAAGATCCTGAAGCTCACCTATGTGGTCCAGCTAAAGCTGTAAAGTCCATGGGAAGTTATTTGTGAATCCCCCTCATCTCACGTGCTTAGACAGACTTTGTGTCATAAAACAAGCCATGAAACCTGGCACCGTAAGCATAACAAACACGAGAACATTAATTTCAACAATTCAAGGCTGACAGAACTCCTTTCTAACTGTTGATATTTTAGTTGTTGGAACCATAACTCTTGAGACAAGTGTGCACTTGTGGGACCCTGCCCTCACCCCTTTCATCCAGTAAGCTCAAAACAGAATGCTATCACAGAGAAGAGACTTTGATCTGCACCCTAAAACAAATAGCTGAGAATGACATTGTTGCTACCTGACTCAGAAACAGTCTGGGGCTAGGAAGCACATCATAAGGAAAGGGCAGAGCACTTTTCTGCACACTTCTTTACAAGATTTGGTTTGTGTTTATGTGTTATCATTTTAATCTGGCTCTACATTTCTCATAGACAACACACTTTCCATTCTGCTTTGGACAAAAATATACTTTAAAAAACTGGACCCTGTAAATTTTTATTATTTCTTTTATTTTGAGATTATAATATAATTTTGTCATATTTTTGTTCCCTTTCCTCCCTCCAAGCCCTTGTATGTGACCTCCTTGCTTTTTTTTTTTTACTAATTCATGACATCTTCTTTCATTAACGAGAACTTAACTGCGGTTATACTTAATCTTAAATGCATCAAAACAACTTGTTCAGTCTGTATGTTACATGAAAGTATGTGTATAGGATGGACCATTTGGTATTAGCTAACCACATGGTAAGCTCTTCCCCAAGAAGACAATTTCTCCTGCTTTCAAAATTTTCTTAGCTTCTCATTATTCTTTGGGTAAGATTGAGGCCCTCTAATCCAAGTTAGAATGTCTATTGTTGGTGGGGGATAGACTTTATTTAAACCTATATATTGTATCACGGCTTCAGCAGACTCAGTGCTTCGGGACCAAAATCCCTGCCAGGCTGTGGCCTGAGCAGTCAGTGGTACTCTGTCTGTGGGAACATGGGGCTACAGACAACAATTAAAATATTAGTCTACGCATGTGTAGCCAATAAACTAACAGGAAAAAAAATCATCTTGTCCTTGACCTTTGCTCAAGCCATGAAACCTGGCACTGTAAGCATAACAAACACGAGAACATTAATTTCAACAATTCAAGGCTGGCAGAACTCCTTTCTAACTGTTGATATTTTAGTTGTCAGAACCTTAACTCTTGAGACAAGTGTGCACTTGTCATAATTGGCAATCACATTGGTGAGACTTTATGGGTATAGCTTCTAATATTGCCAGGCTATACAACTTATGACATGCCTAGGAATCACAATTTCAATTTCTTAAGTGACTAAGTATAGCATGTTTTTATCTAACAAGGTTTGGGGGGTGTTATGATTTCAGACATTGATCCTAATACTATTATCTAAAGAGCACTGAATTCTGATGGCTCCATTTCTGCCTAGTTTGCTCAGTGCAGATTTATCCATATTTCCTAACACCCATGATGTTTGCTTGCATGTTAGGTCACTGGTGATTGTTTTATTTATCTAGCAATAAATGAAAAAAGGGGAGAAGCTGCGATGGTGTCAGTTGTTATTTGTGGCACCACATTATTGAGATCAAAGTATTATTAACCAGAAACATATTTAAGCAGACATCTTTACTTTGTTTCTGATAGATTTTACTTTTAGAGAAAAATCATACCCAAGATTGATATCTCTGAAAACATTTGGCTGCGTTGTTAGTAAATATCTCTTCCCTTCCCTTCAGTCCTGTGTGCTTCTCTAAGATGAGAATTTTGAAGACCATTTTAAAGAACATCTCTTTATACTCTAGACATTTCATGTGTGGAAAGTCATATCACTGATTTGAGTAATTACCTATGTCTGTACTCCCTCTTGAAATCAAAGGCTGCTTAATTGAATTTCTCCTGTGGCTAATAACAGATGACACTCACTTTAGTGAACATATTCTCCAGGTCATAGGACATCCAAATGTTAATACAATGTTCATTGTACTGTGAGAGAATAAGCATTAAGGAGAAGGACCCCCATAGCACGGAACAGAACATTAGCCTAATTGCCACTTAACATTGCAGAGAACCATGAGATCTTCCCGAACATGGAAGAAGAAGACTGTCAGATGTGGTGCTGTTGAAGTAGCTGAGATTCCTATATTTTCCAGGCAACAGGCAGTCAAGTGGGACACTGAGCATAGGAAACCTCAAAGCCCGCCCTCACAGTGACACATGTCCTCTAACAAGGCTATACCCACTCCAATAAAGTCACATGTCATAATAGTGCCAATTTCTCTGAGATTATTAGGACCAACTACATTCAAACTACCACACCGAGGCTGAGCAGGACAATCTACATTCCTAATCACTGATGAAATGCATGCTAACAGTGGATACCCTCTGATAATTGAAACCGGGCAGACTTTCTCCTCACTATCTTAAGGAGTAAAGCACACTATGTCTGAGAAGTGCTCATACCTGCGGTCTTGCAATGTTAAGCAACTCTCCACCACTGAAGTGCCCCCAGATCAGTAGAGCATGTGAGTTTGCTGCTGTCTTTGACTTCTCACTTGGATTTGTGTTTCCCGCTGCACAAAAGATTTTTTTTAAACTGAACTTGTGACAGTCATTTGGTTGATTAAGTTTGTCTTTATACAGCGAACATTACATCCTATTGTAAACTGATGATGTTCCACAGAGCATGCTCGGCTGTAAAGAACCTGAATTCTCTGAGAATTGACACATTTCCTCTGGATCTGCAGTGATCCTAGTAAAGGGTCAGCCTTCCCCATAAATGACACACTTGAGAATGGGAAATATATTTTCCAACTAATCAACCTATATCATACTTAACCAGAAATCAATATTGAGCCAAAAATAAAAACACAGAACTCAGGAAAATAAACATTATGGAAGAAAGCTTAAAATTAGCATCTATATAAAAGAAAGATGATTTTCAGCTCTCGTAACAGGGGGAAAGCCTTAGGATGTAGGTAAAGGAAAACATTTCTTCTCCCTACAAATTCTCTCTTTGGTACTTCAAGATCCATTCTTGAATTTCCATAATAAAAGTGTATGACTAATTTTTCTTTGAAGAATCCTGAGCTATAGTGTGAAGGGTGTATAAAACAATGAATATGAGCTCACTCCATATTGGTGTTTTAATTTTTAATCAATATTCATAATGCAAAATTTCAAAATATGTTGTAAAAATTACGATGTGAGCTGATCTCTGTTTCATTTATATCCATGGGTTCTTAGAGATTGATGTGAACTAGAGTTACTAAAAAATAATTCCACTAATGGGGCCAGACTAGGCTCTGGATAGTCAAACGTTAACATTGAATAAGTCATGAAAGGTCCTCCTCTTGTGAGTTTTGTATAGTGTGGACAACAGTTGTGAAAAGTTTGGATGCTGAGGATCTGTGCACTGAAGGATAATCATGTGGTAGAGCGGCTGAGGACACCCACCACATGATGTTCATAGAAGGCCTTGAATGTGTAGCGCCTCACCTGACCAGCAGGAGAGGCAAAGGCTGGAGAATCAAAAGAAACCAGGGCATAGCTTTTCTCGCAAACAACAGCTCTCCTTAGGTGGGAAACCACTTAGACACTTTAGAAGTAGAGACCAGCTTCACTGGAACAACTGAGTGATGACGTTGGGAGCTAATGATAATAGAGGATGTTTGGGCTCTCAGGCTGTGTTAGCAGCTTGGACATCTTCATTCGGATAGAGAAAATTTGCCTCCTCAAAGCTGATGAAGTAGAAAAACTACCCTCTCCAGAAACAGAAATTAGAATGAAGTGCTCATGATTCTTGCTGTTCTAAGCATACACAGTGGGACAGAGCATCATGGCCAAAACTGCAGTCACTCAATGCAGATAGCAAGGAGCTTGCCCAGCTCCTGGGAAAAAGACGCAAATCTGATCAAGTGAAAGACGGCCAGTCAGAACCTCTCTCAGTCCCAAGTGGGACACCCAGTCCTGGTCTGCGCACTAACCTCTCATAATCCTTCATTGCCCACTCTTGCAAGAAAGCAATGATAAAAGGCCTGTTCTCAGCAGCTTAGGAGTGTATGAAAATTGTTGGGAGCAGCTGACACGTCACATATTTTATAAATGTTTGCTAAGACTGCCATCTGGGTTATATGTTTAGGAAATCTATTGGCTGCTATTTGGAGAATAGTTTTTGATTTTATTATCAAGTATTAATTTTACATAATAATTAATTTACATAATAATGGGCTTCATTATGACTTTTTAATATATGCATACAATGTATGCT
The DNA here is from genome assembly GCA_028555095.1 of Dicrostonyx torquatus. NCBI lineage: Eukaryota > Metazoa > Chordata > Mammalia > Rodentia > Cricetidae > Dicrostonyx > Dicrostonyx torquatus. Next base: position 973,356 of record JAQHUG010000110.1, read on the forward strand.
TATTGTGTTCATCTCCCACTACCCTCTCTTGTCTGCCTACTCCCTCTCTTTCCCCTCCTTGTCCCTCTCTCCCTCTTCCTACCACTACCTGTTAACTGTATATAAGTGGTGAGAGACAAGTGAGGAATGAGACCTCCTGAGATCCTTGCCCCCACATCAGTTTAGGATTTTGAAGGTCCCAACCTTGCTCACATTTAGTGTAGGCAATCACAACTGTTGTGAGTTCAAGAGCATACTGGACACACCATGTCAGACTTCAGTGTTTTATATCATATCCTCCCTTCCTTCAGCCCTTATAGTCTCCCTTTCCCTTCTTCCTTGGTGCTCCCTGAGCCCTGGGGGCTGGACACTTAGCTATCCCTCATTTCTGTGTTTTGGCCAGTTTTGAATCTTTGCAGTCAGCACTGAATAAAATAAGATTTTCTGACCAAAGCTGGGAACACTATCCCATGGGTTTAGACATGGTTATTTAGAAGAAAGCTTGATGGGAAAGTTTCTCCTTAGCAGAAAACTTTAGGCTGGAGGGGTCACAGTGGAAAGAACCAGTGGTATTATACTGTAAGACCACCAGATATATAGGGGCTACTCAAACATAGTAGCAGACATTGTACCTGCCACTTTCCTCATAGCACTATTATTATCTCAAAATAGAAAATTTGATAATCCAAAAGATTAACAATATTTTTATTTTTACTATCATTAAATATGAAGTCAAGTTTCAAATATCCTGAGGTGTTTTTATAAATTTTACAGTTGGTTCAGTTAAACATATAAACAAAATCCTTCCCTTCACAAGGTTTCTGAAATCTCTTTTCAGTCTGTAGACTTTTCTCAGTCTCAATCTCTCAACTCCCCTCCCACCGACACTTCTATCTCCTGATTGCCATGATTGCATGGGATGAGACCCCCTACACTTTTGCCAGGAGCATGGGAGACACATCACCTCTGTTAGTTTCCCAAGCTCCAGGGTTCTTTTCCTCTATGCCCATTAAATGTTAGAAATATAATCATGAACATTCTGAGGTCCGTGTCTGTTACTCCCTTCCCCACTGTCATTTGACTCTTACCTTGTCTTCTGTTCTATCAACCTCACTCTGTCCAGCTAAAAACTTTTCGGGAAATTTTGTCTCACCTTTCAATTTTCTAGAGACAACTAATTTCTGGGATCTTCAAAGTTCCAGTGTTGTTCCCTCACTCTCAACAAAAGGACTGAGACATACAATTTCTTTCTTGAGGCCCATATCCACCTCACAGAGACTCTGTGGACAACTTTAAGATTTCCTAGAGTTGAGTGTTGCAAGTATCTCTTTTTCTCCTGTTTGGTTAAACATATAGTTACTGGTGATTAATAGATTCTTGTGGTAAGCAGTATATTCTCCATGACTCATTTACATATTTGGTTTGAGGAGCTATTGTATATCTGAATTTAAAGGGAGTTTGAATAGCTGACTCAACCCCACACTTTTTCTCTGTAGTCATTTCCAATCATAACAATTACTCTGAAATCCTAGAAGGAAAGCATAAACCAACTGTACATAGAACATAAACCTTACAGAAATAAGGAAATTCATATTCTCAAATGCATGCTCTTCCTACTCTGAAGATGCTGACCTGCTCACATTTGGCCTAAGACTGAAATTGATGTTTGATTATTGGTATAAAGAGATGAGATGGTTGGGTGGCTAAAAAGAGTTCTGTTGAGTGGTGAAGGGGATTATGAACTCTTATGTCTCTTTATTTACTCCGGTTGACTGAAATAGACTTTGTTGGATATATAATAAATCTGGTGCCAGCCTACATTTACCTGGAGAAATAAACACTTAAGTAAAGATATGTGTTTCCTTTAATAGTTAATGTTTATGAGGGCATTTTCCACATAATCCCTCACAAAACACAGTGATGCAATGTGAGGTTTCTTATATTTAATTTAGTTCTGCAGCAGAGGAAAATCCCTAAATCCCGTGCCTTTGTCCATTGAGTGCAAGATGAATAGTGTTCCAGTTTATGTAGAGATTAGCTATATTCCAAATAGCTGAAGAAGGAAGGGGACATCTGGGACACTTATCACTTAGCTAAGGAAGGTAAGTAAACCATGCTTGGGAAACCTTGACCTTACTCTTCCATCTATTTGAGGACAGGTGATATCAAAATGAATGGCAAGAACCTATTACATCAGGCATACCAGGCCTTTTCTTAGGTGCTATCTATCAACCAGCTCCCAAAACTTGACAGCTCCCATAACTTCCTAGTTATGAATGCTTAGGCTTGTTTCTTGCTAGCTCTTCTAACTTGAATCATCCTGTTTCTTTTTATCTACCTGTTGCCTCAGGGCTTTTCCCTTTTCATTCCTTTTTGTATATCTCACCTTCATTTTTTCCAGTGTCTTTCTGACTGGTGGCTGCCTGACTTGTTTCCCTGGACATATCCTTCTTCTGTCATTCTTCCTCAAGCCTAGATTCCTCCTCCTATTTATTCTCTCGGCCTGCCAGTCCCACCTATGCTTTCTCTGCCTAGGTGTTAGCCACTCACCTTTTTATTAGACCAATCAGGTGCTGTAGGCAGGCAAGGTGGCAACAAATGCAGCAGTATATCTTTATAAAATTAAGCACAGATCCTTACATTGTTAATCAAATGCAGCATAAGCAAATGTAACACACCTTTACCCAGTTTAAGTATTCTTCTACAGCACAAATAAATGTAACACACCTTTGCATAGTTAAATATTCCACAACTGTCAGATGTAGAGTCCTCCCTGAGGCACTGACACTAGTAGGAAGAGAGAATGTAGCATCCACAAAAGTCATTGAGTGTCTGGCAAGGGCTCCATCTGCAACACAGATTAAATAGGGAGCCCACTGAGTCACACTATAACATTCATTGTATTAGTTTTAGTTTCTTCACTTTCCTTTTAGTCATTAGCCAATTAAAGGAACACAAATACAGAAGGACTTTCCACACCTGATGTGGGAGTGTTCTTCTGTATTTTGTATTACTCTCATTAGTTGAATAAAGAAGCTGCCTGGCTTGTAAGATAGGTCAGCCCTTAGTTGGGCACAGTAGACAGAGCAGAAGTTCTGAGAAGAAAGGAAGTGGGTCAGTCGCCATGAGGCTCCTGGCGCAGATGGATGCAGGTTAGACTTTTCCGGTAAGTCACCACCTCGTGGTGACATACAGACTTTTATAATGGGTTAGTTTATGATGTAGGGCTAGCCAAGAAGAGGCTGGTGATGATGGGCCAGGCAGAGTTTAAATGAATATAATTGTCATGTGGTTATTTCGGGCATAAGCAAGCAAATAGCGGCTGAGCGGGCTGGCGGCTGGGGGCTGGGAGCTCGGTGCTGGGATACAACCCACATCTTCCCCCCTTTTATACAACACACACCATTTCCTCTTTTCTGTTTAAATAAAAAGGAAAATTTTAACTTTTATATAGTAAAATTGCATAAAACAAGACAGGTATCATCAAGAATTATAGTTACAATATTTATATCTACTCCTGAATCAGGAAGACCTCGTTTAAAGGAATCATGCCTCTGCTTGCTTTTAGCAAACAAAGCCCACCCAAGAAAATGCTGCTACCAAAATCCATGCTTAATTCTGTTCTTTTGTGTCTAGGATTCTTTTCTGAGCTTTCTCGGGTTTACATGGATTATGCCAGCCCCACATTGGCATGCCCAACACAATACTTCACCTAGGCCACTTTCCTCAATTGTGTCAGCCCAGGGTTCCCCTCTCCCAGAAACATGCTCAGTGACACACATAACCCCCATGCTTACTTTCTCCTTGCCAAATATTTTCTGCATCTTTTTTCTTGCCACATTCTTCCCCACCCAGTTTTCTCACACATCCTAGGTTTTCTTAAGACTAAGCTCTTTGTAAAGCAAAAGCAGACTCCTGTGCTCCCACACAATCGCTATTAATCTTTGCAAATAAGAACTTTGCAACTTTTTATTAGCTGCAATGTGGTCACCTTGACTTGTCTCCTTATCTGGGTATCCATTGAATCCTGAGCTCTTTCGCAAGTCACTCATTCTGGGCACTGCTGCATCCCCGGTATTCGTCACTTCTGCACATTCACTACTGCCTGTTGTGCTTTCTGCCTATCTCACTCCAGTGGCCATGTTTCTTGTGCAGTGCTTTCTTTGATGGCCCAGTGTCTTTACCTGAATTAGAACCAATGCCTCAGAGAAGCATCATTCTGCTTATCATTCCTGTCTGACTTGTTTGTTTACTTTTTAGTAAGCAGCCCACTCCTGGAGAGAAGTCAGGATATTAAATTTAGCTCTCCTCTTTTGTTAAATCCAATGTTAATTTTTTGAATTACTTCAGCTGGCTATATCAACAAAAGCAAACTCCAAATAATTGCTGTCATTCCCACATCAGACCACATGGCAACGTCTTTTCTTGGAGTACAATCAGGATCTCCAAAACAGTGCCTTTCCCTTCTTTTAATTCTGTTTATTTTCATCACACAGCAGAGAAAGTTTTAAAAATATGCACAAATCATCATCCTTACCTCCTAGGTCAGTATTGTTCCAGTTTCACTTCTGCTGCTGTGACAAAAATCTCCTGACAGAAAGCAACTTAGGGGAGGCAGATTTGTTTCAGTTTATTATTTCATAACCAATAACTACAAGACGATCACAGCAGCAAGAACTTTAAATGGCTCATTACATTGCATCCTTAATACAGAGCAGAGAAAAATAAATGTGCACATGCTTGCTTGGACTCAGCTTCTCTTGCATAGTTCAGAACCCCTTGCTTATGGAGCAGTGCTACCCACAGAGGGCTGGGATTTCCCGATCAGTTAACTGAAGTCAATCACCTACAGACATACCCAGGCCAACCTAGGTAGATGTTCCTCAATGAAACTCTCTTTGCAAGTGATTCTGGGTTGTATCAAATAGACAGTTAAAAACTATTCATTGCCGGCATCATCTTAAATGAAAGCACAGGCATTCTCTATTGTTACTCTGTGCATTAAATCATTGCTCAGGTTTTTCTTTGTGTTCCCACTATTTATTGTAGTTCAGAAATTGTTTTCCTTTGCTTAGTTTTATCTGTGGTCTATTTCAAATTTTATTAACTGTCTTTCCTAGCATAATCTCTTTTCACAAAGAAAGCCACTGCTTTATTTCATATGGGGTGCCCCAGTGTATTTGTTTTACCAGTGAAGAAAACTATGAGCAGACTATAACTTGCCATCTGTAACTTACTTGGAGGCTTTGACTCCAATTATCTGTGTTGGAAATCCTATTACTTTCTGATTTTGTTGGGAATAACCAGGTGTTCAAATTTTAAATTTGAATTGTTGGTAGTATCATGTGTGCTAAGAACCCAACAAGAGACCTTGGCCAACATCATCAGTCACAGCTCTCATAACTGTTGCTGTTACAGTTCTGTGGTTTTATGAGCCTCCCATTTTCCTTTGTGTTTTGAGACTCTTTTCCCAGGACACATCCAGTAGTTTCTCTTTGAGAAGGATGACAGAACTATTAATAAAATATACTTAATAAGACTTGAGAATGAATATGGGCAGGTTACTCACGTTTATTGCTCCAAACTCTTGGCAGGACAAGGAACAAGTGGAGAAGAGCTAAAAAGGAAAGTTTGGTGTTGACCTATCTGTATAGTCAGGGATTTCTAGGAAACTCTAGTGGAAAGAAAAGGCTACTCCATTTTGTGTTTTTTCTTGTTTTATTATGTAATGGACTAGTAGGTTGAGGTTGGTAATACTAGAAAAAACTATATACCAAGTAAAATGTATTAAAAAATAACCAAATGGCATTAGTGGATAAATGATTATGTGTTCTTTGCCTACTGTAATCTGTCCTTCTGACCCCACCAAGTAGAAGGGAAGTCAGTCAGAAAGCCTCTTTGCTGAAGCTCCCATAGATGCCTGCAGAAAACCCTGAACTGTCTGTGTAAAGTCCAAAAGGCAGATCCCATAGTAATTATCACAAATGCACATAAACTATGTTCTAGTCTCTCAGCTCTGTCTGTCTTAGTGGAGTTAGGCTTAGTGCTGCAAACCCTAGAGTTCAGACGTGTTGCATCCTCTCAGCACTTACCAGATTAGCATGGCTAATGCACAGTCAGTGGATGAAAGAGCGATCTTCCTGTAGCACTGAGTAAATGTATGGGATGAAAAAGAGAGGAATCATGTCATTATAGGGCTAGTTTATAAATATAAACTTTGAAAATAAATCTTTTCTTACAAGAATGGAAAGAGAAGAAAAGTTTTTAAAACTACTCTAAATTATTTTGTTCTTTCGAAACAAAACACGAGAAAGATTTCTTTGCTTTTGATTGAATTAAAAATAAAGTTACAGGGACAAAGTAGCATATATCAATTCTCTGTTCAAAGTGCATTCTTTTACCATGATGTAAATATCATAAGCATGGAGCCACTCTAACTGAAATTAAGCTGGGAACACTCTGCCAAACGTGTTTCTCAGTCATGCAAACAGCATTTTTAAAAAGAGGCATTTATAACGTACTCTGAAACATTTTTAAAACATGACTGTTTCACTCCATCTTACCCTGAGAGTTTTTATTTTTTTTATAAATCAGTCTCTTCTTGGAAATATTATTGGATTCAACACACATGCGATTTTCATGTGACTAGCCTTGCCCAGTTACACTGAGTTTTGAAAAACTGTTATGTAACTTTCCATGTTTCTCTATCAGAAAAATGGGTCGATTTTAAAAGGAGATTTAATTTCAGCTAAGCAGACATCATTTTCTTGATTCCAACAGTTCTTTCATAATCAGACACTTAAACACAATAATGCTATAGAGGAGAATCTAGGGCAAACAGAACCTCTACCAGAATCTAAAAAGAGATGCAGAAATTCTGTTAGTAATTAACTATATATTCAAGGGCATAAAGCCTCTGAAACACTGCTTCCAAATGATGCTGCTAGTATTCATGAGAATAGTCATAATTACAACTTTCAATCAAGGCTATCCAGTTTGACAATACCTGTAATCATGTGCCTTAAAAATACCATCAGTGGTGTAAGTTCATAATCAAATTATAGGTATCCTAGCAGATACAATAAGAATATGTGAGTACATATCGGTGTATCTGTCACTTCTTTGTCATAATTAAAGAACCTTTATGGTAAGAATGAGTGAGTATCGGAATGTAATTAGGAAAAACTGACTGAATATGTAAGTCTGCAGGAATCTCTGATCACACCCAACCACCAGTTATGACAGCAGCCCTGAAAAGTCTGAATTCACAATCGTCCATCATCTAGTCACATGTTATTAAAGATAATGATTTATTTTGCATGCATGAAGGATTTATAGTTCTCAATAAACCAAATTCACACCAGTGACTCTAATTGATGGAGGCCTCCAGTCATATCTCACATATAAGATGAAAATATGTTTCAAACTCACACTATCTTGTCAGCATGTAAATATCTAAAATATTACAAGATAAATCTCACCAGTGATTCTGTGTTCTCCAATACAAGCATTCTCATCAAAGTCTCTAAGCAACAAGAGATTTTATGTCAAAGTCAAGCAAAGGATTAACAGTGAGTTGGGGTTCCTGGCATCAAGTGTAGTCTCATCCATGCTTCAGCAGCGTTAATTGGGCACAGGATTCTAGTTCCCCATGCTTCAATTAACTTGTTTGTGCAATGAAGCACACAGCTTGTTTTATTGTATATTACTAGAAATAAATGTCACTGATATTTGACACAACGATGTGTCTTATTTTCTTTCTATTCCAGTTGAACAGATCAAGGATGTCAACATTTGCAATCTAATGAGTGTGATAGGACCCTTGGGAGGACACAGAGTGCCAATACAAAGTGCCCCTATTCTGTGCCACTCTAATTGACCTTCCAGACACTTACAAAAGGAGTAACTATAGCATCCTTCTCAATCGTAACAGCTCAGGAATTCTAATAAAAGGATATAGAGTGGATAAGATTTAAATTGGCTTAATAATGATAATTCCCTATTATCTGAAATACTTGAAATGGGTTCTCAGACATTTCTTATGTGCATGAGCACCTTCATTTAGACACGAACAGCACTTCTCTGTAATGCAACTTCTGCAGGAGCCTCCTGCCTCTGCATTGTCTCCTAGCCATCCATTTCATGCTGAAGACACCATCCAGATGCTGAATGACCATTTCACATCAATTAAAATGCTGAGGCTAATCATGTCTCAGAAGATAAAAACCAACCAGTACACACACACACGCACACACACACGCACACAATATCAACATATTTCATTATTTCTTGATCTGAGGCAGACCAGGACCTTTAGAGACTTTGATACTGATATAGTCACCACTTCCCTGAGAAGAGTCCCCATGGAAGTGTTGACTGTGATTATGTGGTGCAAATTATTTTGTATGATGTATTTGTTCAAGGTCTCTGTCAATGAAGATCAGTCTGGGAAGGCTTGGTAGTTGTATGCCATTATGCAAGAACATTTAGTACAGAATGTGTTCATTTGATAAGTCTTTGAACCTCTTCCCTGGGAAATCTACCTAATATTCCTAGAGCCAAAGCAGATGTCCCTGAGGTGGCCTCTATTGCCACATTGACTTTCTTGTGAGCTTACTCTCACAGATCATTTGTTAGTTTACCATCAGGCTAAATGATTTTGAGGGTACGGAGTTCTCATTTACCCTAATATTCTCTGTCTTCCTGTGTGTCTCTGTCTTTTTCTCCATCTCCCTCCGTGTGTCTCCTACCCCATATGTCTCATTTTCTTTCTCAATGCTTTTTGACTCAGAGTCTTACTGTTCAATTCTTACTAATTGATCTATGAGCTCTGCCTACCCTCTAATTTGTGACAGTTTTCCAGTCCCAGCCTTGCCAGTGCTGGTATGTAGGTTCGTGCTATTTTGTGCATCACCACAACAGCTTCAATCTGTCTTATTCTTTTTAGTTATCCTAAGGCATGGGTTTCTACCAATTCATAATTAACACCAAATACTTGTGAAAGACTTTTCAGGGTGATTAAAGGTATCAACTCTAATATTTAGGAGTACCTTTTAGTCTCAGAAATATTATATGTAAACACACAGAGAGACATACACTATTTGAGCTTCTTTGTCTTTCTATAGGTACATACCTCCATTTTAACATGTTATAGCAATATAAATAATTCCATTCATTAAATTGAATTATATAATTTGTTAATTAAAAATTTGTTATCTTTCTTATTTAGTAGACTCTGTTTACAATTGAAAGGACCTATGTTTTATGATTGGTTTCTAACAGGAACCAAATGGAAACTGAAGTCCCCCAGAATCTAAATTCACCTTTTTCAGATTTTCCATTGCTTATCCCATAAATCCTAAAATTACAAAGGTGTGAGATTTTACTTCTGCCAATGTATTTTAAAGGTGAGTTGATTTGATACATCTCCTATTAAATATTTGTAAAAGAATAAGTTCATACTTATCATTTTTTTATTTATTTTATTGAGCTTTATATTTTTCTCTGCTCTGCTACCCTCCTCCTTCCTCCCCCTATACCCTTTCCGATGATCCTCATGCTCCCAATTTCCTTGTGAGATCTTGTCCTAGTCTATTTCCCATGTAGACTAGATCCATATATGTCTCTCTTAGGGTCCTCATTGTTGTCTAGGTTCTCTGGGAAGGTGAATTGTAGGTTGGCTTTCTTTGCCTTATTTCTAAAAGCCACTTATGAGTGAGTACATAAGGTAGTCACTATTCTTGGCCTTAAACAAACATGTCTACTTGAAGGTACATGTGTTAATAGTTTCCTTTTAAGACTTCTCTCTAAAAATACAAATGTTCTAAAACACACCCTGCATGATTATGTTCGAATTCCAGGTGGATTATGTTTTTATTTTAAAATAAACCAGGGTTTATTTTAATAGGTGTTAGAATTCAGAATCATATTTAGATATTACACACAGAAAATTCTTTGTAGATATAACAGATCTTATTTGTAAATCCGTATTTTGTTCAAATATCAAGAATGACCAATTTATCTTAATGTCTATTTTAGAGCAAAGAGTGTATAGTGAGACTTCTGGCAAGACTGTTTTACATTGTGAGTCCCTGGTATTATACCTCGATATAAAACCCAGAACCATATTCTGTGTTTGAATGTGAACATCTTACTCTGAAGCAAGTCCATGCTCTGACACTGGTGTTAAACTATCTGCCATGAATATCAGCATCTACCCGGTCCAGGAGCATAAGAAGTTAGCAGTCATCCCACAGAAGTGACAGAGGGCAAAAACAAAGTGAGCTGGACCATCAATGAGTTAATCTACCAAAGTAAATGCGCAAGAATTAAATAAAAACCATTTTTTTTGAGACTTCTGTTTGCTTTCTTTGGTGTGCCTATGGTTTTGAAACAGTGGAATCCGTAAGTCTACTCTAATTGTAAAAGGCTGTCTTCTGTCTCTCAGGGTTAAAGTTTTCAGGTATCTTCTGGTAGGCATGGGAGAAAGATCTCTCTGAAAGGCTTAGGTTAAGTTTGTCTGACTCCAAGGAATTTGACTAAAATACCCAAACAGGAAGGTTTGGGGAAAATGTTCAAGCCCCCTGAGGATACAGTCTCTGGTTATGTGTAAGTGGCCATGAAGTAATGGAGTTATCCATGCCTCCCGGCTTTTCATAGCCTTCCTTTTGCTGTGCCATGTGTGCTTTATATTGTAGAAGAAATGACATGCCAGTGCCTATGGTCTGAAATACATCTCATAAATACCTTTTTGTTTTCTTATCAACAACTGTTCTCAAAGATCTTAGGGAAAAACCCCTATATACTGTGTGTAGGTCACTTCCTGGCAGATTTTAAAGTCCCTACTTTGTCATTTTAACCCATTCAGAGAAGGCCATCTGTGGTGCTGCTTACTTGAACACAGCAGGGTCTTTCTCAAGAAGGTAGGAACAATTCAAATCATATTCTGATCCATAACCAAAGCGCTATATTTTCCCTTTAGGGCAGTGGTTCTCAACCTGTGGATAATGACCCCTTTGTGGGTACATATCAGATATCCTGTATATCTGATACATTGTGATCAGAACAATAAAAAAAAATTATAGTATGATATAGAAACAAAATAATTTTATGGTTTGGGGCCCCACAACATGAACTGTATATTCCAGGGTGGCAGCATTAGGAAGTTTGAGAACCATTGTTATAGAGAATTGTCACATTATAACTACCTTGGATCCTGGATATTGGTATATTATTGAAAAACCTCTTTCTGGTACCAGTATATTTCTTTTACTGTCCATGGCTTCCTGATCCTTGTAGCGTTATTGGAAAGAATTTACACAATATCCATAGGGTCTAATTTCCAAGAGAAGTGAGGTTCATTATTGAGTAAAAGGGGGAACTCTTGAACAGTAATGGTGGACAGTAGACACTAGAACGTTGGTGCTGACCTACATGTTTATGTAGGCATTATATTGCTTCTTAAAGTTTGTGGGATGGGCAACTTCTGGTGGTGCTTTCCTTTCCAGATTATTTACAGCCCCATTTGGATTAACTCTTGAGGGAAGAGGCAGTGTCTAATTTCTAACAGAAAATCCTCTGTTAGACAGCATTCTCAAGATGCCTTGGACAGTTTAGAATGCCACATTTCTAAATAAGGCAAGAGATATAATTCAGGCCCATTTTTTTTATCACTAATCAGTAATCAAAGTCTTTCCCTTTCTGTTTCTGGGTTGTACTGTCAACTCATCCCAAGATCTGAGAGACATCAAGTTCTAGTGCTAACTAACTTAATATTTATGCATGTCTATTTGCTATGGAACTTTCCACCATCCTTTCCATGCTGTTTGGGATCCCCAACTAAACAGCAATTGCCCGCTCTCATCATTAATATGGCATGTAGAAGTACTTGGCCCCATAAGTCTTCATTTATAAACAGCTTCTTCGTGAGCTTTGGTAGCCTGCCTGTTGGCATTAGTTCACTGTTGAGTCTAATTATGGGGTAGTTTACTGGCTTGTATTGAATGTTCTTAGTTAACCTTATTTTAGCTTTATTGGGTAGTAAATCTCCTAATTTGGCATAACCTCTGCTTACTTGGCCTGATATCCTGGATTAAAAACTGTTCCTCTACAGTGAATGGATTTGCTAATAAAGGCTCCTTTACTCTCCTAATTGAATATCTCCATCTTTATTTAGAGGCCAATTTAAGCAAAATGGTTTCCCTGTCTCTTTCAATCTGAAGTCCTAGTAGAAAAATGACATTTTCTTCATCTAATACCTATTGTTCAAATTTCAGCTCTACACTGCAGCATCCTGGGGGAACAGGTAGCCACAGACAGCCTGCCTTGAGGGAAGAGCTAGGGTTCCCAACATCCATTATTCTATATGTCTTGAGCCAGGTCTCTGAACTATTCAATTTCTCTGTAGAGTCAGTCTGATCAAACTGACAGATCTATTCATTCTTCATACAGCTTAACCTTAGTATTCTATACCTTCCAAGGAAGTCAAATTACTTCTGTTTCATAAACAGTGACACATAGCCCTTTACACAATGACCGTTGACACTGGATCAGTCCTACATTCAGAGCTTTATACCTATCTACTCCACTTCATGAAACCTCTCTTGTGCAATAGTATATTTTTATAAACTTCATTCAATAACCTGCCACATAGAAGAGTTGAACCCCTGTTGGTCAAATTTCAGATCTGAGTCATAAATCCAAAGATAAAGTTTATGCAACATCAGTGGAAGACAAGAATCATAATCATCAGGCCTTAGCATGGACTTCAGCAGCTCACAGCCTACATTATACAAAAATATACTCAAGTTCAAGTATTTACGCAAGAAAACTGTAACAGAAGTTAACAGAGAACTTGGAGCTTCATCTTCAGGAAATAGGACTTGACACATGTTAACATCTCTGGATTGTAATTTCTCCATTAATATTGTAAAGGAAAACTTATAGTGACCGAATCCTAATACTCTATCTCACAAAACTGAGAAAGTATACAGATGTGCATAACAGCTCTAAGAAGCCTAAGGCAAGATTTGCTAGCAGAAAAATTTTATGATGTGGGGTACATATATGCATGTATTATATAAAAAGAGGGAGGAATCTTAAATAATTTAATGAAATTGTTAATTGAAGTTCTTTTGAACTTATTTACATGATTGTAAACAATGAACTGTGACTATAAGTTGCCCTCTCAGTGAGGAGAGGAAGATATGAACAAGCTTGACAGAGCAGACATCACTCTGTTGTACTAACACTTGTATGTGAGACAGAAAGGAGTGACTCCATCAAATATTATTCTTAGAATATTCCAGATAGACATCATCACATGTATTAACTTCAAAGTATCTGGATATTGAATTTCAACAGACTAAACAGAATGAGAATAGGTTCAGGGCAAGGATGGAAAAATATATTATCTTTCTTCCATGGGGTTTTTCTGGAGAAGAAAAAAAATAAACACTGCAGACAGATTACTCATAAAAGTTTTTCTAATATAAAATTACAGTTAATGGAAAAGTCTTGAGAGGTCTCTCATGGTGCAAAAGTGAACAGCAAGACACTTTTAGTTGAGCTTGAAAACCAAGTGCCCTCTAAGAAAAACAATAGCTCAGGATTCTCACTTGGAGATTTTAGAAGCTGGAATTTGTGTAAATCTGGTCAAGACCATGTGATTTGCAGTAGATTCTAAGTCAGAGGATGAATTCTTGACTCTATAGCTCAGGCAAGACACTAAAGTTACTATAGGGGAAAATAAATTCTGATAGACTTTCACCTCTCTGCACTTATAGGTCACACCTCCAAGTATTAGTGACTATGAAGCCAGAAGCTTCTCTGATCACAGTCCCGGAATGCACTGGAAAACTAAAGCAACTAGCAGCTCTTTTTAGCTCATGATTTATCCAGAACACAAACACACACATACACACACACACACACACACACACATACCAAAAAAAACCCACCAAAAACAACAAAACAAAAAAACTGCAATACTCTTTCTGCAGCCTTTGAAGGACATGGTGACAGCAGCTGGTGTCATAAGAACACAATGAAACACGCAATGTAACTATAAACAGAACTGACTGCTACAGCACAGATGTATTTCAGCACTAACTGCACTCTAGTGAGCAATGGGCAGCCTGCACAACTTGATAGCTGCCTGGCTAAAGGTCACAGAGTGGCCACCAAGTGAGGCAACTGGAACTGATGTGACAACTCAGTGTGCCAAGCCTGTCAATCTGAATTTGATTCCTAGGACTCACATGTTGTAAGGATAAAAATTGACTTTCACAGATTGTCCTTTGACCTCCACACATGGACAGTGGTGCAGTCACCACCCTCTCCTAAAAAAAAAAAGCACACAAACAAATAAATAAATGTACTAAGTAAGAAACTCAAAAGACCAGGACATACATGTGAGTCATTCTACTCTACGATGACTACTGGGCATAGGCAGATAATGGGTATCTATAAAACAGTAAGAATAAACTCATAATTTTGAGTCCTAGCAAAAATTACAGATTTGGGTTAGAAGTTTAGAGATGTCTTTGGTCTGATGAGAAGCACCTCTAAGTTTATATTTATATGACAGCCAATATAATTCTAAAATCTTTAGTTTGTGACCCAAACTGTAAGTACTCATTGTTCTACTAACTTATCAGAACTATGCAACAAAAGGGAAATAAATCTGAAATATTTCCATATCTTAATTATCTATATTTACATCTTAAATCAATTTTGAGACCCTCAAATCTTATAAGCTTTATGTGTTCAGGCCCTTACATATCTTAAAACACTTGCTTATCAAGAGACCTAGTAACTTTATAAAAAGCAAGGCTTAATTTTTATGTATAAAATGAGCTAACAAGCTGGTTATAGCCTTGTGGAAGGATCTGGATATCTGTTGCTGCTATGGTGATGAAGTTATAGGTAACCTAGCCATCAATACTATCAGAGATTACAGAACAATAAATAAATTAAACCTGAGTGCAGACTAAGCAGCTTCTGAATCCATTAAAAATGACAGGGATCAGTCCATAGCCAATTATCCTTACCAAGGTCGCCATAGCATTGGATCCAGAAGTATCACAAAAACAGCATCACTCTTTGCCAGGCCCATAAGGTGAGAGTTTCTTTTCCCCCTGTGGAAGAGGGCCATGGAAAAGACCAACCTTATTTTGTCTAGGCAAAAATGATGCAATAAATTTTCCAGTGTCCTTCTGTTTGTCCACAATCTGGGCCAGGTACTGCAGGCAGGTGTTGCATTGGGGCATCTTGCCCAGTGGTCAGCATTATCATGATCTAGTTGGAGACATTGTGGTACCCTGCTATCTTCTTTGGAAACCTTGGGTCACTGCAAGGATCTGGGAGTATCTGTTTGATAAAATAAGCTTTAAAATCACCATTTTAAATGCCATATTCTGTAGATCTCTGAAGTATATGACGACTGCTTACATATATCTGATTTTGCTTCTAATTACTTGTTTTAAGCTTGACTTTTAAAGCATTTACAGGGGACTAAATAAGTCTTATCCCTGTAATTAATTATATAGGTACTTTTAAGGATGACTGCTATTAACTTGTATTTCCTAACAGCCTACAATATGTTAGCAGCTTTTAAAAGACTAGGATTTTACATTTCAATTCTTTCAGGGTTAGCCTTTACAATAATGATTTTTGAATTGAAGCTAATAAAGAAATTAAATTAGTCATTCTGAGGGTAAGAACAGAGCAAGTTTGTGTCCAGCTGTTAATACTGTCTCCTGGGAAGCAAGGAAAGGTGACAATAGGAGGGAGCCTAGGGGCTAGCCTTGCCCTTGACAAGTTCTAAGGCACTACAGCCATTCCTTAATGGAAGAACCACAAGTACATTTTGCCAGAGATAAGGAGAGTGACTTCCTTTTTAGGGAGCAAGAGTTTTCTCCAAGACTCCCGAGGGAATGGGTGCTTCATCTGAATGCCTGACCTTGGGGAAAAGGACTTTGTAGCTTTATCTGTATTAAGTATGAATCTTAAAGAATGACACTTTTTCAATTGAAACTCCTTTTAATATATACGACTCATTTTCCAAATAGCTTAATCTTAACAAAGAAAGCAAAGACAGGAGGCTAGACATACATTTTAAAGCCTAATTAGCCCTTAAGCAAGGAGATAGATTCTTTACGCCATTGGTTCTCAATATTTTGGAATATTTTGACCTTTTAGTATAGTTTCCAATGTTGTGGTGATCTCCCATTATAAATTTTTTCCTGTTGTTATTTTATAGCTGCAGTTATGCCAATGTTATGAATATCAATTCAAATATCTGATACACAAGTGGTCCTAGGCTATCCCTGTACAACTCCCGAATATTCAGACACACAGGCTTAAAAGATGTTAAGCCCTCTCTCAACTGCTTAGGTCATTGTCTTTCTGCATCACAAGAAATAATCACCCCAGTTTCTGATTAGCATTTGGTGCTTATGACTAGAAAACTAACTTTTAGCTTTTTATTTTATGTTCAAATATTAACGATATAAAACATTTTATAAAGCACAAATATCTCATAGCCTGCTCCATTCCACTGTAGCTGGTGATTCTGGTGACTATCACCTGGTGCTGACATTTCTAAAACTGTTAAGGTCCATCCATGCAACAGGACTGTCTTTGGGACTCTAGTCTCAGCTGTTCACTATGATCTCTTTATGTCTTTAAAACCATTATAACTTGGGTGACTCTTAAATCACAAAGTTTAGCTGGCATAAGAAAGTACATTTTGTATATAAAAGCATTGAATTGCAGCTGCAATATTATAGCATATGTTTATATCTATGTATCTATCTATCTAGAGAGAGAGAGAGAGAGAGAGAGAGAGAGAGAGAGGAGAGAGAGAGAGA
>JAQHUG010000110.1:1022458-1037405 GCA_028555095.1 Dicrostonyx torquatus
GATGTGCATCCATATAGAATAAGTTCCCAAAAAGCCAATACATGCAGAAGAGCTAGGTCCCGGTGCCATTATCATTGACACATGACAAGGACAGATGTGATTATAAACCTCTCTGAATGTAGAGTATGTCTTGATTACCATGACATCAGTTTTCACACACGTGGCAGTGGTGCATAGTATTGAGATTTCAGCTATGATCTTCAATCCATTGATCCACCCTTCAAACATAAAAGTTACATATGAGGTTTCCTCATCCAGATTTTCTTTAAATGGTTCATTCTCCCTAGTAGTAAGGCTTCTTTAGCACTGTGCTCAGACTTTCTTAGGTTACTGATCTACATTCCATCTCCTTTTTATTTGTAATTATTTCATTTGTTTTTTGATGTTATGATATAATTATGTAATTTATACTTTCTTTTTTCTTCCCCTAAGCCCTCCTATATAACTGTACCTATGCTCTTTCAAACTTATGCCCTTTTTCATCAATTATTGTTACATATAAACATTTATATACAAGGAACAGTACACAGATTTTGCAGATCTTACATACTTAGGAATATATATATACATATATATATGTATGTATTATCCTTAGACAGTGGCATTTAATCATTTAATGCTGTAAATCCTTTTAATATAGTCCAATCTATCATGTGATTCTAATTTGTAATCCATGGCTTTCCTCCATGCCCTCATTCGAAGAGCCTCAACCCTCCAGTACCTCCTCCTACATAGCTAACCCCTATCCTTCCCAATTGCTCAAACCAAAACACCTCATCTATTCCGCCCTCATCTTGCCAATCCTTCATCTTACTCCAGCTTTCACACTTGTTCCTTATCTTCCCTAGCCCCAACACTCCAATATCACATCCTACTCTAATCCCCAGTCAGATAATTCTTCATCGTATATGAGCCTTCACTCTCCAAACAGCTGAATATATTCCAGGCCCCCACCCCTCATTCTACTGCTCTATGCCCTGCAGAATTTGAGGTAGAGACTATAACATTCTTTATTCTCATAAAAATATCCATTTCCAGGTCTAAATCTTCTTTATAGAGATGCCTATGAGAACAATAAGAAATCGGAGTGATATGTTCACACACTCATAATTCACTGCAATTCACTAATTAGAAGACATTTTTTAAAAATTCATTAAGCCTCTGTGCAGACAATGCACATGTCAACCAAAGGAATACTGAAGCAGCTCTTTTAAAATGTTTGCCAGTCTTCTTTCCATGCAAGTGTCAGGTGCAAAATTAAAACACCCTTTCCCAAGTAATCCCATTAAGCAAAAGTCACTGTGTGTGGTTGTGAGATTATTGTATAATTACCTCTACATATTTAGCATTTATTATCATGAGGAGATGAATCTGTGCAATCAACATTTGTTTAGACACAGTGTTTTGTCAGTACTCGGTGGCAAGTGTCACTAAGCTAAATAAAAGCATCTCTTACATATGTTTGTGCCGTAGGAAAGAGACTTGTGATGTTAATTCCATCCTGTTGCTGATTTTGAATGTCAGCTCTGACAGTCATGATAACAATTGATTCAGGTGGTGTTGGCAGCTGCTGATGACAGGCTAACACAGGCACTGCAGTGGAGATTCAGACTCTCACCCCCGTACTTCTCTATTCAAAGAGGACGGGGACTGACATATCACCAGGAAGTGCAAAAATAAGTTACAAATCCATTTCTTGTAAATTGATTCATACTTTTAGATGACATCAAATAGCAAGTAACAACCCTTGCATGTCATCCAGGCTCTTGGATGAAGTTCTTCAATGTACTATTCTAAATTGTAGGTTAGCAAAACAGTTGCCAAAACGTTCCCAATAGCTATCATCACTGGCCATTTGCATGCAGGTCTGACGAGTCTCATCCTGGAAGCCACATCAGGAGACAGTGAACTTTTCCTATAGAGAGTATGAAACTAAATGGAAAAAGCCTCAATCTCCATCAGACCAACTCACTCTGCTGGGGTAGTCATTAGCAGCACACAGCTGAAATAGCGAGGCTGAGTTTCCAGCAACACTCTATGATCAAGTCAGGAATAGGACAAATTGGATAAGGGGAGGAGGAATGGGTGGAACCTTTGTTACAGCCAGACATCTCAAGCCCTCTGCTTTCTGTGAGAGGACAGCATGTGGCAAAAAGAAAGCCTTTTCACCATCTTTGAGGGGTTTTTTGGGTTCTGTGTCTATCTGGAATTAGGATGGAGTTGTGTGAGTTTGGGCTTGGCTTTGATGAGGGCAGAGAAGTTGAACAAAGACCACACATTGAGTAGGTGATACCTCCTATATATCCACGTAGGACTTTCCTTCCAAGTAAACCAGAAAAATCTAGTTGCCTAATATTCCAGCTTGAGCATATGGTCACTCATGACAATGCTGTGATGAAAGGCTTGTGATTTTGAGAAGTAAAAAAAGAAACCACAAAGAAAAAAAATAAGAATCTAAACTCTGATCCAATGTCTGATAAATAATTATACAACTTCAGTCTCTTTGCTCTATACATTGGACTTTAATTTCTTGTATATGACAGTAATATCAGATATGCTGCCTCTAAGGCATAACACAAGTCTAGTTTTCCATATTATAATACTATATTTTAACTATTCTCAGTAGCTCTTTTGGATAAGGTTGTTATGAACACTGAACTAGAAAACAGCAAGTCATAGCCCCTCGGGAGGGCAATAGCTGAAGGTTCTTATGAGACTCTGGTTACATTTCTATCAATTTTGTAACAATTTTGCTTCATGTGTATCTATGCTTAAAAATAATGTAAATAAAGGATAGCTGCAACATGAGGGATGGCTTGTTGGGGTTTCTGTCCTGCCCAGTACCCCACAGCCAGCAAGCCCCAACGAAAATCACACAGAGAGTCTACATTAGGTTATTAACTGATTGGCCCATTATCTTAGGCTTCTTACTAGCTCCCATAAATTATATTAACCCATTGTTCCCATCCATGTCAGGCACATGGCCGGTACCTTTTCTCAGCTGGGACAGGGACACATGCTGCTTCCTTGGAGATCTGCGCAGGAATGCCAAGGGAGCTTCCTGCTTCCCAGATGTTCTCCTCGCCCTGCCTCTACTTCTTGTCTGTTTGACCCGCCTATACTTCCTACCTGGCCAATCAGCATTTATTTAAAACATGATTGACAGACTATAGACAAGTCTCCTGCACCAGATAGCACTAATTTATTTGCACGAGCTCAAGGCCAACAACTCTCACACTCAAGTCTGAACAGAAATGATCTGTAAGTGTTCTCTCTGAAAGGAATAGCATAAACGTTTTGTATGTGGAATGATGGGAAGCACTTTGGGGCTTCAGCTCCAATCTAAAACAGTGAAATTACAAACAATAACAAATCCACAAGCATGTGAAAAGTGGGGTGTCTCTAGATTGAAATGCACAGGTTTATCTCATAGGAGCAGAAAAACAAAACTGACAGATTTTCTTGTTCCATTTGAGCTGTGATGTTATGGACTATGAGACTCAATTTTGTCAGCGTGTGAGAATTTATGAATGGCAGAACCTTGCTGTAAGTGTTGACTTGGGGTTGCAACAAACTTGCTGAAGAGCTAAATTTGCTAAGAAAAATCTGTGTATAAATTGTAATGTTCTAACAACCCTATTTGTTATCTTTAGCTCTGCATGGAGCAATGACACATGATCCCTCCTTAGGATTCATCTATTAGCAGCATCCATGGGTTCTAGGACACTTATTTCAGGTTTTATGCTTGAAGAACAGCAGTCATCTTCTGTTCTTCACTCTTCTCAGTCTAATCCGTCAACACTGGTCCTAGAGTTAAAGTGTATGACCCCTCATCACTCAGCTTTGCTCATTTGTTCCCCGTTGACATTAAAGTTCTGAAGGCCAGACTTCTGAGCATTGTCTGTCACCTGCTAATGCAAAGCCAGCCCTCCCAATCTTCCACTTGTCACCCTAACAGACACATATACCTTTCTTTGCGTTTTCATAGACTTGTATCTCTGCAGTTGCCATTTTCTTTACTAAAACCAAAACTCCAAGAAGCCTATGCATTTCCCCTTGATTATCTCAGGGAGGAAAATTCTCATAGCATTTAAGTTATATTCATTTGTTCACTAACTAGATTACTGTCTCTTTAAGCTATCCACTGGAGAAATTGCAATTCAGAGTAAGGCTAAAGCATGATACAGGTTCACTTAAACAGTCTAGAAGAATAAATTGTTATTGTTTGAAAATATTTACTTAGTGTTTAATGATTACTAAGTGTCATTCTAGGTGTTAGGATATAGCATTGCTCAAACTGGTAAAATTTGAGCTTTGATGGGGATATTAAAGAACTCCTCAAAGTTTAGATTCTATCACTTACTGATTGAAGAAAACCAATTCTACTGCACAGGATTCTTGCAGGAAATAGCTGTGATAACACACAAGTAAATGTAATTCTCAGTACTGTGCTCTAAGTGAGGAAAGCAACTGTAAGTGTTAACTCTACAGGATGACCATGATGAAGGTACAAATGTTCCCTGTGTCATATAGCAGAAAGTCCTATGGTAAGATATGTGGGGGTGGGGGTAGGGCGTCTAACTCACAACAGGAATAATGGGTCTGGACTTGTATTTTATTCTATGGACGTTAGTCCAGGCTGACTTCAAACTCATGACTCTTTGGCCACCTTAGCCTATGGAGTGCTAGAATTACAGGTCTGAGACATCCTGCTGAACCTCAGCCAGCTCTTCAATTTTATGGAGACTCAGAACTCTGAAATGAGAGAAAAACTAGAGACTCTTCTGAGGGAACTTGCACATCACGATTGGCATGCATACCTTTCAGAAGCAGTCTGATATTTTATGATTTAGAAGCATTATATATATTTTCCTCACATTTTGTAATTATATTCTTAACCTTTTTTTTGAGAATTTCTCCAATTCCTACTGTGGTGAGAACCCTTTCTTTTAAATAAACACATAATTTTCTTGGAATAGCTGTGATAAAACAAGTCAAGGTTGATAACAAGTTACATTAAACCTGCTTACATTAGCTGACAAAGATGTGAGTTTTATTTTCTCATAATACTAATGTCTAGAGGTAAGTGGCTGCTTGTGTTGGCTTAACATCTCAGTCATTTCAGGCAAATGTGTCTGATTCTCTTCCTTTTGTCTCTTGATTCACAAATTACTGATGCAGAGAGGGCTACTATGGAGTCATGACATGACAGGAGAGAATACTGTTTCCCAGAAAGATACAGAGTACTGCCCTTGATATCCTACCATGTGCAACTGGGTCCTGAGAACAAAGACGACTGGCAACAAGGAATCTCAGTTATATTAACTTATTTACACCTCAAACACATTTACTATCTATTTGCATGGCAAAGAAGCAAGAAATAGATGTTCTAAGCTCTGATTATTTTAGAGACAGCCTAGATGAAGGGACTCTTGGCAGCTTGAGCATAGCAAACAGCCCTTGTCCTTCTCCCCCATTCTGTCTGCCTTGTTAAACCTATTAGAGTACATTACATCAAGGTTTATTCTTTTATTTCACCACTTCTACCTCTTGAGGCTGACTACCAAGGTCCAGGTTTCAAAGTATTGAAGTCCAGCAATCATAAGCTCCCTAGAGCTCACCTGATTAACTTGCCCAATTAAAATTAAACACCTCATCCTAAAGCAGGTTCCCCTTTTGCCTTTATAAACTGCCACTTTCCTATGGGCTGTGTCTGTCTCTTATCTATACAGAGGCAGCCTTTTTCTTCCCCCAGGGTAAGAATATCCTTGCTCCATTTCCCTGCACCTTTAACCTTCTTCCTTGTCCTCTGTCTCCTGTCTTTAGCTACTATTTGATGATTATTATTTGACTATTATTATTTACCCTTGTCCCTCTTAGGGGTCCTGATCCCTTTCATTAGGAATGATTTTTATAAACCTGAATGAAGATAATAGTCAAGAAGATTAAGTCTTTCTAAAATCTTATAAGTGCCCAGATATACTTCCTTGGTTCTATGGTCCCCATCTTATTGTGTAGTATTTTCTTTCTGTTTTTTTAATTATTTGTGCCTACATATTGATTATAAAACATTGGGACTCAAAATCACATTCTACTAAACAGAAAGCATTGGTCATGTGTGTCTATCCTTTTGTTTGGTCCTTCCCTTTTCCTTCAACATTTTTCTACGATGCCAAAGATTTCCAATATTTCTTCCTGTCCTTCTCCACTCTTGCCATCTCTTAAGTCTAGTATCTACTATTCTATTACTCTCACAAGATTGACTTAGTTCTGCACATATGAAATTTATCTGTGTGTCTGGCTTGTTTCACTGAATGCAGTGATTGTCAGTTCCAATTATGATGCTGTGAATAACAGGATCTCATTCTTTTCATGGCTCAGTAATATCCTACTGTATACATACACCACATTTTCTTTGTCCCCTCATTTTCTGGATAGTTGGTTTGACTTCAACATTTGGCTCTTTTGAGAAGTATTGTAATGAACATGGGCTTAAAAGTATTTTGTACATAAAAAATTCATTTGGAAATATGCCCAGTCATGGAATTGCTGTCTCAAATGCTTGTTCTACATTTAGTTTTTGAAAACTCTGTGGACTGTCGTCTAAAATGACCCAGTAGATTTATATTCCGAGCAGCAGAGTGTTAGAGTTCCTATCTCTCTGAATCCTTTCCAGAAATTGTTGTGTTTGTCTTTTTGCTGATAGCTATTCCAACAGGGGTGATAGAAAATTTCATTGTGGTTTTGATTAGCATCGCCCTGGTGATCAGAAAAGCTGAACATGTTTCCCGTGTTCATCGACCATTTGAATCTCTTCTGCTGAGAGGAGTTTTATTGCTGTTACTTAATTGAATTTCTCTTTTGTTCATCTTTTTGAGATCCATATATATTGGGGATGTCAAGACCTTACTGTACCACTGGCAGCTTTTCCTCATTCTGAAAGCCATCTCTTAAGTCCCTTTGTTGTTTCCTTTGTCATGGAGAAACTTTTTGGATTGATGTTTTAGCATTTCTCTCACGTCTGTGGTTAGTGCTTTTAGTTTTTTCAAAGAAAGAATCAACATGGATAATTTAACTTTATTGTATTCCATGTCTTTTTCCTTTGCTATGACCCAGAACTATATTAAATTTGAGCAGTGTGAAGTGGCTATTCTTATATTCCACCCAAAATTAGAGAAATACTGTGTTGTTATTTTTGTAATATTGTAATATTGAGTGTAGTATTGAGTATGGGGTTTGCTTATACGATCTTTATTATTTTATATCATTTCTTTCTTTAATAGCTTTTTGAGAGGGTTTATTTAATAAATTGTAAGGAGATATGGCTCTCAATAGCCTTTTGACTTTGTCTTTCATGTTGCTTTGTTGTATCAAATCTACCAATCTGTGGGTGCTGAATTATCTTTGCTTTTCTGGGTTGAATCCCAATCTAATCTTAACACATCTGCTTTCTCTAATGCAATGACTTAGGGTTGCTAGTATTTTCATTCAGAATTTTAAATTTTCATTTACCAAAGAAATAGGTCAATAGCTTTTGTTTTTCTTGTTAGATCGTTTTTTACACTCAACAGTAGAATTGCACTGGGCTAATAAAAGAATTTAGCAAGTATTTTTTATTTGAAAATTTAAAAGCATTGAAGAAAAACTACTACTACTTACTCTTAAATATTTCATAGAATTCAAATGTAAATAATCAGGCCCAAAGTTTGTTTTTTTACAAGAGTGATTTTTGATTACTGGGTCAATTTACTTATACATCATTGTTTTATTTAAATTTTTTATTTTTATCTGAATCATTATTGTAGATAGTACATATTAAAGAATTCATCCATTTGTCTAGATTTTCCAAATATTTAGCATGCAATCCTTCACAGCAGTTTCTGTGCTCTTTTACATTTCTGAATTATGAATAGCAATATTTACATTTTATGCTCTGATTTTACTTTTCTGTGTCTTTATTCTCAGTTAGGCTGAAATTCACTTTGTTGATATTTTCTAATATGTTTTTTCCTAATCTTATTTACTTTGTTATGATCTTTTTAATTTCTACTTCTTTCACCTTGGTTGGTCCTTACATTCCAAAGTATTTGAAATGGACTGCAATGTAGAGGTTATCTGCACCAGATATTAAAGTCTCAAGGATGCAATTGGTTCAGAATCCTTCCCTAGCAACCATCAATCATTTGAAGGTACTGATAGGAACTGTTTAAAGTTCCCATATTCAAAGAGTTGTAGGCCTGCATCAGAAGTTCTGTTAAAGTCCCAATTGTGAGACCGGGGTAAGAAAAGAATTCTACTTCATTATCTTCACTCCAACACTGTGGTAGAAAGGAATATTATCACAGAGTTTTGCCTAGCAAGTGCAGATATTGGAAGGTCCTGGACCCACAGAGCTCAGATCTGACCTTACAAAGCTCCTCCTGGCTTGGGAAGTGAAGAACCTACTATGAGATCATGCCCAGCAAGGTTCAGTGCAAGTCTGTGTAGAGGACATGAGCTGGTGCTGCATTTGGTACAGACTCTGGAATGCTGCAAAGCTTCAGTCTTAGAGGGGACTATCCAATAGCCACACAGATGCTGAGGCTGATAAGTGGAGAGGGGTTCCTCCTTAAGATGGTGAAGAAAGTAAAGACTTACTGTACCACCAATATTGAAGTGAAACATCTCCTGCTTGCCTCGAAACTGAACACTTGGAATTGTGATAATGTAAAGTAGGCTTTCCATTGTATAATGTTTCAGTAGACATACATAGAAGTACTCACCTGAGCTCCAACTGTTACTCTAATCACCTCTGACCTGGCCATGTAGAAAGAGTCGTTGGGATTTGGAGACCTAAGAATGCAGGTTTTACTGATTCCCAGAACAGAAAGCTCAGCAGGTCCTTTTTAAATGGCCCCTGGTTAGAGCATTGCATGACCTTAAGAATGTCAATCATTGTAGTATTAATACGTTGGTAGTGACTTGATTCAACTGTTTATTTAGATTTGCTTTTATAAAATGTCAGGTTCTTTGATTGTGAACACCATTTGGGCTTGAAGTTCTTGTTTTTACTTAAAGCCTGACCCAGGGCAGCAGATTTCTCAGTGTTTAGACAATTGTATTTCTCTTTCTAATATCCAATACGTCTGGATTTTTATCTGATTGCTTGATCCCTTCTCTCTGATTCCAACAGTTTCTTACAATACCAAATCTAACACTCAGCTACTGAATGATTGTTTTTGTTGAATGTCAAGAAGGATCTAAGGAGAACCCAGGGTTCCTGAGACATCATCTTGAATCTTCTTTACCCACACACAACTCCATTTTACATTTTCCATATATATATATATATATATCTGTGTGTGTGTGTGTGTGTGTGTGTGTGTGTGTGTGTGAGTGTGTGTGTGTTATGTGTGTGTGTTATGTGTTTGTGTGTAATGCTCACTATTTTCACGGTGCTTAGCAGGAAGAATAAAAGCATAAACAAAGCTGTCTCTACTCAGACTGTCAAACATCACAGTGGAGTGTCCATGGGGAAACTAAAAACCACTGGTTTTTACAGACATGCAGACTGGGTATTTCACCCAGTCTGGGCCTCTGTTCTGTCTTAATAGTTTCACTCCATGAAAGGGCCTGTGAATGGAAGTTGTAAAACACTTTTCTACACAGCTTTTCAGATTAGCAAGAAATTCTCCCATGTTTTCAAAGCTGCTAATTCTTTATATAAAGCTAGGCCTCTGAAGAGACTATGATAAAAAAGCACAGTTATAATAGTTGTTTGTTTTTATAAATCAATATATTCCTGAATTAGCAACTTGTGAATCCTAGAAAAATAAGTAAAATTATTCTGATGTATATGTAATCTACTAGTTTTTCTTGCCCTGTCTGAGCACACACAAACAAGCAAACAAAAACAAAATAAAACAACAACAATAAAATCCTGTACTCATGGAGCCTTGCACTGCCCTACTGCCATGAATGACACTGAGAATTAGGGATTCCTGGGTATGGAGATACCATCTGAAAACCAAGGTAATGTACCCAAGCAGGAGGGCTAC
This sequence comes from Dicrostonyx torquatus, assembly GCA_028555095.1. Classification (NCBI taxonomy): domain Eukaryota; kingdom Metazoa; phylum Chordata; class Mammalia; order Rodentia; family Cricetidae; genus Dicrostonyx; species Dicrostonyx torquatus. Next base: position 1,032,496 of record JAQHUG010000110.1, read on the forward strand.
CCAATAGCAAGTTCCTGTCACAAAACAAAATTGAAAGGAGCTATAGTATAGTTTTACTAGTGGATTGCCTCTCCAGGGCTCCGATTTGAATCTCTAACACTGCAAACAAACAAACAAAATAACAATGCCAAAAATTAACTAGGGTGAGAGTGACTTTGCTCCATTGGGCGTGCTTAAAGTGAAACAACAAAACAAACTCTTACTTAGACTAGCTAAATAAAAATCAGAGTAGAGAAAAAAAAAGTGTGAAAATTTCAATGACAAGCCCCAAGGTACAATCACAGATAGGTTCCCCCACATAGACAATAATACACAAAAATAAACAATCTAGTCATTCCAGAACGTTCACTGTCTCTAGTACTGATTGCCGCACTCAAGGTGTCCATCACAGTAGACAGTAGAGAGGGATTACAGACCTACAACCCTGCTCACTCAAGCTCAGTTCCCTTGGGGACAGCATCTAACCACACAGCACACAGCGATCATTCACCTGGCATTTTGTTTCCTTACCGTGTTTGCTAATTCTGCAGTAATTCCTGCTCCTTTGGGTATTGATACCTCTTCTAGTCAATGTAATTCTAGGAAACTTTGTGGGAAAGAGAAAACGAGCAATTTCTTCACACCTCCAGCCTTCACTGGAGTTTAGTCATGCAATCATTTCATTCTTGCCATGGGATATTGATATCAAGCATGTCTGGCATATCTGAGAGTCGATGTAAAGTGATCTTGCATTCTGGGAGGAACCAACGTGCAGGACAGAAGAAGTGTACTGGCCTAATCTGACTGAAACCATGTGACAGCCTAGTAACACCTCCTGAGTTTTTCTCTAAAGATGTCAATTTGTTCACCGAGCCAAGTGTCAGAGGAACTCTACTACATGGGAAAGATTGCTGCTTCAGATCCCATCATGCAGTCTGGAGGAGGCAATGCTCAGGAATCGTCTGCGGCTCTCCATCATTCTTCTGATGAACTCCACTGCAAGACAATTTGCTTCAACTTCTCTAATGTGATAGCTCCCAACTCTCACACTTCATGTCCTTTTCTGATTAAGAGCTGACTCTGACTTTCTTACATTAAATATGAAACCTAGTCTTTTCCTGGCTCCCTTTGTCCCTCTGAATCAAACACCAAGAGGTGAAGTCACTAATTTTTTAACAAGCAACAGTGATCCATTCTGACTCTCCCCTTCTAAGAACAACCAACGCATAGTCAATTGGAATAGCTATTTTTAAAAATCAGTATTTCTAATAAATTAATACATTTATAGTGTTTTCCTGTCACTTATTCTTAGTAAAAAAATTTGCAAATTACTGAAAATAGATAAATTATTGAACACTCAGGATAAAATGCTTCCAATTTTTAAAAGTGACATAACTTTGCTACATTTCCCTACTCACTGCCTTTCCATTCCTTACCCCTTAAAAGTGACTATTCTTATTAACTTGAAGTTTAATATTTGTGCATTTATATAAACATTCTGAAACAATATTCTTACAAATGACATGAAACTACTCTCTTTTAACCAAAGTGAATACTTTCAAGCTCCATGTTTATCTTAAAATGTAATATTTAAATTCATCATTGTGTCTTGACTATGTCATCATTAGCTTATTAATGTTGTTCATTATCTAGCCATATGGTTTATTTTAAACCAATCCTAAGTTTTTCTACATCTCTGTCATGTAAATTATGGCAATATCACCTTTCTCCTTGTGGACCCTCAAGATCTGCAAATCTTAACTGATATGTAGCCTCCCTGTACAGGCCCACTTGTGTAGGTTTCTACAGCCTCATAAATTCTTGAGCTGATCTGTCTTGAAACCAAAATAAACCTTCTCTTCCTTAAGTATTTTTTTTATGGGAGAAGGTATTTTATCACAGCAACAAGACAAGCAGCTAATACACACTGAAAGACACAGATTGAAAGAACAAAACCATCTCGAATTCTTCTAGTTGCTATGGCAGAATGGAGAAAACACATAAAACCTTGCATTGCAATTAATTGATTTATCAGTGCAGTTGAGCTTAATTCTTCTGCTCACAATTCATTGGAAAAAAGTTGTCTCATGACACACTCAAATTCAATTTGAAGAATAAACTCAGTTCTGCCATGTGGAGGGAAGGCAGCCAGCCAGCAATACTTGATAAGCTACACTATGCCTGGAATGTCAACTTCAAGAGAGTTCTTTTAACAGCTGTGACATTTCTTAAGAACAAAAAGGAAAATATCTGTAAGGTATGTTTTTTCCAGTAAGATTGATGCTGGTTGACACATCAAGTAAATTTTCTGTTTCTTTGGTTTGTATTAAATTATTCCTCATGAGAGTTTTGCAGTGCATTCACTAGAATCAGAGCTCTCTGGATCAGCATCTCCATAGAGCCAACAAAATATTGTCTGTTGCTAAATTTCAATTGAGACAATCAAGTAATACTCTGATTTTACATTTTATTTGTGTACCCTTACATGATATTGAGTCGTGTATCAGCTGTAATGATTTGTTACATATGATTATCTTTTAGTATAACATTTTTATCATTTTCTTGAGAATTTCTTACAATGTATTTTGCTCATACTCACCGCATCCCACAAATCCTCCCAGACACACCCACCTCCAACCCCAACAGCTGTCTACTTTTTTGCTTCTTTGTTAGTAACCCAAGTCCAATTTGTGTTTCCCATGTACTCGCAAGTATGAAAAGCGTTACTGGAGCGTGCCAACCGAACCCAGTCCCGCACAACTGTCTCGCCAGCAAGAACAATGAGGCACACAAGGATCCTTCTGCAGTAAGCTTTAATGCTTCTTGAGAGGGAGAGCATAAGCTTCCAGAGCCGAGACCCAGAGGCGGGGAAACCCTTCCCTTAAACAGAGGCTTCCCCTCGCCTAGGACGTGTCAGCCCCTGGTTGGCTGCAACCCATCACACGAGATGATGCCACTGGATAGGCGGGATGGGACGAGGTGGAAAAACCCTTCGCATATGCGCAATGCACTTGTTTATTACTCGGGAATACAGGATATGGGCGCCATCTTGTAATGGCGAATAGCGGGTGCGGCTCCCCACAGCTGTTCATGCCAGAATGTTGTTTTTGATCTTGTACGGGTATTGTGAAGCCAACACCATCCTCTGTGAACTCATGAGTACAGTGAATCTGTCATGTCCAGAGAGCACTGCTTCCGAGTGGTCCTCCCTGATCTCTGGTACTTACAATCTTTCCATCCTCTCTTCTGTGATGGTGCTATAGTTTGATGTGTGTGGAGGATTTATGTACATGCTGTAGTAAAGCCCTGCATTCCACTGGCTCAGCTACTCCCTGCCTTTGACCGGTTGTGTGTTTCTGTGTTAATCACCCCACTGCATGAGGAATCTTCTCTGATGAGGTTAAGAACTGTGCTGGTCTATAAGCATCAAGGGATGAAGTTAGGAAGAAGTTGGTACTAGGTTTTTTTTAACAGAATAATAGACCCAGGAATAAACCTACTTTTCTAGCTATTTTATACTTAATTTTTTAGAATTATTTTTTCTTTTTTAGTAAAACAAAACTAAAGTTTACTAAGATTATATTTTAATATATATTTATGCACAGTTGAAAAGAGAGATGTGTAAAGAAAAATAGTACTCACTCTGAAGTAGTGATAACTTCTCAAAAAAGAGTTCAAGACTGTTAGTTATCAGGGTTTCTAATATATTCTAAATGTGGATATTATCCATAATATGTCCACTATATATATATATTATGCATTTTATATTCCTTTGTGAAAGCTCAATGTGCTTTTTTCCTGAAAATCCTGTACATTTGTCTTGTTTAAAATGCTCTCCTATCTTGAATTTATCAATATACTTTTTATAAATGAACTGGATTTTTTCATATTCCAGGATTGCCTTTGACTAATCAGAGCATTTCAGACTAATCTATTTTTCACTGTACATGTCTATTTTTTTTTGTTTCAACACACTCCATTCCTGTACACACAATGCCATCAGTACACCAAGGAAGAAGGCTTTCTTAGGTAGAAGCAGAAAGGGTTTCAGAACCTGTACAGGTTGTTAGAATAACTGCGGACAGGCTACTACCTTTTCTGCTGATATTATTGCCCTTTATTATCGATTTTAAAGTATAGTAATGGAGCTAGGGCTCTCTGTCAGAGTACAGTTCTTATTCCTTCCGTTTTTCCCATCATTATGTCAAATTATCTTTCTGCCCTGCTGACAAATCCTTATTTCTATCAACACATCTAAACATACAGCACGGTTTCTCTTAACTTTATTACTTTTATTTTTTTGACCTCCATGTGCATTCTGATGTAGGCTGGTACACATGGGGGACATGGGAAATCTTACTGAAGTTGGTTTTGTTCTTCTTCCATGGAGGTTCCAGGGATCAAACTCAGGCTTTCAGGTTTGGTGCTAGGTACCCCTCTCATCGCATCAGTCCAAACCCTTAAAACTTTTAAAAAGTATGGATGCAGAAAAGACATGCTAACTACAATTCTTCTAAGCCAATTCTAAAATTCCTTTGTTTAGGCTCACAAAAACAAAACCTGTAAACCTATGAATTACCTATATTAAATTGAATAATTATTATCTTCTGATAGATTAAACAGTTGAATTCATGGGTATTATTTGTCTTTTCATCTTTTCTTGCTGTTTTCATAAATTCCTCTGAGCTTTCTTCTGAATGCAAATTTTCTGCTATATCTTAGGTCACAGGAAGGAAACTGAGTAAAAAAGTTTTCTAATCATTTTTATGATCTCATTAAGGAAGGAGTTTAGGACACTCCTGATACAATCACCTACCAAAACTACAGTTTTTCAAATTAGCATATTGGAGATTAGGTTTCCAATATATGATTATTAGAAGCACACATACATTCATATAAAAAAAATCGCCTGCCCGGGTACTGGATTTTTT
>JAQHUG010000110.1:1052865-1069624 GCA_028555095.1 Dicrostonyx torquatus
CAAAATAAAACAAAGGAACAAGACAAACAAACAAGAAAAAGAAAACAACACCTGGTTATGGAAGCTGTAGTGTGGCCCATTGAGTGGCACAGTTTACCCTTTAGTCCATTCATCTCCTCCTGTAAGTGCTCATTGGCATGGATCACTGGAGTCACTGGGCTGGCTCAAGGCCTCTGGCTTCTGCTGCAGCACTGATAATGAGTTCCTCTTAGTTATCCTGTTGTCCTGCATCATGGAGATTCTGCTGTATTGGATCTTTAAGTTCCTCCCTGTTACATTCTCCAACATTTCAGAGATGAGGTTGTTGATAGGGTGGGCCAACCCATAGGCCTGCTTCTGGGCCTGGGTGGTGCTTGAGTTAATTGGCTCACTAACTTTCCGTCATTGTGAACTCCCGGATGAACTCTCCAGCACTCCTTGGGCTACCTCACCCAATGAAGCCTACAGCAAGACACAGAGCCAGTTCTTGGGCCTTCAGATCTGGGTCTCCCACACTCATATCACCAAGGTCAGCTCTACTGTTTTGCCCAGGCAAGGTGCAGGGCCCTCTCTTCCAATTTTTATAGGGACAATATGTATGAAGGGGGTCAGTTCTCCTGTTCTCATGCCCTCAGGGCTGGCTCACTTTCCCCTCTGACAACGACAACAGTGTTAGCTCTAGTGTGCTGCTCAAGTGGGATGAAGGGATTCATTTCCTGTGCTGCCTCTGGTAGGGGGCACGGCTAGTTCTCTCACTCTGGGGACCCCTAGGCCTCCTCTCTAGCCTTCTGCAGGTATCAAGGGACAGAGGGTCTAGGGCATCTTTTCCTCATCCATGCCTCTTCGTGTCAGAAGGGGAAGCATGATCTGTTGCTCTCACACACTCGGGGCTGACTCACCTTTGTCCCTGACAAGAAGATCGATTCTAGTGTAATACCCAGGTAAGGTACACATCTGTGGTGAGGGGTGAGGTCATCTTTCCTGCATGAGGGGGTGAGCTCTCTCCTGAGGGTCAGGTCCACAGATTGCACCCAGACCTTGGCCTTTGGTGGAAATATGGACCACGGACATCAATGCAGATGCTGGCTGAGGCAGAGCCACAGACCTAGTCATGACTTTTGGTCACACTCTTTGTCTGGAAAATATCATGGCCCCAGTACACAGCACAGCCCGGCCCTGGGAGTGGTACAGCCCTTGGATACCAACATGGTTGCAGATTGCTGCCCAGACAACGGGCATCCATGTGATCCCTGGCAGCAACATGGGGCAGGAGCATCAGTGCAGACCCTGACCATAGCAGGAGCACGGACACAGACATGGTCCTCTGCAGCAACCTGGGACAAGATGTCACCATGACCCCAGGTGGCTATGAAGGCCACCCAGATTGGCTTGGCCTCTGCAGCGGCACGGCTCACAGGATACCAACATGGCCCCAGGTGATAGGGAGACCACATACCCCCACACAGACCTGGCAGCGACAGGAGCCACAGACATCAACACAGGCCCCTTCAGCTGCCGAAGGTCCTTGGACCAAGACCTGGCTCTTGGTCATAGCTCAGGCCCAGACATCAACTGGACATTCACATCAGCCCATTCCTTAGCATGCCCACTTCTGCAGATGAGCCTGTCTCCCTAGCCCTTGAACCCCCCCCCCCCCGTTTCTTGCTCTCTTCTACTTCCCCATTCTATGCTCTCTTCCCACAATGGTGCTGGACCACGCAGCTCCAGGTCTTGTTTGAGTCTCAGATGGAGCTTGGTTGGGTTGGCCCAGCCAGGAGGCATGAAACAGAGCTGTCGCCTTTCCTATCTCCAGTGCCCATGCCCAGAGCCATTGGGTAATGCTTGGTATGATGTTCTCTGACGCCAGGCAGGTCCTTGTTAATTTGTTCCTCCGGATCAAAAGGTGTTGGGCGGCTCCATCTGTGTCCTTCATCGATTCAGCAAATAGTGCATTTTTCATTATATAAACTTATTTTATACAAACCTATATACTTTTTACACATTTTCCTGATGTATTGTCAAATATATTTTAAAGAAGATTCAAAATGGAATCTGAAACACTCAGAATGCTCCTGACTCTAAGGTTTTCAGTCTTATTTTCTGTGTCAACAATGAAAAGATTATTCTTATTCATAAGTGCTGTTCAATGACTCTTTTTAATTTATATACTTTATTCTGATTACTTTCCTTTCCATTCTTTGCTAAATATCCTTAATTCCGTTGTTTTCCTCTCTGGAGCCAGCAGATGTTAAGCATTTGTTTATTATTGCTAGCATGAATGACAGTGAAGAATGTTCATATTATAATTTATCTATGTGCACCCTGGTCTAGATGCATTTTCTCCAAATACCTTTATAAGACCTGCGAATTCAAGGATTTGAGGGCTCGTATGTTGCAAATGAATTCTTTTACTAATTCTTAACAGTTTAAAATATTTAAAAATTCATAATTAACTCAACTCTACAGAAGAAAATGGTTACTAAAACATCACATGAAGCATCTTCATAAAGTCCTGTGTCTTGTTCATAGAACCTGAATTTAAACAATGGTTTTCAACTCCTCTAAGACAGAAAAACATGACTCACATTTAGCATCATCAGTGTCACAGGGGAAATTACTAGCAAATCCCCAGCACAATGCTAATGGTATCTTTGTGAGAAGAGAGGAACTGTATCCACCTGCAGTCTGTTGCTCTCCCAGGAGATCTCAATGCACACTAAGTTCTGAGAGTTCTGATTCCAGGCATCTCCAACAGTCCTCTTCTCTACTTGGTAAATGTGAAAAGTGAGGCTCAATATACTATAATTCTAGTTGCCCTGAGTTTGTATCTTGCCCTTTCTTTGAAGTCAAAGAAATTTGTTTAGTTTATTCTATGTTCTTATGTAATTCTAAGAATAATTTTGTTCAAAGTTCCTAATTTAGTGTTTATATGTTTTAGTGAACTTTAATCTTCATAAAACAATCAGTCATAGCCTGTGGTGGTGGCACACGCCTTTAATCCCAACACTCCTGAGGCAGAAGCAGGCAGATCTCTGTGAGTTCAAGGCCAGCCTGGTCTACAAGAGTGGTTCCAGGATAGGCTCCAAAGGTACATAGAAATCCTGTCTTGAAAACCAAAACCAAACAAACAAATGAAAAACCCAGTCGTAATTCTGTTATTATTAATTATACATTGTCTTCATAGTAGCCATCTAAGAAGTATCTGTTATCTAGATGACAATTGACTAAATTAATAGGAACATACTTTGCATAGATCAGGATATTAAAAATAATACCAAGTCTCCACCACACCCTCGTTCTAATATGGAGAACTTTTTACAAAGTACTGTTGCTCTGTTGATCATAATACTATATAAATGAACTGATGTGTAGGCATTGGGAAGTAGAGAAGGACACCTGGTGTGACTCAGAAGGGTCTTCTAAATTGTCTAAAAATAGGAAACTCATTACTTGTTCAGTTTACCTCTGACTCACAGAGGTTCCCCATGACAAAGGAGAATATTAATTTTCTATGTAGTAACTAATAATTAGAAGGAGAAAAATCAATTTTCTCAGCATACAGCATTGCTTCTTAAACTTTTTCATTCACTCTCCTTTTTATCAGAAGTTTTACACAACCCTGGGATTTAGATATATAAAATAGGATACAGGTCAAACCATGACTGATAAAAATCATTTAATTTTAGTTTATGATTTACTAAAGAATAAAGTAAATTTATACAACATTCAGATGTATATTTGTAGCACAATTGATAAAAAGCAAGAGACACATATTGGGGTTCAACCTGAAGGTCAGAAAAGCTTAAAAGGGTCAGCCACTGGTTCTTACCTTTACTTCAGTCTGAAATGGCAATCCTGCTTCCAGGAATCTCCAAATGAGATTGCACTGAGACTTGTATTCTCCAGTCTTATATTCCTCTGTAGTGCTGATATTAAAGGAGTGCACCACCACCTCCAGCCTCTATGGATAACTAGGGTGACTGATGGGATTAGAGGTGTGTGCCACCGTAGTGTCTGACTGACTAGTGTGGCTGCTTTTCACTCTGATCTTCAGGCATGCTTTATTTACTAAAACAAAAATACTATAACACTATATTTCCCTTTTTTCTCTAAAATAAAAAGAAAGGCTGTAACTAATATAAGAACACTATATACAATAAGTACAATAACTACATACATTATATATAGGCAATAAATATATCAACAGTGTCTACTTCATAAGCATTTGACAAATTCAGAAAAAATGTTCCCCATCTATTCAGTCTTTAGGAGTCTAAAAGGTCGTACCTAATTTACTTTCTATTCTTATTTGCATTATCAAATTATCTTTTACTGTCTCTCAACCTTTTACACTTAAACTTCTTTAGTGAGTTTCTTTTCTGAGTCTGGAAAACAAAGAAAACTATAACTGTAACTTATCTAGTCTTCAACTATCTTAGAGAACTTAGAAGGAAATATTATTAACTGAGTAAGTAGAAAGTGCAGGCAAGCAGCTTCCAATAAATGTGAGAAATGACAGAAACAGCTGGCTGCCTGAACCATCACCCAGAGTTCTTCCACAATCTGTCATCAGCCTAAAGGCCAAGAATATTCAGATTTTTCTGTCAAACAGGATATTCCAAAGGATTGTTCCATCTTGTCTTGGCAATGTTTGGCAGTCACTCTGTTTCGTGATCTGCTTGCCCAATTAGGACAGCATAGTGTCAACAGGTAAGGCAAGGGTATTTTCTCACACATTGGCTTACTTTTGTCACAAAGATAGTTAACTCCATGTGTACTTTCTTTGATGCCCATTATCTTCCCTGAAGTAGAAAGGTTCTACCAAGAGCAGACAAGCCTCCTTGTCATAAAAAGAGGAGCTAAGGTTATTAAAATATCTTAAATGCCATACTGTGAAGATCTCTGAAATGTTTGAAGGTAACCTGTCTATTTGAAATATGTCTGCTTAACCTTGAAAACATGGCTAATATGTCTACAAGTTCTATTGTAATAGGTAACTAAAATACTAACCTGAATATTATTTTATCCTAAGCAATTGGTAATAATAATTTTCAAGGAACAGAAATTTGTATTACATTGATAAATGAGTTGTATATGTATAATACCTTGAACAAGATTACAAACATATGTACAGTATGTTTTAACAAATTAATCTCAAATTTGTATCAATATACAAAATTTGTATACAATATACAAAAATTAAATCTAATATAAATCATTTAAAACTAGTAATTGCTTTTAAAGGTAGATTTAGTAATCTATCATTTTATTTTATCATATCTGTTCCTACATTTTTTATTTTAATAGTAGATTTAATAATCTATTTTTATCCTATCATATCTGTATCTCCCTTTTTTTCTTTTCAAAACAAGAACTCTTAATCTAATTTTCTTTGATTGGCTTTTTTTTCTCATCATTACTAATAATAACTTTAACCAAACCCCCTAAACAATGATAAATATCCATAATCCACTGAATGACAAAAAACCACTTACCTCACCTTTTTGGAATGTGGGAATCATATTTTTACATTTACTTCCTGATGTCTGGGGGTGACAATACTTTTAAGGGATCCGGAAAATAAAAATTTGGGTTAATTGTCCAATCCTAGGAGAGGTAGTTTTATCATTTTTGTCCTGTCTGTGTGTAATGGGAAAGTTCGAGGCTTGTCTCAAGTCCTGACTAGAGTAGTCTGTTAGACTGGATCATCTTAGCTAAAGATCTCAATTTATTCTGAGCAGTTTGTAGCCCAAAGTTGTTCTTTAAGTGGTGCTATCAGCTGAAAGGCATCATATGAACCATGTGGAATCGTTGTTGTGGGGTCCCATCTTCTTCCTGGAAATTTTAGAGATTACTGTAAGAAAATTTATAAACATTATTCATATAAAAAGGAACACTTGAATTTTAATAGACATATATTCAAAGAAAGGTACCAATGAGACAAAAATAGGTATGGGAAGAAGAAGAACTTTTGAAAGCAAAGTTTTGATAACCTAAGTACCTAGATTTTTATCTTCTTTCTGTCCTATACCATGTGACTCTCCCAGCATGAGACAGAAATTCTGAATTTCTCTTTTAACATCATGCTTAGATTTAGAGAAGAATAACCACAGTCCAACTCCAAAGTCAGCTTTGATTTTTAGGTGAGTCACGACTATCATTATACTGAGAAGTAAGAAGATATGGATATTTTGGTAGTGAGGTTTTACTTGGCTGAGAATATTGGTATTATAAGTGTGGTTTATCTTTGCTTGTTGATTCTTTCTGGATAGCTATCTTTTCTTTAGGCATCTAGATGTCCAAGGTCTCTCAACTTCTCAAAGATATGTATTTTCTATTTTCTTGCAAAAAAAAGAACAGAACCCTTCCCCAATTCTTGTGAGATTGCCTTACAACTTGTAGGATTTTCACCTGTGTGGATTAACTGTCATATCTCTTTGTCAAGAGGTTTCTTTCTTTCAAATTGAATCTTAACAAATTTTGATGGTATTCATAGCTTTTCTTCTCCTGTGGAAACAAGAGCAAAACCACTTCTCCAGTGTAGAACATCTCCTTGTTCTATTCTCATCTCATTATATCCTTGAAGTACACCAGCTAATTTAATCCAGAGGTTGTTTTTGTGGTCCAGTGTCTTTCTGAAGCTGATGTTCCTTTCTCATTAGCATTAAGAAAATTCAAGGTTAGCAAAGCATTGTGCAATCTATTTTTGGAGGTACTTATCATGTCTTTCTCTTTATTTAGCATATCTTTTATAGTTCCATTTGATCTTTCTATAACTGCCTGCCCTGTAGAACTGTTTGATATGCCTGTAATACGCTTTATACTATAATAAGAAAAAAACTGTTTCATTTTCTTATAGATGCATGCTGGAGCATATAAAGTTAAATAAGAATTATGGGTTAATTGAATTTGTAAAAGCTAATTAATAATATCTGAGCTAATAGGCCAAAAAGGTTATAATTAATATATGACTCTGTGTGTTTCTTTGGGACTGAATGGCTGAGGGACCAGGCAAAACAAAAACTTCCGTTTACATATAGTGTTCCTCATATGTATACCAAGAATTAATTCTTGGCTGGATATTTAATATTACAGGACATAATCTTCAATAGTTTTCAGAGTTGAGTGATATTTCAATTTCATAATTATTACAGTTAAATATGGTTTTTACACATAAATGTGTACTACAACATGACAAAAGCATTTTTTTAGCAATTTTTGCCTAATTCTGAGGTAAAAATTCACTTAAAAATTTTTATGAAGTTCAGGTCATAAATTTAAGTAGACTTTTATAAACAAATATTGTAACAGAGGATAGTCTAAATATATACATTTATATTAAGCTTTCTTATTAAAAGCTTGCAAAGAAAATTTTTCAAAAATCATACACCAAAATTAAGCATATACATCTCTATCTATCCTTAGTCTATACATCACAATGAACTTCTATATAACTAGTCACTCTGAAGCTTTGAAGCATCACACTGGATTTTACCTTAAGTATCAAACAAATTTTTATGAAATTATTCACCCTAAAATGAAGATCAATGATAGAATTACAACTAAATAACAACTAACTTTATAAAATCTCATATTGCTTTTGTACATTACCTGAATTCAGTCCTTTAATAATAATAAAAATAAACTATACTGGTTTTGTATTTACATGTTGAGGAATAATAACATAAAAATACTCAATTTGATATCTATAACTAAACAACCATGTTTCTATAGGAGCATAAAAATTTGCATGTACAATAAAAATTCCAGTTCATAACATAGAATCTCTCTGATCTGACATGTCACAGGCAGTGTTTTCTGACAGTGTGAACTAGGATGACATACACAGTACAATGATTCTGTGTATATTGCATACAGAATCAAGACTACAGGGATGTTTGACTATCTATGCAACATGAACAAGCCCTCCCAGAAATGTCTTGGACTCATAATAAGATTGGTTTTGAATTAATGGTATTTCATTACATACTAAGAATACTTTGCTTTTGACAAAATGTCAGGACCCTTATATTTTGTTTTGCTATTCTATAATGGAGCATGCCTACAGTTCAAGAACTATTGACAGTCGTCATGGTCCATCATGATATCTACAAAGATAAATCTTCTCTTCAATAAATAAACCACCCACAAATTCATCTTGACACTTATATGAATGGTATCTATACATAAAATCATTATACACCACCCCATCTTTTTAACCAAAAGCTATATTCAAAATGATAGTCTTATATGTTTAGTAGTGTCTAGAATAAGTATTTACTTTTAAGAAGATAGACAATAAGGCTTCTTGAAAAAACATAGTGTCAGAACTTAAGAGCAAAAACTGCAGATGATCTGCAGGCAGGCATCTTTATTTATTCAAATTCTGACACTAATAAGTAATTTTGTGTGGTACATATGTTTTGTGCGGCTTTTACTGGAGAGGACACAAATAAATGTCTAATCACTATGCATAATGCACTGATGACAGACAAAAGTAAGGGTCCTGCCAAAATCCCACTTTGTGAGCCCATGAGCTAGCTTATTAAGATGGTCACAGAATGTGGGTGAGGAGCTACTTCCAGAAGCATAGATGACTCATAGGCAGTGTGTAACAGTGCCACATAGCAGACAGCTCATGAAACCTGCATCCTAGGAGCTCCCTGCACTGCTTGTAGTGTTCTTGAGAGGTTCGAGAGTGTCTTTTCTCCACAGCAACTATCTTCTTCCTGTTTACACAACCTTAGGGAGTAGGGCCTGCCAAACTTGTAAATTTCAGTTTATGGGGATCTAGAGGTTTGTTAGTCTTATGAACCTCAACTCCTTTACTTAGGAAAAGTTTCAATTCAGAGAAATTTTATCTGAAACAATGTCTTCAGGCACTTGATTTTGTTTATAAGTTGTTGAATAATAATAGCACTTTCCTTGTAAAGGCAGGAATATCACATTCCATTGTCACACTTAGAAAGCATGTATACACATATTGCCTACTGTAATTGAGAACAGAATACTCAGATAGGACTCAGGCAAGTTTATGTATGCTTCCCTAACAATAAACCTTCAATCAACATTAAATATGAATTGACCAATAAGATCTGGCTGTAAGTAACTTGAGAGTGGTGCTTTATAGATAATATCTCCCTCTACTCTCCATTGAGGAGTCAACTCAGGCTCAGAAGTCTAGGTCCATCAGGTGACATTTGTTTGTAAGAATATTGTGTAAATGATAAAATGATGTTGGCAGAAGTAAAATAAATAATAAAGCAACAAGTGCCTAAGTTCTTTGCCTGGGCTGAATAGTTCTTGGGTTTCTCCTCTGATCTCTTCCCAAGGTGTTTGTTCCTCAATTACTTTAGACACATAGCTTCAATAGTTTGTGAATGTGACATTCTTCACCTCCCAATATTGTATTCATTCATGAGACTTTGCTCATGCAGGGCTTCCCTGGGTAAAATATCTTCTGATTAAGAAACTAGTCAATAATTATGTTCCCTGATATTTGCAGCTGCATAGCTATTCTTGTGGTGTAGTCATAGAGAATTGTATGTTTCATATCTGCATTATGCCAGATCTCAAGACATCTTGAAACCTGGGAGGTGACTAGTTATATACTTTATCATAGAGAATAGAAACTAAGTATAAAAGACAAGTTCTGACTATGAGAGATTAGGATATAATTTGTTAAATATATGATTAGAAGGCAAAGTGGAAAAGGCAGATCTCTATATCCTCATCTGGTGTAGGAGGGTTCTTCTGTATTTCTGTTGCTTTCATTGGTTGAGTAAAGAAACTGCCTGGGCCTTTTGATAGGGCAGCCCTTAGGTGGGAGGAGTAGACAGAATGGAAGGTTGTGAGAGAGAAGGCACTGGAGCAGACGCCATGTTTCTCCAGCCCAAGATGGACTTTGATTAGAATCTTCCCGGTAAGCCATGACCACGTGGTGATACATGGAGTACTAGATATGGGTTAAAGCAGGATGTAATAGTTAGCTATTAAGAGGCTAGAGATAATGGGCCAGGCAGTGTATTAAATGAATAAAGTTTGTGTGTAATTACTTCAGGTATAAGTTAGCCAGAACCAAAAGCAGGCCCACGGCTGGAAGCCGGGTGCCGAGAACACAGCCCACTCACCTCTTACTACACTCATCAGAGACATTCTTTTTATCAATGAAATAAAATAGAAGAAAGCAGCAACAAAAAGGTGCAATTACTTTATTCCAAGGTGACAGAAATAATATTTTTGAAATTTGTCCACAGTAACAGGTTGAAAAGAAAAAACTGGTACAATTACTGGGTCTTACCATAAACATTGAAATTTTCAGTTGCTTCAATATATATATTCCTAAATTTGTGCTAATGTGCAATGAAGAGATGCTTTCATTCCATCCCAACATGATTACAATTATAAATTACTGTCTTAACAAATAATGATCATTTGATGGCTAAATTAATTTCTGACTGAAAATAACCCACTGTCCCCACTCTCATCATTACAGTTCTGCCAGGCCAACCACAGTTCACAGATGCAGCTGCAACTGCCAAAGAATCGAGTCAAGCTACAGGTATGCTCTTAGTTTTTTGGTAGGTTAACGCCAAACTTGTTCATTTGTATTTTGTCACTATTCAGAAGAAATAGTAAAGAATGTTTATTTAAAATTCTATTTTGGGTCCAAATACTATCTTATATTTTTGGTTGTGAGCCTAGCCTTTAATGGCTGAGCCATCCCTCCAGGCCCCAAATGTTATCTTGTAAGAGAAAGAAAACCATTTACCTAAGAAAAGATAGGAAATAATTCCATATCCAACACATATTTTAATAATAAGAGTTAAACGGATAGTGGGGTAAGTTGGTGTACATGGTGAGAAATGATCTAAAACAGAAACATCAGTTGTAGCAAGATAATGTGTGAATAATAGGAAATCAAACCTGAGGTTAAGGGAGGAGGACATGTTGGTAGGAATTATCAATAAGGATGGAGAGGCTGCTGTAGTGATATTTCATTTGTATTTTAATAAATAAAGGTTGCCTGAAGATCAAAGAATAAAGAAGCCCCACTGGTCAGCCTTAGAAACCAGGCAGTAGTGACACACACCTTTAATTCTAGTAGCCATACTAGTTTTCTATATAAAAAAGGCGGTGATGGTGCACACCTTTAATCCTCGCTCTAAAGAGGTACATAAGATGGGAGGAGACAGCTCTCACTCAGCAGAGCCTCATTCTGAGATTCCGGGAGGAAGGATCGCCATATCAGACTGAGGTAGAGGTAAGAGCCGATGGCTGGCTACTTTGATTTTATGACCCCAATATCTATCGCTAGGTTTTTATTAATTGTGCTACTGGTTGCAGAGAGTGAAGACAGAACTCTGAAGGAGAGTCCTTGCAACTGGGCTCACTGTTG
Organism: Dicrostonyx torquatus; assembly: GCA_028555095.1. Lineage (NCBI taxonomy): Eukaryota > Metazoa > Chordata > Mammalia > Rodentia > Cricetidae > Dicrostonyx > Dicrostonyx torquatus. The sequence continues at coordinate 1,064,243 of JAQHUG010000110.1, forward strand.
CTTTTCTCTCCCAAAGTAGCCATGATCTAATTTCTGCTCTCCAGTCTCACTATGGAATCTCATCAGCAGAGTATCCCAAGTCTCTTGACAATGCATGCTTTTCAAGTTAAAAATGAAAGTAGAGAAAGATGAAATGGATAATAGTATGACTGTATTTGATATTTTCATGTAAGCTTATTCTCTGACATAAACTTTCTAATTTACAGAAGACCATGCTGACATGGGATTGAGCTTCTTCAACTTCTCCAGGGTCTCATAGCTACTGTTGCAGCACCAGAAATTGCAGAACTGAAATTTCTCGTCCATTATCTCCTCCTCAGCCTCTCCTTAATCCATCTTAAACTAGTGCGTTCCCTGTTGTAACTATATCTCAAAAGCTCAAATGATTTCTGACCATTATAACCCAAAAGCCCTCCTCAACCCTTTATTTTTGTAATCTGAGTCCTGCTTATCCCTCCCTCCAGTGTTCATATTTCTTTTAAGAAATTTTCTGAGCCATAAAATGCCCCTCTTAACATTTGAATCATGCTCATCTCCCTCAAAACATGCTTGCATAGATTTGCTTGATGGCTCTCACCTGCTGAATGAAGCGGTATCCACGTCACTGCAAACTTGAGGCCCTAACTTGCTCTTCATGTTTACTGCTAGTACTCCCACCTCAAATGCTCGTGTCCCCATCGCAAGAGCAAGGGGTAACATCTTCACACCGATTTAGTTCCAGAGTCTTTGCTGTTCCTGCTGAGTTCTGTGTTGTTGAGAGTAGCTAATGTCATCATGAAAGTGAGAGGTGTCACTACATAGCGAAGCATCAGTCTGTGCCTGCCAGACAGCAAGACTGACACATACAACCACGAGGTGATCTCCTATTAACAAGGCGGAAGGAACAGACCAAACCAGAGTTCATCCTCCAACCTCTATGTACATGTATGCACACGCAGTGACATTCATACATATACACACACATACATCACACACAAACATACAGATAAATAATTTCTAAATTTAAGTCAATGGTTCTTTTAAGCTAATAAAGACTAGGGGACTCCTTGTAACTCCTCATTAGCTCTGAGTAGAATGGACAGTAATGTGACACTATATACCAATCCACCATGAGTTATTAGTTATTACGAAAGATTTAATCTTCTAAATTAATTAATGCATTCTTAATTATTCATTAACTAATTCTTAAGAAGTTAAATCTGAATCAGTTGCTCTTAATTAACAAATCTCGAGCTCACATAACCAGACAAAAGGTGCTCCTCCAAAGGTGCTCCTCCAAAGGTGTTCCCCCAAAGGTGCTCCTCCAAAGGTGTTCCTCCAAAGATGCTCCCCCACAGGTGCTCCTCCAAAGGTGCTCCTCCAAAGGTGTTCCTCCAAAGGTGCTCCTCCAAAGATGCTCCCCCAAAGGTGCTCCTCCAAAGGTGTTCCTCCAAAGGTGCTCCTCCAAAGGTGTTCCCCCAAAGGTGCTCCTCCAAAGGTGCTCCCCCAAAGGTGCTCCTCCAAAGGTGCTCCTCCAAAGGTGCTCCTCCGAAGCTTATGCTTTAGTACCCTTCCCTTTAGAATCAGAGAACAAGAAACAACTGTGTGAAAATACAGGGCTCTCTGACTTTCCCAGCAGCCTCAATCTGAGGTTTTTCTTTTTTCATTTAGAACTAAAGCCCTCAACACACTCCCAGAGTTATTATGTGGTCATGAATGCTGAACTGATCTATGACCTGAAACAGATGGCCTTCATCCCCATGGGGTGTTACTGGGAGTGTCTGAAGCACAGTCATTTATATTACCCTTGGTCTCCATAAGAGCGATGAACAGAAACCTTACTGAGCTTGTTGGGTCTGAAGGAGGAACAAGACAAAAAAAGTCTTATATTTTAGCTAAGTGGTGCTGGAGCACACTTTTAATCCCAGAACTGAGTAAGCAGAGACAAGCAAATCTCCAGCTCCAGGACAGCCAGGGCTACACACACAAGTCTAGTCTCGAACAAATAAAAACAAAACCAAAATCTGCTATTTTAAGTTCATGAGAGCTAGATATCAGTTGTTAGCTCAGTATTATTTTATCTTTTGTTTTTAAGACAGACTGGTTAATATTCAGTTAATATCCTTATTATTACACAAACTCAAAATAAATATTAAAATTAAATAGTTGTGAAATTATGGGCCAGGAATTTTCTTACTTACTAGTTCTTACCTATGCAATCAAAAGATACAGTTAAATTTCTTCCAAGGTAGCCTAATCATAAATTTAGAAAAGAAAAATAATCTATTAATCATCATAAATAGACTTTAACTCACATGGTTTAAGTCCCTGTTTAATGTCCTCTTTTTAAGATTGTCTGACACACAATAGGAAGTGAGTTAATATGTTCAGGAGGGTCATTGACTGGAGAAACTCTCTCCACATTTTAACCAATTATGAAAATAGATCCTATTGAATTTAAAAGGCAGAGGCTTGGAGAAGTTGCTGAATTATCTCAAATTAACTAAGTAATAGCAAAATTTAAGTAGAATTTCAAATGGATTAAAACATTTATGTTTAGCACAAAACTCAAGTCCAAATGGCTAAAAAGACCTCAGCATAAAGCCAGTCACACTGAACCTAGAAGTGGGAAGTACATTTAAGTGCATTGGCACAGGAGACCACTTCCTAAATACAACCTCAGAAACAGAGACACTAGAGAAACAATTAATAAATGAGACCTCCTGAAACTGAAAAGCTTTTGTAAAACAAAATACACTGTCAACAAGACAAAATGGCAGCCTACAGAATGGAAAAAGATCTTCACCCATCCCACATCCAAAATATACAAAAACTCAAGAAATTGTTCATCAAAAGAACACATAATCCAGTAAAAAATGTGGTACAAACCTAAACAGAGAACTCTCAACAGAGAAATATAAAATGGCTGAAAGACACTTAAGGAAATGTTCAACATCATGAGTCATCACAGAAATGCAAATCAGAACAACTCTGAGATTCCATCTTATACCTGTAAGAATGGCCAAAAACAAATACACTGATGACAACTTATGCTGGAGAGGTTGTGGGGTAAAGGGAACAATCCTGCTTTGCTGTTTGGAGTGCAAGCTGGTACAGCCTCTTTGGATATCAGTATGTTGATCTCAGAAAATTAGGTAACAACCTCTTTCAAACCCAGCAATACCACTTTTGGGTATATACCCTATAATGTTCAATTGTACCACAAAGACATGTGCTCAACTATGTTCATAGCAGCATTGTTTGTCATAACCAGAACTAGAAAAAAACCTAAATGCCCCTCGACTGAAGAATGGATTAAGGAAAATGTGGTACATTTACACAATGAAGTACTACACAGAAGAAAAAATTAATAACATCATGAAATTTGTAGGCAAATGGATGGATCTAGAAAACATCATTTTGAGTGAGACAAACCAGACTCACGAAGACAATTATCATATGTACTCACTCATAAGTGATTTTTAAACATAAAGCAAAGAAAACCAACCTATAAATCACAATCCCAGAGAACCTAGACAACAATGAGGATTCTAAGAGTGTTATACATGGATCTAATCTACATGGGAAGAAGAAAAATGTATAGCTCAAAAAACTCAATACATAAAAATGAATAAAAAATTATGTTTAATCCTATATTTGTCTGAAACTTCTGGTCCACCTGTGTGCCAAGGCCATTTTGTGGTTGTGAGTTCATAACAATTATTTATGAAATTGGGGATAATGTGGCTTCTCTTCTTTCTTAAAAGGTTATTAATTTCATTAAAGTTCCACTTATGATCTCATCCTTCCCGCGGGCTCACACCCCAATACTCATTGTACAAACTGGAATTTCTGATGTGGGATTTCCCTCTGTATGCTGTGAATATGTTTTATTACTATTGGTTAATTAAGAAGCTGCTTCCCCATATGGTAGGGCAGAATAAAACCAGGCATAAAGTCCAAACATATATATATATATATGCATATGTACACATTTTGATATGTGTATGTATATATATATATATATGTGTATATATGCATATATATTGTATATATATACATATATATACACACACACACAAAGAGAGAGAGTAAACAGAGTCATAGGAATGCCATGTAGCTGCTGAAGGAGAAAGACATTGCCAGAGCTTTATCAATAGATCACAGCCTTGTGTTGATGATACATAGATTAGTAGAAATGGGCTAATATGTAAGAGCTAGATAGAAATACACCTAAGCTATTGGCCAAATAGTACAGATTTGCAGGAAACACAGGAATTCACTCTAAAATAGAAGGAAAAGAGAAAGCAATAAAAAACTTCTTAGGATCCTAAGGAGTTGCTAGTTTGGGTACACAGATTCCTATTTTGACACTTGAAAAAGAAGATAACAAAAAGAATGATATAGGGTCGTAGAGTGAGCGGATAGATATATAGATGATATATATAGATAGAGGACAAATGATAAGTAACTGATAGAGAAATGGTAGATAATGAATAATAAACAATAGATAAATATAAAATATATAGATGATACAATATAGATAATAGATAATGGTGAATAAATACCTAGATAGAGAGGAGTTATAAAGATAATATTTTGCAGGCAGATAGAAAATATAGTATAGATTGATAAGTGATTGATGATGAAGAATTGTTAGTGGAGAGTTTGCTTTTATTTCCCAGACATCCAGAACCGAATAATCACACAGAAACTATATTAATTATATCACTGTTTGTCTAATTGCTCAAGAATATTCCTTGTTAGATCTTCATTTTAAATTAACCCATTTCTATTAATCAGTGTTTTGACAAGAGACTGTGGTTTACTGGTATAGTATTTTACTTCTTCAGCAGCTATATGGCATCTCCTTGACTCTGCCTACTCTCTCTCTCTTTCTCTCTCTTCTCTTTCTCTCTTTCAGATTTCCTCCCTGACTTTACTAAGCCATTGGTCAAAATAGCTTTATTCATCAACTAATAAAGGAACAAATATGCAGACAGACATCCCACATCATCTCCCCTTTTCTGTTCAATTAAATAGGAACATTTTAACTTTAACATAGTAAAATTACATATATAAAACAGTTATCAAGCAAAAATTATAGTTATAGTATTTAGTCCATTTACATATGGCAAATGAAGGAAAACACTTTATCTTATTTTAATCAAATTGTTGAGCTCTACATTTTTCTCTGCTCCACTCCCTGCCTCTCCCCTTCCCTTCAACCATCTCCCAAGATTCCCAGACTCCCAATTTACTCAGGAGACCTTGTCTTTTTCTACTTCCCATGTAGATTAGCTATATCTATGTATAGGGTCCTCAATGTTGTCTAGGTTCTCTGAGATTCTGATTTGTGGCCTGGTTTTCTTTGCTTTATATTTAAAAACCACTTATGAGTGA
>JAQHUG010000110.1:1073116-1098151 GCA_028555095.1 Dicrostonyx torquatus
GTAGGAGCTGATGGAGAGGTTGTTGAGTGGTGTTGCTTAATGACTTCCTTCCCCTGTCTTGCTCAGTCTGCTTTCTTCTTGAACCTAGAACTATGATCCATGGATGTTATCACCTGCCATAGGCTGTACCCTCCCCCACTGACCATGAATTGAGAAAATTCCTTACAGCTGGATTTCATAGGGACATTTATTACCTCAACTCAAGTTCCTTCCTCTCTGATAGTTCTAGCTTGTATCAAGTTGACCCACAAAACCAGCCAGTACATAATACCAGCATGGTATTTGTTAAAAATATAATCATTATCTTGGCTGTTTCTTTTTTATTTTGTTGCTTCATTTACCTTTTAATTATTCTTTTCCAAGTGTTTCAAGGTAATGCTTAAGTAACTGATTGAAAATATTGCTTCTATTTTCTAATTAAGATTATAGCTCTGCATCAACGATATTTTTTTATAGTTTGGTTTCTATCTGATTGTGAAAGTCTAGTGCTAAATTGTGATTTACTTATAAATCAAAATTCGGTCATCTTACCTCAAATTGTTTTTAAAGGGAAATTGAAAGCCGGGTTGCTCATTCCTTTCTGAACAGAGTAAGAAGAGAGAATGGGAAACAGCCTAATGCCTTTTAAGAAGTGTGGTGTGGACCACTAAATATAAGATTATTTCTGGCCTCATTGCTCCTCAAGTCTAGACAATAATCCATGACAAATTTGCTAATTTGAGCAGTCCCCTCTGTTTCCCCTTCCCCCAGCCTTCCCTACACTGCATTCTTCTGCTAGCTCTTCACCCTTCTAAACTGATTTTAGATTTTAACATGTTTGAGAATAGCCACAAATTTAAACATCTAAAAATTTAAAGTCCTATAGCATTTATAGCAAAGGGTCATTTAATTCTCTCTGAACAGAGTTCTCAACAAAGGAAGTTATGGTACAGTAGCCAACAATAATGGTTGATGGTGACTGTTACACAGTCACCCACGCATGTCTGTCAACACATGAATGTGCTAATGAAGTTGGGAAATAGATATCTCTGTCAAAATATTAAGTCAAGTTCAGAGAGGCCTACCAATAATCAAAAGAAAAGTCCTCCATAGAACCTAAGCACACAGTTTGTGAGGAAGTTGAGACAGAAAATTTGATTTTCTGCATGTTCTTCTTTTGTATTTTTAAGTGAATTTAAATGTGCTTTATTTTTAGACAACCTACAAAACACGTTTTTCTAAAAAAAAAAAAAAAAGTCTCCACTCCAAATAAACTGTTGTCAAAATAAAAGCCCAAAGTGATTTCAGTCCATTTGTCCTAAGTCCTGGTGCTCTGTAGATAGTAAGTAGCAGTCAATCATGGTGACAGGTGATGGTTCCAATTTGTTAATGTATTTCCATCTCTAAGCCATCCTGAAAGAAAATCATCATCTCCATGGTTGCTCAAGGGAGCAACCAGGCCATATGAATTCTTGTTTTCACCAATAAAACCTGGTAGTTATTGAAAATTAGCCAGGATATGCTTGATATGCTCATTTGCAGCCCCAGTCATAAAAGACTTTACTCTTTCTGGCTTCTGTTCTTCGGGTTTGCTTTTGAGTGATTTCATGTAATGTAAGATGTACAGCAAAGGTGACTACTGTACTTTTAGTGCCTTCACACTCTGGGCCTTCAGCAGAAGTATTTCCACCAACTGAACAAGTCATCGGTGTTACCCTCTGTTCTACTGACCACCATGCCTTCCACCTCCAGGCCCATCAAGTCTGTGATGTCCCAGATCTTGTAGACGTAGGACCACATCTTGTCATGGCTGATGAGGTCCCGGTAGAAGGTCATGGTGGCACTATCCTGAAGGCGCCAAGTGAATACAGTGTGGCCAGAGCAGCACTGGCACAGGCAGAAGAGGCTGACTGGGGCTTCCCTATCCTCATAGAGAGTGCACCTTCCTCTGTGTCATCACCAGCTTCCCTCTGTAAGCTTTTATTGAGCCATGGGAATGTTCTTATTTATTAATACAAAAGGGAAGTAAATAAGAAAAAATGACTACACCAAAGTAGAGAATTACTGCATGCTTTACAAAACACTTCACTGCCTGAAAAAAACTGACATTGTTCCACATCTCTAGCCTAAGATAAGAAAAGAATACCAATCATAAAGAGGCTTGATGAGATATTAAGTGCTCTGTGAGATGAGTTGCTAGGGTTTCTTACAGGCAGCCACACTCTGATTATTGGATCTTTCTGGAAAGCATATATGTGCAACCGGTTCTGGAAGATACATCAGGCCATCAAGGCTCTTGCCATTAAACATTCAAATCCTATAATTACCTTCTGTGCTGGTTTCATGCTCAGCCAGCAGCTGTGTGATAATAGAGTCCCCTTGTAACTTGCACATGGAGAGCTCTGAGCAGCATGAGCTGGCACTGTTATCTATTCCCTGTGCAGTTCCAGTCAGCTATGAAATGTAAGCCAGTCATTGTGATTGATTCATCAGCCTCCTGAGAACACAAATCTCACAAGCCACCAACCCAGAGGGCAACCACCTCTACAATAGTGTTACTGACAAGTTTTTTTTAATTCAAATACTGTTGCCTCAATTTCTGAGCATGAGGAAGCCTTAAAAGAAAGCAAGTCGGAGGTTGCAGGTGATAGTCCCAGCTTTGAGTGGAATCTACCTGAAGACACTGCTCTGTTACCCTCCCCAGACTCTTGGCTGTCCTGGCAGCTTTCACCACCTTCAAGATTATAGAAAGTTTAAACAATGCTAGCATTTCCTTGCCAATGGTGACTTTCCCTTTGTTCTGATGAACTTTCACAGAATTTTAAGAATGTATTTGTTTTAATGTTTGAGATTATACTATAATTACATAATTCCCCATTTAACTTCCATACCCCCCCAATCCTTCAATAAACCCCTTCTTGGTCTCTCTCCAACTCATGACCTCTTTTTTCATTATTTATCACATACTCTGAAGACTTCTATATTGGCCAGGTTACACTTACAACACCTGGAGAGGATTATATTTAGCGGATGCAACCTAAGCTATTACAAAGATGTTTGTATACTGGAAATCTTTAAAATACAACTAAAACACTTTATCCCAGCTAATTGAATAAAATTTAACATTTAAGTACTAAACAAGTAAATTAATAAGACACATTTTATGGTTGCTTCTAACAACTCTGTGTCTTATGAAAAACAGGTAAGTGAATACTTTTCCTAATTATCACACTCACATATATCAAATAATGTTTCTGAAACATAATATAGTGATTATGGTACAAATAATGTTATTTTTCTTTGTTTGTGCTATGGGTTTCATAAAGACATTTTGATTCAAGTACGTGACATTGTCATTTCTTCTATCATATATACATGTATGTGTGTGCTCTGATTATTAGATAAACGCATTATTATTCAATCTGAGTCTATCTTACTTTATGTAATATTATACTTCATAGTTTTATCTATTTTACTAATAATGCAATTTCATTGTTTATGGCTGGCAAAAATTCCATTGTGTATATAGATCATATTTTCTTTATCCATTCATCTGTTGGCTGACATCTAGGCTAATTCAATGCCCTGGGTATATTGAATAAAGTAGAAATAAACAGAATGGCCTGAGTCTCTGAGTATATCACTTTCTTCAACACACCAATGGTTTAGTAACTCCAGAGAAACCTCAAGATATGAAACAGAAATTTTATTTTTCATGTTAATTCATTACCCTCTTGTGAATGAAATGAGAGCTTCTTCACTAGTATAGAAACCTACTTCAGTATAGATCTAACAAAGGAGTTGTGGGAAATGGGAAGATATCTGAGATGGGGAAACAATGGAGAAGGGGAACACAGCACAGAGTGATAATAGAAGTAAGCAAGGACTGATGCTTAAGACTGACTCATTGAGACCTCAGAACCTCAAAGATAGTCGAGTGCTCAAGAAAGAAGGTAGCCAGAGGGAGATGTCTCCAGCAATGTAGTGAAGCGTGACCTAAGGGTCAGTTGTCAGCTAAGGAAGATCAAGGCATTCATGATAGGCAACTGCCGGCCACTGCAGAGGTCAAGTTTAAAGAAGATCAGCTTTACACACAACTTTCTAGAATACTGAGGTGGCAGGAACTGTTGTTATGGGAAGTGTAATGGCATTGTATTTTAAAGTGTGTATTGTTAGGATTATCAAAGCACTGCTTTGTCCTATTGAAATAAAAGGAAAAAAGACAAGAAAGGAGAGAGTAAGGAAAGGTTTAGGAATGAAGGAGGGAAGAAGGGATAAAGAGAGCAAGGGATGAGGGAGGGAAGAAAATAATTACGAAGAGCCTCATGAGAACTGTGATAAAACTAAGCCAGGACTGTATTTTTGTTTCTATCTAAAGTGGCCATAATTAAACTGAAAGCCTCCAGTGGTGTGGTCTGTGATGCTAAGGACAGAAGACACACCATGAGAACAAAATTCTCAGTGTGAATGTTAAAGATAGAGAAACTAGTGCAAAATTTTCTCCTCACTGTCTTTTATCTGCTGTGTGCATGCAGGTAGAAAAACCAGGAAAAATTAGTATTCTTACATTTTTGGTTTTGTGTTATTTCTACTATGGTGTAGGAGGTCCTTCTGTATTTGTGTTACTTTCATTGGTTAAATAAAGAAACTGCCTTGGCCTTTTGATAGGGCAGAAAATTAGGTAGGCAGAGTAGACAGAACAGGATGCTAAAAAGAAGGGCAATGTGGAAGACTCCATGAAACTCCTGTCTGAGACTGACGCTGGTTAGGATCTTTCCCAGTAGGCCACAACCTCGTGATGAACACAGTTTAATAGAAATGGGTTAGGTCAGGATGTGAGAGTTGGCCAAGAAGAGACTAGATATAATGGATCAGGCAGTAATTTAATTAATTAATTAATTTAATTAATACAATTTCTGCATGGTTATTTCGGGGGTTAAGCTAGCTGGATGCCGGGATGCGGCCCTCTACCTCCTCTAACTACACTACTAAAACTACAAAAATTCAGAGCTGGAGGGTAGTTATTTTGTATGAGAAGTAAACACATTCAATTTGAAGTATAAATGAACAAGCAAAAAAACCAAAAAACTTTGAAGAATATAAATTCTCCCTGACACCCTAAAGAAAATGCTGTCTATTCTCTCCAGGGAAGTAAGGAACTAGGTGTGATGATGAGGCAGTACAAGACATCTGGGTGGATGGAAGAATCAGTATCTCTTTGAAGATGGGGTTAATTGAAACTCAAAAGTAGCAATGACCGTTCCCTACACCTTATTCCAGGCTGAGATCCTTTAGCATTTCTTTCTCTGTGTAGGGAACAGGGTACTCTGTCACTGTACTGTGATTTCTGGTTTACTTAGAAATGAATCTAACAGATTACACATGGTTGCTTGCTGTGAAGCTAAGTCATGAATCCTTGTCATTGCCTGAGGATCTAAAAAGCACTTGCTGAAGACCTTTACCAACTAAATCTTCCTTCTGTAAAATTATTTCCTAAACATTTCAGAAATATTTGTACTCTGTAGAATGTGGAATGAAATAAAGGGGAAGGAATGGAGAAGAATCAGCAAACAGAAAATTGGTGGCATATCAAAGTAGTAGATTTTCATGAAAAAAACTGTGGTGAAAGACTAATACTTTCATTTATAAAAAGAAAAATAAAAAGAAACAGATGTACAAACAAGAAACTCTTAAGCCAGGCACTGGCCGTTAGTTCCAGCACTCGGGAGGGAGAGAACAGAATAGCAGATCTGAGTTTGAAGCCAGCCTGGTCTACAGAATGAGTTCCAATAAAGAAATTCTGTCTCTAAAAGCAAAAGGAGGAGAAGGAGAAGGCTTAATTGAAAAAAAATAAAACAAACCGAAAACTGACAATGTATGCAATATACAAGTGCAGAAATCTTGTATGGAAGTTGATGAGAAAAGACACTTAAGCTTCAACTAAAAAGCTTCCCTTTGCAACTGAAATAAGAATTTAAGTAATTTCTAAAATAACTCTATTACTGAAATCTTTTTTCTAGACTGTTTATCTGATATGACTAATGAGACACATCACTGTAAAATTTCAGACTATGAATATAACACTAACAAAGTTTTGAATCAACTCTTCAAAATCTTACATTCTGCTAGTAATTACAATGTCACAGATCCTCTCAACTCAAAGAGAGAAATTTGAGACATAATAGAACATTGTCATCTTAATGTGCATTGATGACAGAGTAGTTCAAAACCAAATGTAATGAATCTGGTAAGGTTCTGCCACCACTCATCCATATTGTGTGGCATGAGTTCACTGCACCCTTGGTTCTGAGTACAAACAAGTTCACTTTTCACTAACCATACCAAAAAACACCATGGAACACTGTCACAAACACCTTGAATCAGCTTTGTAACTACTGCCTCATGAATTGAAGTACTTTTACTGTACATACAATTTCTGCTATTAGAGAAAAATATGGATTAATTCTGGAAATAAAGACTATTATATTTTCTTACCATAATTTATACACATGTAAACATCTAATTAGCAAATGTTTGAATTGAATTGTGTTATGATGCATAGCAAGCTACAAAGTGGCAGTGAGAAAAAGAGAGAGAAAGAGAGAAAGAGATGACTATTATCCATTCAAAGTAGGATTAAAAGAAAAACTTCATCTCATATTATAATGATATAAAAGGTATTAAATGCTAAAATAACATAGCAAACTAGAAAGTGAGAGATGGTAGAAGGGGACAGAGAAAGAGTAAGCTACTTTTTGTTCAAAGTAGAAATAAACAAAAGAAAAATTTTTGCATTATATGTAGAAGAATGAAAATAGATCCATATCTATTGCCATGTACAAAACTCAAGTCCAAATGAATCAAAGACCTCAATATAAAGCCAACAGCATTGAACCTCATAGAAGAGAAAGTGGGAAATACACTTGAGCACATTGGCACAGGAGACCACCTCGTAAATATAACCCCCATAGCACAGACATTGAGAGCAACAATTAATAAATGATACCTTTCTTAACTGAGAAGCTTCTGTAAAGCAAAGGACATGGTCAACAAGACAAAATGACAGAATGGGAAAGACCTTCACCAACCCCACATCAAAAGACTTATCTCCAAAATATATAAAGAACTCAATAAATTGGTTATCAAAGAACAAATAATCCAATAAAAAATGTGGTTCAGACCTAAACAGAGAACTCTCAACAGAGGAATCTAAAATGGCTGAAAGACACTTAAGGAAATGCTCAACATCCTTAGCCATCAGAGAAACGCAATCAAAACAACTCTGAGATTCCATCTTACACATGTAAGAATGGCCAGGATCAAAAACACTGATGACAACTTATGCTGGAGAGGATGTGGGGGTAAAAGGAACACTCCTGCATTGCTGGTGAGAGTGCAAGCCGGTACAGCCCTTTTGGATATCAGTGTGGTGATTTCTCAGAAAATTAGGAACCGACCTACCTCAAGATCCAGTAATACCATTTTTGGGTATATACCCAAAGAATGCTCAATTATTTTTATATTTTCATATACATGCATTACATGCTTCCATCAGTTTTACCCACATTTCCCTTCTGGTTCCCTTCATCCTCCCTCATAGTTTTATTCCTATATTCACATTTCTTTTTTTTTAAAAAAAAATATTGATTCTGCCTACGAGAGAAAACAAGTATCTTTCTATCTATGCCTGTTTTATTTAGTTAGTATGAGGATGTTTTTTCTACACTTTTTTCCCCCACAGGGTCTGACTTTATCTTTTAGTATTGAATCATGTTCTGCTGTGCATATGTGCCATAGTTTCAGCCTCCATTCAACTGACTCCAGATCCACGCTGCTGTAAATAGTCCTGTGAGGAGGATGCTCCTATGCTATGATTATACATGAGCATATTTTTAACCCTTGTGGATAATCGTCTTCTACGCATAGATGTTAATATATACTTTTTCAGAAAGTGCTAAGGACAGTGAATTTTTAAAAATTTTATATTTAATGAGTATATGCCGTGCGTACAAACTCTTTCTATATTTGTTTTATTTTATATTGTTTGATTTTATAGATGTACTATATTTCATTTAATCATAATGATTTCAAATTTGGATTTATTCTAATTATTCATTATAATTACAACATTGCTATAGACAATCTAGCATGTGTACATCAGAAAATATTGTGGCAATTTTACTAAAATTAGATTTCTGCATTTTTTCAAAGTTTCTGACATTTGCTTGCTTATTAGCTGAAGAAGTGGAGATCAGTTTTCTCAATTCTTTTTTGTTATCTTTCCCTCAAAAACCTTTTCAGATATTTCTTCCTAAGCTATGATACAGTTTTGGTAACACATTTTCTATGTTAATTTGTATTTTTTGTCATTGTTGCTTTTTGTTGTAGGGTGGAGGGCCCACTTGTTCATCTGGCCACCTGGCTTGCTTAGCCCCAAAATAACCACACAGAAATTGTATTAATTAAATCACTGCTTGGCCCATTAGTTCTAGCCTCTTATTGGCTATCTTTCATATCTTCATTTAACCCATTTCTCTTAATCGGTGTATTGCCATATGGCAGTGGCTTACCAGAAAAGATTTTAACCAGAGCCTGTCTCAGGAGGAGGATCCATGGCATCTCTCTGACTCTGCTTTCTTTCTCCCTGCCTCCAGTTCTGTTTTTCCTGCCTACCTAAGTTCTGCCCTATCAAAAGGCCAAGGCAGTTTCTTTATTCATTAACCAATGAAAACAACACATGAACTGAAGAACCTCCTACACCAGCTTTTCTTTTATCAATTAAAAAACATAATTTTTTAATTGATTTTCCAAACATCTTTACTTGCAAATGTTTATTGCAATGATCTGTCAATCTGGTCCCAGGCCCGTGGCTTCTGTTACACCATCAACACTGGACCCTCACTAGAACTCCTCTTAGACATCCTGTTGCTTCCCTGAGTCACAGCGATACTGCAACTACGGTTGTCTAGGACTGGTACCTTCACATGCTCCAGCAGGCCATTGACGGGATAGATGTTGCCAGCTCAAAGCCCTGGATGAAGGCATGGGTGGCAGCTAAATTGGTCAGGCCAGGCCTCACCCAGAACCCCACCTCAGGTGAGGGGCAGGACCAGCTTTCCTAGGCCTGCACCCCTCTGTGACTGGAGTCAGCTTGCTGTTCCATAAAGGGTGGAGCCTGCTCTCTCAGGGCCAATGAAGGGTGGGGGCTTGCTTAGCAAGGCAGTTCAGACCATAGACGTCTGCATAGTCCAGAAACATCAACACAGACCCTGGCTCTGTAGGGTCACAGATCCAGAAGTGGCCCTTGGTTACAGTTAAGGCTCACTGTGGCCTCAGGTGACAGTGCAGGCCTCTCAGATAAGTATGTGTCCCTCCGCAGCATCCATGTGGCCTATAGTGGTGACACAGACCACAACCATCAACACAGAGCCTGATTGCCGAAGGGCCCAAACATCACAGGGCCTCAAGTGCCTGCACATGCCTCTCGCTTCAGCCTGTTCCTCATCACCGCCACTGCGTCTCCAATTCAGCCCCTCTCAACAGCACCCAGAGAACTCTACTTCGCTTTCTCTCCCACTTTTCTACTGCAGATTTCCTCGTGGTAGTGACACGGGTGGGCCTCATTCATTTATAGCTTATGTACATCTGGACTTGCCACAATCAAATAATAACTCCCCCAGCGCACCAAGCTGTCACTCCTTTGCAAGAGCTGTTACCCTGTTGGGAATAGATTACAAGTAGTCTTCAATTTGTGTGTTACTAAACTCTCCCAAGCTTCACCGGAAGCCAGCAGAGACCAGGCTCCCCATTTCCCCCCACACGTGATATTTGGAAGGAGTTGCACAGTTTTTCCATGCAACCTTAAACTTTCAGTGGTTTGTTTGTAAATACCCTTTAGCACCCAAACACTAGGAATGGAAATGGTTCCTTGTTCCAGGTATTTTTCCATTATTACAAAGGCAATGGCTCATTTCAAACTTTCAAATAATTTGCATTTGGAAAGTTTGTTTCTGAGTGTCACCATGGTCCTCAGTATAATTTAGACTTTTACGTCAATTTGGTATTGATTCAACCAGAACGGTCAATTATTTCCTGCAGAACTTCTTTACTTCTCAGATTATTGACCTGGTCAAGTCAATTTGTAATTAGACAACTTTTAAAGTACTTTCTCTCCATGGCAATAATGTAGCCTTCAAACCCTTCTGTGTGCATCCAAACTTGGAGATTATGCAGAGAAGGGACTTTGCTTAAATGGTAATTATTTTTATTTTTATTAAGATGCTTCTTGTGTTTGCAAAGCAGCTAAAATAATTGAGAAGCTGGAACTGAACCATGTCTGTACTAGGAAATGATGGTGTAAAATGCCATTTCTGAAGCTGAAATGATTAAATATCAGCACTTTCACAGTCTTATGCCAATATCAGTCTTATGGTTTAATTTCCTCTTCATACTCTAGAGTAGGAAGAGTATTTACAAGGAGGAATACTGCTCAAGGTCTGCACGGAGATCTTAAGTATTCTGTAGGAACTTAGACTCTATACAAGGAAGCAACAGGAAAGCTACACAATTTATTTCAGCTTGATAGCAGCTCTGCAGAGCCTGCCTCCCTGAATACACACAGCAGACATGGAAAGAGATGACATTCTGATCTGGTCCTTTTGTGTCTTTGTGAGTCAACCATTGATGCTTACCATGTCCTGTGATCTCCCTAAGACTTTGGGTGTTTGTTTGAAAGGTTTTCAACAGTAGTTCATCGGTCTTCCCCAAGTATTTTTAGGGTTGAGATGCTATAAAACTTCTTGTTCTTCCTTTTCTGTAAATAATCAATTAATAAGAATCAGTTAATGCCTGTGTTCATGACTCAAGAGGAAGCATGAAGACATGGAGATGACATCTATCTTCCTATCTATTTATCTGTCTATCTATCTATCATTTCCCGGAGCTGACACACACTAAATAACCAGCATAATTTTTTTCAATGAACAAACAAATCCAACTAATAAATAGCTATAATCATCATTTTCCTCATTTGTAAAGGACATATAACTATGCCCATAATGCCTATAGAATGCTAAAACACTGAAATACTATAATATATGTTATATAAATTATATAAATATTTTTCTCACTTAAATCAGTCTATGATTGAGATTTAATAGATTTGCATGAGACACAGGATATCTACAATATCCCTGAATTATGACTGAATAGACACAATACTTTGTATGCTTTCATATTTGAACTTTGACTATGTTCTTTCTTGTGATATGTGACATGATTCTCCTATGATTCTGGAAGCAGCTTCAACTCCAAGTTGGTAATATGATGACTACAGTAGATGACTACAGGTGTTCTACATCACAGCATATGAAGGCGACACAAATATTAAATAATTGTGGTTTCATCACACAAGTGGATTTTTAGGATGCAACTCCACAGTACATAGAAGACCATCTACATTTCACTTTCTCATTGTAGAATTGTGTACCAAACCCAAGGAAGATGAGTAATACATAAATGTTTTCTCATATCTATCTATGATAAAGAATTATTACAGCTGAAGACTTTTATATAACAAAGACTTTTTCCTTCCCAAGGAATAAATATTTGTGTACAACTTCATTTATTAGATGATGCTTCTTCCCATGACCTATACATGGACTCTTTCTCCTAAGACACCAACTGTACCATTTCATAATAGTTTCCAAAGAATTCTATTCGACCTTTGTCCTCTTCCTAGGAACAAATCCATATTATAAATTCCCAATATAGAATTATGCAGAAACTAGAAGGTATTCTCTGTATTTTAATAGGAAATATTTAATGTGGTAAATTAAATATTATTTAATTAAATATTATTATTTAATGTTCACATGGACATTAAAGTTCTGAGGAAGAAAATCACAAGCATCTCCATGGATCTTCACCACCAGTGATTTAAGGGATCTTGGCAGAGCACTACTGGAAAATACAAACAGCTGTTCCTAAATGTATTTGTAGCTTTGGCCCAGGGAGCAATGGTTCTCTTTTTAATATACCTTCAAATACCAGGGAGACAAAAATAAAATGCTTGCAAGAGAATCAGTTGTTATAGAAAAGGATTCCTTCCCAGTGTTGCATCTTGTTTGATGGATTCTTCTACTTGGGATTTGAGAGAAACTGGTTCATATGAAAGCAGCCAATTCAGAGTACAGCAGTGTATTTTACCATAGATCCTGCAGAGCATTGACACTGCCTATTTGTGACCACATCATCAAAATTTGCTTCAAAGAAGAAAAGCGCAGAAAAGACTTTTAATCAGGAATAATTTAGTTTAATAAATCTGCACCTGTTAGATTATTTTGTTGTTTATAGCTCTGTAAACACACACACACTTGCAACTTAATTAGCAGATTCAATGATAACAGGTATAAAAACCTAAAAGAAGTAATATGAACTAAGTAAGAAGGAAAATAATTATCACCAGTCCCAGTTAGAGAGCAGAGGGGACACCAGGGTATCAGACAGAACCCAATAGGCTCCATCTATGAAGAATCTTGGTTCCATAAGGGAGCCCTAGTTAAAGAATAAGAAAATTAGGGGGTGTCATTCTTCCTTTCATTCATTGTGTTTAATTTCTCTAATTTATCATCCCCCCCTCAGGCATTGAATAAAGAAGGAACCCTTTATTGCAACCACATGTTGATGCCAGAGAGCAACTCTGAATTTATTACAAGCCATGGCTTAAGGGCAAAAAATTTCAGATGCCAGCACCAACCCCCAAGGTCATTTAGTCACCAGTATGAGCTGTAATGGATTATTGATCCCTTAGACTCGGAAGGCTCTTGGAGATCTATCACGGGTTAATCGAGGATGGTGTGCACATGCTTATTTATCTGCTGTCTCCTGAGTTGTCAAGGGTGATTCTTCCTGCTGCAGCTAGCTGGGTTGTGCTGGCATCTATGGAGAAGGAACAGTAGTCCTTTAAGGAGACATGTTTTAAATAACAATGAAATAATAGGTCAGAGAACATACAGCTCCAGTAGCCAAATAATAAAACCCTTCTGAAAGCTTTTATTTGAATCTTTCAAATGCTGCCATCATTTCTGCACCTGTTATCATTAAACGTGAAGAATTTCACTTTAACTTTTCGTGCCTTTTAAACCTATAGTACCTTCATGAATTAACTCAACCATCCACAGTGGTTTCTTGTCTCTGAAGCACCCAGTGCCTTTCTGCCAGTGTTGTAAAGTCAAATTCCCTCAGTTGAGATTCTGTTTCATTTCCCAATGGTAAATTCAGACTTAGGTATGAAAACCTGAAAACTGACTAGCTTAATGGAAATCCTTGCATAACTGCTGCCGTCATGTCTCAAACATACAAACATGCGTCCCCAGTGATCTTGTTCTGTGTACACTAAAAGGACACTTTGTTTAAAAAAAAAACAATGGCGTGCCACAGTGAGTACCTCTCTGCTCACACTGACCAGGTGACAAATTTGACCTTAATCAGTTCAATCACTACCACAGCCCAACGAGTCCCTGAGAACACAGGTTTCTCTTTCTCTAAGAAATGCCTTTCTTCAATCGCTATAAAGACTTGAGCATTACAAGAGTATGTATTTCACCTCGTGGAGGTTAAGATAGTAAAAATATATGCAGCCTGTCTGGTTGTCCAGCTACTACAAACAGTCTGCAGCATCAGTGTTTGGGATAGAAATCAGTAAGAATAAACTTGAGGTGCCCATGAGACTGGCTCAGCCACATGTCCCAAACCCAATGATGCCTTTGTGCTTCTCAAGGTTCATCTAAATTCTTCTCACCACTCAGAACCCAGTATCAGATCGATCGTACCAAGAAGCTTTTCCTGTTTTTCCCTCCCCACCTCCTTCTTTTCACACAAAGGGACCTGCAGCTCAGTAGCCTATAGTGTGCATTTCGGTGTTTTGCATTTTTCATGGGAGTTATATTTGTCTTACAGGTTAGCTCATTTAGAAGGGAGATAGTATTTTAAGGCTCAGACTATGTTAAATTTTTTATCAGCTGTATAACACCATGAAAAGAGGGCCCGTGAATAAATGAGGCTCATGGACATGTCACTGGTAGGAAGCAGGTGATGCTTTTGACACCCTGGTGGATGCAGGGACACTACCTGCCTTGATAAAAGCCTGTGTTTTAGCTTGTAGACTAAAATGGGCCATAATTTTCATTTCCCAAGCATTGTTTTAATTATGTAAATATGAAGGAGAGAATATTTGTCTTGTAGAAGCAAAGAAATACTCAGGATACCAACAGTGTCTTCCATTGTTATGCTTGTATTCACTCTGGAGTTCAACAATCAAACTCACCTATATTTTTCATCTTTTCATAAAAAATTCATATGAATCACCATTTTCAATGACTGTAAAACAACAGCTAAGATTGCATTCTCTCGTCAGAAAGACTCTTCCATCATCTGATGTTCCTTGTGATTTTGCTTCATACAGTACAAAACCTGAGGTAGTTAACATTCCTTTGTTTCATTGTAGCTTAATTATGACAATAGATATAAAATCAGATTATTATCAGATGAAACACATTCAGTAGACATAATTATTATTGTTTTTGTTTTGCTATTGATTTTTTATTAGTATTAATATTGCAAACAAATTGCATCCATAAAATTCATGTAATTACAATCCTTATCATCAACTCATACATCATCTTAGATGATTTTAATGTTGATTCAAATGTCTGCTGGGGGATTTTTCCATACCCAGCAACTGTTCCTTTCTTGTAGGAGTTTGTTTGTTTGTTCCAGGCTGCTCAGTCCCAAAATAATCACACAAAAACTATATTATTTGTAATACAATAGCTTACATGTATTTCTAGCTATCTCTTATATCTGGAATTAATCCATTTCCATTATTTTATATTTTACCATAAAGCTCATGGCCTACCGGTAATGTTCTAGCTGGCAGCTTGTGTCTTTATCCTCTGATGGTTCCATGCCTTTCCTTTGACTCTGCCTTTTTCTCCCAGCATCCAGTATTTTCCACAAATTTTCACCTCTTATATTCCTTTTCAAATTTATCTCAAACTTTGCTTTTCTTTCCTCTTCTATTTTAAAAACTAAACCAATATGTAATATGTCTCATTTCTATTAAATTTTGTTTTCTCTGTTCCTGGATCTTGACAATCAAATATTGATTCAGGATAAGATAGACTAAATTTTCTTTAAATTTTATCAATAAAATTTGTAGTTTTCCTAAATATTCCTAATGTATTTTCTTAGTTAAACATTCACCAATTTTCTTTACAAATATGTCTATACTTCATCACTTTTCAAATATAAGAGAATGTCAATTATTCTCTTTCATAAATAGTCTCTTAATGAACTCATACATAAATTCACATTATCTGTCTGTCTGTGTATCTGTGTCTGTCTTTCTCTCCTTTTTCTCTCTCCCCACTCCCCTTTCCACTCTTTCTTGGACATAAAGATATGAGGGGGATAAGAAGAAGAAGAAGAAGCAAGAAAACAATATGGTTTAACTAGAAACTTTCTAAGTTTCTATGCACCCACCTGTCAAGCCAATTCACCTGCAATGTTTTCTCATCTTTATCCATCTGTCTCCTACATATTTCTTCTTATTAGAGAGAAAATCATACCCTCTATGTCCAATTACTGCTTTGAGTTTCTTTGGGCTTCTCCATATTCCAATATCTAACTGTCCATTTTATCTATCTTACAAGTAGCAAAATGTGTTCTAATTTTAATTATGTTTTTAAAAAGTTGTAATTTCAGTCACCATACATTTCTAGAAATCCAGCACACACATTCCTTTTCTAGTTATTTCTTCTGTATTCAAAAATATGCCCACAATAGCTCCTTTAACCTTGTATGCCATCTAGTTACCCATCCACTTTGATTTGGTTATTCAATCCATTCAATCCATTAATTTATTAAGTAATAAATATATACCATTAATTAATATTAATCAATGGCTTGCTAGCTAAATTCAACAGGTTTATTTCATTTCAGGGTGCTTTACTGAATTTCTCACAAGTTATCATTTATTCTGAACTGGAACCAGCACTGGACTCTCTTCCTATGCTGCTGTTCTTCTTAGTATACTGCAGCACTCTTCAAAACAGCCTTACCTCTGCTCAGGCATCTGCCTCCTTGTTTCTATCTCTAAATTTTTTTTGTACTTCACACCAATTTGCTTATTCAGAACCTCTTCTTGAGTGTTTCAGTCCTGTCTCTAGTTCATCATGATGAGAATCATGTCCATCTTCCCATTCAGCAGAACGTTCATTTGTTATTTTACATCTCTACAAGTGGAACACAGTATATCCATCAGATTGCTGAACTCAGGAATCTAGAAATTGCTCTGAAGTTCTTCTCAGTGATGTTACCTCAGTTTATTCATTTCTATTCATTTACAACATACCGATGTTTCCATTCATCCCTCAGGCAATACTACCATTATCTCTGGCCACAACTCCTCACTGGCTTTGTACTTCAATATCAACTCTGATTTAACCTCTTATAAAATAGAAATCTGGCCATTCTGTTCTTGTGCCTAGAACCTTACAAAGGTTTCCCAATTATGCTAACAGTGAGTTCCTTAATGTACATCGAAATCTCCAGAGTCCTATAAGTGAATCTCTTCAGTATCATTTTGGGTAATTCACACTGCCATGAGACCCCAAAGGAGTGTAATGCCACTTTGTTAGCCATCTTATTCCTAGTGTTCATCAAAACATTACCCTCCCAGTTTGCACTGATGCTTAGTGGAGTATGGCTTTTCCAGGATGCATAGTTTATAACATTATCTGCTATGCTTAAACAGGGAAACACCTGATCCATGAAGTAGAAACAAACTAGCAAAGAGGCTGCATTGACCACGGTACTGATATGTTGTGAAGGATTTGAGATAAGTGTGAAGCAGAGGACTAGAAAAGCAACGTCATCTTTCCTAAAATATAACTGGGCAAATCCCCTCATTATTGACCTGAAATAATTTCTGGTTCTCAAATACTATGTAAAATGAGGAAGAAGAAAAAAATATGGGTATTGAATAAAGAAAGTAGGGACAAAGAGGAATGACCAAGCTTAGAAGACCTCAGATCTCACCTGTCACTCTAAGTACTTCTGTAGAGAAAACAGAAAGCTACTGAACTGTAGAGTATTCAAAAATCAGAAGAGAAGTCATGCTTCCATTTCTTTCAAAATCATTTTTTCATTACCCTTCACTATAACGGGTCTTGAAAATCACTTTTGGCTCTGAGAACTGAAGGAGGTACTGGTATTCCTGATACAGAAGCATGTTATAATTTCATGCTTTTGCAAACACACACTGTGAGCAATCAGGAGAGAAAGGAAATTAAAAACTAATTCTGCTGGTTTTTTTCTACTCATTTATTTTATCAGTCATCTCAGCTGCAAACTGAATAACAATCAACAGGGCTTGATAGACACACACAGGGAGGCCAGACATCTCTTAAGTCTCCAGAAACATGGCAAGAAATACAAACAAAAGTGCTCAGGGGAAGTGCTTCTAATTATACAATCAGAGACATCATAGCCAACATTTCCAGTGAAGTTTAATTAATAGCCATACAAATTGTAGTAGAAGACACTCACCTTAAAAACTAGAGTGTGCCTATGACAGGGTTTAAGTACATAATACCTCAAAAACATAAAAGCTAACATGCCCCGCAGAAGGCCATGCACTTGGAACAATGGTGATGTTCTCTGCAGTGCTAACAACTTGCCAACTCTGAGGCCTGGGAATTGTGATTGTTTACCAGGATCTCATTAGTGTTGTTGAAATTCATATTACCCATCAGAGAAGAGTTTGTATCTGCTGCTTTTGTGTCTGGGTGGCATACTGAGAAATCGGGGTGGGAGGGGCATTGGCATTATTTATAAGTGTGTACAGGTCAGAGGATAAAATATGCAGTATAAAAGTTGTGCAATAGAAACCCACTGCAGCCCAGGGATGCAGAGGTGAGGCCAGTAGCTGCCAGTGCTGATCATCATTGTGTACGCTACAATGGGGGTCATCCTCAGAGCACCCCCTTTAGGCTGATCACAGAATTTGCTCAGGACTGGTCACAAATTGGGTTCCCTGGGAACAAACTCTGGGACTATGACTGTCTGAAAGGAACTTTGGGGACAAAAAGAATCTGAATCAGAAGGAAGTTACAACCTTACTTAACTGAGGACAGATTCAATGGAGAATTATGAAATCTAGCAAGTTTTTAGACTGAGACTAGTGAAGGTACCATTCATTTCCACGCTTCCCGGTAACATGTATAATTGTATAGTTACTATACATAACGCTTTTCCAAAAAGAGTGGTTGGTTTGTGGGCTATTGACTACCTGGGTAATAGTATATAATAGTCACTAACACACATGCATATCTGCTCGAGGAACTTTGCAGCCTCAGCACACAGACTACACGGTAATACCTAATGAAGTCATACATATCAGTCATATCAAAGATCAAGCAACTGTAAGACCTGTGGAGATGTTCAAGGGGTAAATTGTGCTTTCTTCTCCTATTCCCTCATCAATCACTCACGGAGATCTATTTATAAACCTGGGTCTTATATTCTGTGTCTCACTGCAAACGGTGTGATATTTGAGAGTAGACTACCATGAATATGCCCCTTTCTAAGTAAAATACTACACAGCTATATTTTCTTATTCTAAATTGCATTAAGTTTGTGCTATTACATGGCACTTACCTGAACTGCAATTATTACATTGGTTTATTTGCTTGGTTTCAAATAATTAGTGAAGCCATTATTTTGTAATTTTATTCAAATGAAATTGATCATGGTATAGCTAGTGATTTGTGTTTAATTAGACAAGCTCAATGAAACATAATAGGTTGAATTCTGTTTACCTATTTTAACGAGCCTTGCTTTTTCTGCTTTCTTTTTTTCTTAGCTGACAATTTTATATTATGTACAGAATGCATTCTGAATATTGACTTTGCTCTCACTTCTCTTATCTTCTACACTCTGGTCAACAATCTCCATTCCCAAATCACTATCAGTTCTTTTTTTGTTCTCTAAAGTCATGGTTTTTGCTTTTGTGTTTCAATCGATTTATTTGGACCACGGCCACCCATGTAGCTATTGGTTTGAATTGTCTTTTAGAGCCCACCTTTTTAATACAAAAAGCTAAGTTTTGGGGAAAATACAACCATCAACTTAAGTTTTTCAAGCTCTCTAGTGGAGGTACTCACTTGGCTGAACTTTTAAAGCATTTATCACCACAAATACTGTTCCCAGTTTGTTGCAAACGATAGTTGTAAGGTTATGAGAAAACAGGGCATTTTCATTATTTTACTGTCTTCTAAATCTTCAATATACTCTAATTGAAATTATTTTTTAAGCTTATTTGAGAACTATAAATACTACTGACTTGGAAGTTGAGTCTTATTTCCAATTACACTGGGTTTTACTGAAAAGCAGCATGAATGTTTATTTGTGGGAAGGGAGATGAGACAGGGTTTCTCTGTGTAGCTTTGGAGCCTGTCCTGGAACTCACTTGGTAGGCCAGGATGGCTTCAAACACAGAGATATCTGTCTGCCTCTGCCTCTTGAGTACTGGGATTAGGCATGCACCACCACCGCCCAGCTATGAATGGTTATTTTTCATTCACTTATATTTCACCAGTGTGAATTTAAGTAAACAAGAGTGAAATAGACATTCAACGGAGGATTGCAGGCATAGTTAGGAAACTATGGTTGTACAAATCTGTCATGACTTCACTGGTAGTAGTGGCTGGCCACCACATATCAATGGAGGACCTTAGTCCTGGTACTATTTTGACCCTGATATGTGTATTCAGAGCATTTGCCTTCATATTCCATTGTGACATTTTTAAATTATGAACATTAAAACATGGCATCTGTCCTGGCTACTTTTCTACTGCTGCAATAAAATACAACGACCAGGAAAACCTATATAAGAAAATTTTAATTTGGGCTTCCAGTTTCAGAGGGTTGTTATCCATGATGACAGAGCTAGGCATGGTGGTAGAAACAGCTGAGAGCTTACATCTTGATCCATAAGCAGCGGGAAGAGAGGGAGAGAATTGCATAGCACACACTGAGAACAGTGCAAGTTTTTGAAAACTTAAAGCCCATCTCAGTAACACATCTTCTCCTTCAATGCCACACCTTCTAATCCTTCCCAAGCAGTTCCAATAAGTAGGATCTGAGTACTCAAATATGTGACCCCGTGGAGGGCCATTCTCATTCAAACCATCACAGCAGCCAAAGTGCATAGATTACTTACTGCAGTTCAATGTCAATTCTCTGCAACAAGAATCAGGAAGATACTAAAAGAGTAAATCTCACAGATATATACAAGACATATGGTCTTAGTTTGCTGGTAGATGATTTCTCCTTTGACTTTTTAAACTTTAAAACCCCTAAATGTAATACCTAATATAATGTAGGTTTTAGAAATTTAGAGCTTGTAATATTTTCCCCAATAGTTTCCCATTCCCCTTCTGCTGTAAAAGAATAAGCATCTTTTCACGGATGTTTCATCCCTGTAAATTATACTGTATATTATTAGGCATTCTCAATATGATGGCTAAAAGAAAGACAGTGATATGTGAATGGTACCAAGACATATTTAACCTGAGGATTAAAATATTACCCATAAATGATTATATTTCAGAAGCACTCCTTCCCCTTCCCATCCACATTACCTTTCTTTTTGCACAAAATGACCCATGTAAAATTTAAAAATATGAACACATTCCTGAGGATGGCTGATAGAAATACCTCAAAATAGAAACATAAAGACTATCTGTTGAAAATATACATTTAAAAGGTTATAAGCCACTAAGACCTTTGAAAGCCTTTTTTTGTTGTTGTTAAGTAATGTAAGCCATAACAATGAGTGTGTAGCAGCAAAAGAAGTAGGTGTCAGTTCATACTGGCACTAGAAGCCCAAAATAAGAAAGAACCAAAAGAAGGAAATCCTGGGTTAGCTTTTCTCAGAGTCATATAAAAGACACAAAGGGAAAGCTGCATTGGCCCCTTTTCCCAAGCAATGAGCTAAGACTGCAGATACTCAGTGCTTCAGAGGAAGAGTATCTTTCAAAGCATGAAACAAAAAAAAACATTTCTTACCAAAAAACATTCTAACTTTCTTAAAAACTGCATTTCTTTTTATAGAATATAATTTTTTTAAACTTATTATTTGAAAAGCCAAAATTATGCAATGGAAAAAAGAAATCATCTTTAATAAATGGTGCTGGAATACCCAAATGTGGGCATGAAGAAGAATTCAAACAGATTCATATCTATCTATCTGCACAAAACTCAAGTCCAAGTGGATCGAAGATCTCAACATAAATCTTGTTACACTGAACCTAATAGAAGAGAAAGTGGAAAACAGCCTTGAATGTATTAACATGGAAGACAACTTCCTAAATGGAACAACAGTAGCACAGACACTGAGAGCAACAATTAACAAATGGGACCTCCTGAAACTGAGTAGCTTCTATAAAGCAAAAGACATGGTCAACAAGAGCCTAAAGAATGGGAAAGGATCTTCACCAACCCCATATCTGACAGAGGGTTGATCTCCAAATATACAAAGAACTCAAGAAACTAGGCATCAAAACCCCAAATAATCCAATTAAATTGGGGTGCAGATCTAAACAGAGAATTCTCAATAGAAAAATCTCAAATGGTCGACATACACTTTAAAAAAAAAACTGTTCTATATCCTCAGCCATGAGGGAAATGCAAATCAAAAGCACTTTGAGATTCCATCTTATACCTGTCAGAATGACTAAAATAAAAAAAATGCAAGTGGCAGCTCATTCTGGAGAGAATGTGGAGCAAGGGAAACACTCCTCCACTGCTGGAGGGAAACCAAACTTTTACAGCCACTTTGTAAACCAATATGATGGTTTCTAAGAAAAATGTCAATAAATCTGCATCAAGACCCAGGTATACCACTCTTGAGCACATACCCAAAGGAATCTCAATCATAACCAAAGGACATTTGCTTGGGTTATATTCACAGTAGTATTATTCCTAATAGCCAGAACCTGGAAACAACCTAGATACCTCTCAATTAAAGAATGGATAAAGAAAATGTGTTACACTTACACAAAGGAGTATTACTCACCTGTTATAAACAATGATAATCAGGAAATTTGCAGGGCAAATGGATGAAACCAGAAAAAGATCATTCCAAGTGAGGTAATCCAGACTAAGGAAGGCAAACATGGTATATACTGACTCATAAGTGGATATTAGCTGTAAACTAAAGGATAACCATGCTAAAAACCCAGTGAGGCTAGGTAACAAGGAAGGCCCAAGGAGGGACTCACGGATCTCTCTGGGAAGCAGAAACAGAAGATATATCCTGGGTAGATGTGTTGGGTGGGAATGGGAATATGAAGAGTCAGGTAGAAGGACGGATAGAGGGAGAGGGTGATGAGAGAGATGTCTTGATGTGGGAGGCATTTCAGTGTCAGGTAAAAACCTGATGCATGGAAAACTCCTGAGGATCTACAATGATGACCCCAGTCATGAATCCTAGCAATAGTGGATAGGTAGCCTGAACTCTCCATCTCCTGCACTTAGATGTGGAAAATATTTATTTTCATTTTAAGAAGGTTGATTATGAATGCTTGAATGGTTACAGTCAATATTTTCCTAAAATGAAAGGGAGGGAGATATGATATTAAATGAATACTTTGCATTCATATGGATCTTGGTCTATTGATACAAATATAAGGTCGATTTTGTTACACTGTGTTTATATATTTCTCCTCTTGTTTAAAACTTTATGCTTATGTAGCTCATTTAAAATGTAATGTAAAATTAAGGAGTACAGCTCAATAGATACAGTCAAACTTGTAGTCATGTTAGGATTTCTAGATATATAGAGACGTATTTCAGCTAGATAATCTTCAACACTTCAAAGATGTATAGAATAAGGCACTTAAAAGAACTTAGACTTTTCTCAACAGTGAGACATGTCTGCTTCTGGAAGCACTGATTACTTCAAGAGGATGATGGACATCAAAGAGACTCCTTGTGGAGTTTGTTAGTCATTTGGGCAAGAAACTGCTCTTGCCTAGACTGCTGGATGTATGCTGTATAAACTGGACATGCAGGACCCAGAGAATAGTGACTGCTAAACTTTTCTAAAGACAGCCTGGTCCTTCAGGGTTCCTGTTTCAAAGAAGAAACTGCCAGACATTATACAGGTCATGGAAGAAAGCAACTGATGAACTTCACCATTTCAAAACAAAACAGATCTTCAGATTTCCTGCTTAATGGAAAAGTCTCCTGGATACTATGGACCTGTAAGCTGAAGATAGATGCCCAAATGTTACAAAAGAACTTTGGATGACTGTCCAGGCAGTGAGATGTCTCTGTCAATTCTAGAACTTCCCTCCACTTTCCTTCCCACCCCACCCCCATCCACTCCTCAAAGAGGGTGAGGCACCTTGATTTGGGGAAGTTTCAAGGACCTCCCTACTATATCTACACTGAGCAAGGTATCCATCCAAAGATAATGGGTTCCCAAAAAGCTAGTACAAGCAGTAGGGATAAATCCTGGTGCCAATGCCAGTGGCCCCACGGTCTGTCCCAGCCATACAACTGTCACATATATTCAGAGGGTCTAGTTTGATCCTATGCTGGTTCTTCCCTGTCTGACTGGAGTTGGTGAGCTCCCTTTAGCTCAGGTAGATGGTTTTATTGAGTGTCCCCATCATAATCTTGACATTTTGCTCATAGTCTCACTCCTTTCACTCTTCAGCTGGACTTTATTAGCTCATAACAGTCCTCTGATGTGGGTCTCTGCCTCTGTTTCCATCATTTCTGGATGAAGGTTCTATAGTGATGTTTAAAATATTCACAATTTTGACTACAGGGCAAGGCCAGTTCAGGTACCCTCTCCTCTATTATTTATGGTCTTAGATGGAGTCGTATTTTCTAGTGCAAGCTTTCTTGATAGCCCCATAATGGCTGCCTCTTTCCTTGCTCTCATCTTCCTCCATCTTGACTATCAGATTCCCTCAAGTTCTCCACTCCCTCCCCTTCTCCCCTTTTCTTTCCCTTCTACCTTCCCTTCTCCCCCCATTCCCATCCTCCCTATTTTGTCAAGCAATCTTGTCTGTTTCCCTTTCCAGGTGGATCTATATGTTTTTCTTAGGATTCACCTTGTTACTTTAGGTTCTCTAGGGTAATAATGAACTATAGGCTCATTATCCTTTGATTTATAGCTAGTATCCATTCATAAGTGAGTCCATACCTTGTTCATCTATCTGGGTCTGGGTTACCTCACTTAGAATGTTTTTTTCTAGTTTCATCCATTTGAATACAAAATTCAGGATGTCTTTATTTTGCTTTGTTTTTTGTTATTTTGTTATTTTTTTAACCACTGAATAGTACTCTGTTGTGTAAATGTACCACATTTTCTTTATTCATTCTTTGGGTGTTAGGCATCTAGGTTGTTTCCATGTGCTGGCTATTATAAATAATGTTGCTATGAATAGGATTGAACAAATTTTCTTGTAGTATGATTGAGCATCCTTTGGGTATATACCCAAGAGTGGTATTGCTGGGTCCTGAGGTAAGTTGATTTCTAATTTTCTAAGAAACCACCATACTGATTTTCAGAGTGGTTGTACAAGTTTGCAATCCCAATGGCAATGGAGGAGTGTTTCCCTTACTTCACATCCTCTCCAGCATAAACTGGTGTTTGTTGTTGTTGTTGTTGTTGTTGTTGTTTTTACTTTAGACATTCTGACTGGTATAAGATGGTATCTCAGAATCATTTTGATATGCATTTACCTGATGGCTAAAGACATTGAACATTTCCTTAAGTGTCGTTCAGCTGTTTGAGATTCTTCTGATAAAAAATCCTGTTTAGTTCTCTACCCCATTTTTAATTGAATTATTTGGAATTTTGATGTCTAATTTCTTGAGTTCTTTATATACTCTGTCTGATATCGAGTTGGTGAAGATCTTTTCCCATCCAGTATGCTGCCTTTTTGTCTTATCGACTGTGTTCCCTGCTTTACA
>JAQHUG010000110.1:1127043-1154818 GCA_028555095.1 Dicrostonyx torquatus
TTAACCTCAGAAAATCCAGACTATAGAAAAGACATGAAGTCAAGAAGTAATAGTGTCTTGTGTGAAGCCTTATGATCATATCCTTAGTGGTTTGAATTGTGGAAGAATGGTATCTAACAATAATGGACTTGCTAGGGATGAAGTTGGTTTATTTTCTCCAATTCTACCTTCCCTTACCTCAGTGATACCCACCTGAAATACAAACATAACTCTTCAACATGTGCCTAGTTGAAATTGCGTCTTTCTCTCCATCGTCTGATGAAAACATTATTTGATTAGAATCACACAATCAACTACCAACTCACATCTCATTTCCCACTTATTCTACACATCACACCCTTGTCTTACCATTTCAGAGCGCACTTAACTACTTCCCATAACCTAAGTACCGCAGTAACTTGCAGTGGAGCCTGTACAGTGCTGACCCAGAAGGCTGGCTTTCTTTTTTTCCATGATTGATTCCTTTGTCATTTTCTCCAAGCTTTTCTCAAGCATTCGCCAGCCCTCATTGAATCACAGACCCCTGTTGAGTCCTTTGTGTTCCCTGATTCTCCTCTTCAGACCCTCATTCTCCAATGCTGTGTCCCTAGACTGCACTGAAAGACCATGGTTCCTGCTCAGCATCTCAGCTCTTTTATTTCTTTCCTGAGACTCCAAGACCTCTGAATCCCAGCATCTCCCAGAAGGCTCTACACAAACATCTGCTAAATGAAGGCATGAGGGAGTAGGAGAGGTTTCTGGAAACTTTTACATGACAAATGCCTCTGGGGCATAGGAGAGAAGCTTCCATCCAGCAAGGGCTTCTGTTGTAGCAATAACGTGCATAGAGTAAGCCGAGGCTTGGGAGATGGCTGAGTTTAAAATCCAGTTTCTTCATCTTCTTAGTGGAAAACTGTGAGCAAGACTCTTTACCCTAATCAGCCTGTTTGCCTTCCGCATTCATTCTTCTATACTCTGCTTCTCAGCACAAGCTGAACCTATGGTGACCGTTTATCAATATCTTCGCTCTTTGTCTATATTGATGCCATTTGTATTTTTAATTACATGCTAGTTTAAGTGGTCCTGAGCCAATGTGTGCATTGCGTGGCCTTAAAAGAATTAAATGTCCTTCCTTAAAATGTAGCAAAAGTGGGGAGAAAGGATAGGAAAGACCTCTGAAGATGAAGTCTATTAACCTGTGCATGTGTTCATGCTCATGTGTGTGCATGTGCAAGTACTCCGTGTGCATGTGTGTGCATGTCAGAAGATGCCTGCAGCTACTGTCCATCAGCTGCTGCCCAACTTGTGTTAGAGAGTTTCTCATTAACTCAGCCTCACTGAGAAGTTGCCAGCTCTCTAGAGTCACCTAGCTCTTGCACTACAAGTGCCTCTCATTCTCTCAGTGTACTTACTTTTATCATGTGGGTTCTGGGAATCAAGCTCAGGTCTTCTTTCTTTCAAGGGAAGCATATCACACCACCTAGTCCCTAAAATACAATACTCTTGGTTTAGGATTATAAAGTGTGAAGTGCTGTTTATCTTATTTAATTTGTATATACTAAGGTTATATATATTAAGTCTAAAGTCTAATTATAGGTACAGTGGTTTTGTTGGGAACAAAGTAATACAAATGTGTACGCTGATTAGAAATTAACTTCACACATCAACTTCATTAGAAGTGCATCAGCATAAATATTCAGGAACTCGATGATATCAAAAATTACTTCTTTATCCAGATAGCATCCAGATACATTAAAAGCATTCACAATGTGTCTTCACTAAAATGAGGGTAATTGGATAGAAAGAATGGAGGTGCATCTGTGGTTATCTGCTGAGGGCTGCTCACTGCTCAGCAAAGGAGTCACTAAATGAGAACCAGAAGCCGACTGAGGCACCAAACACCAGAACTTCATTTATCTGGCAAACACCTGCAAACCTTGTGGGAGTTACAAGTGGGAGCCATGTTTAATGAGCCCTTGCTTGGTTTATTTGTTTGATTTTCTCCATTCGTAATGACATGACTCTGGAGAGATCGTCTTAGTGAAGAAAACAGACGAGCAGTTAACACACTAGTTGATCAACAAGATGCAGGTTTCTATGGTGTCAAATAGGTATGTATGTTATGCCTTCCTGCCTGCTGCCTGCTGTCTCTCTCATTGATCCATCAACTTGTGAATCCTGAATAAGAATAAAACACACAGGGATAGAAACTGTACTTTTCTCTCATAAAGAATTAACTTTGGTATATATATGAATTATGAGAACAACTGTTTTCTCCAATGCTAGCATATTTTATTTCAAAAAGGTTGTGTTACACGGCCCAAAAAACTAACTGAAAAAACTAAGGGAACAGAGACTGAGGTCCGGGTGTGCTCCGGGTTTCCTCTCTGACAGAACTGAGCTGGAAGAGCCATGACTCAAGTCCTCCTGTATTGGATCCCTAAGCATTAGGATCAACTCTCATCCCAACTATCTTGAAGGAAAAATGTTCCAGCCCTGAGCCCTGACCCCTAGTTCCAAAGGAAGACTTACCTTTTGGGCTTTAACACATGTTAAGCTTGAAATGACAATGTCTTAGGTTTAGTTCAATCCTTTGTAACTATTGTGACCCTCTTATGAGTAACAAAATAAACAGGAAATGTCTTGTTCTGCAGTTTTGGTTAAATCTATGAATAAATTCATTTTCTCTATAAATCAATATGCACTGTACCATTTTTCTCTGGTGCAAGGCTCTTCTACAGGGAGCCAGGCCTGTGGTCAAGGAACCAGTATGACTTTTACCCACAGCTTTATCTCACTAGCTCAGGTGCCCATCAGTTTCAGTTAAAATTGAATCACTGGTCATATTTCAGATGTCAGATCTTACTTTCCCTGGCACTAACCTTGTTCAGGCAAAAGGCAGTGAGCATCTATAGGCATGTGTGTTTGAGGCAAGCTGTGTGATAGATTCTCTCCAAAGCAGCATTCTTTTGTATCCATTCTGTCTAAGTGGAGTTTGCATATGGTAGAAAAGGATGTTACAGTGTGGTGGTCTCATAACGAAGGCCAGCAGCTCATGTGTGAAATATGATTATAGTCAAGCAAATAAAACGAATGGTTCACAATTTCTCTACTATGTAGGTTTAATACTAAGCCAAAGGAAAATAAGAGAAAATTATTTTTAAAATTTTTAATTAGGTACATGTATATGTATATATATATATATACATACATACATATACACACATATGTTTGGGTATAGGTTTGCATACATAGGTGCAGTGTTTACAGAATCTTAAAAGGTGTGTCAGGGTACAATTCCCTCAAATTGATGTTATAGGCAGTTTTGTAAGCCAATTATCTGGCTTAGTCACTGGGAATCAAACTTCTGTTCCCTGCAAGGGTATTATGTGTGATTAATCACTGAGCCAACTCTTCACCCACAAGTAAAATATTCTTAATAGGAAAATGATTTAGTGTGTAAACATTTTACCAAGTCCCTTAATTGTATATGAAGACATCCCATGCCTGTTTCTGGAATCAAGGTCATCCTGACCTTCTGCGGGCAACAGGTACACACTTTTAAGTATTTATTTTAGCATTCAAGACTATTCACTGTAAGGTCACATAGGCAAGTGGAACATTCTCGAAAGACAATCTGTCAAAGGACAATTAGCCTAGGTTGTGAAGACAGCAGCATACATTTTGAGGTCCCTTTCTTTCTCCTGTTGGGTACAAACTCTTAGTGACTCAGTGTTTAGTTCAGTTCCCACTCT
Organism: Dicrostonyx torquatus; assembly: GCA_028555095.1. Classification (NCBI taxonomy): domain Eukaryota; kingdom Metazoa; phylum Chordata; class Mammalia; order Rodentia; family Cricetidae; genus Dicrostonyx; species Dicrostonyx torquatus. The sequence goes on from JAQHUG010000110.1 coordinate 1,130,778, forward strand.
TGTAACTGTCAAAGGCAGGTGTTTCTGTCTGGGCAATATCTGCAAACCCAGGGTCTTCTTAGGTCTTGTCTAATTAAGGGAAGATTGACAGAGCTGAGGACATCCTCATCATAGCATGCCGTAGAACTCTATGCATCCACAGTGGAACCATGTGCATCTTCATCACAGCACACAGTGGCGAGAAGCAGACACCCAGAAATTGGAAGCTAGAAATTGAGCTATGTACAGAGTGAGATTCCAGATGAGAGGGGAGAGTAAGACAAAGATAAACAGAAAGTAAAAACGGAGGAAGGGAGAGAGACAGAAAAGAGAGAAGAGTGCTGCATACGCTTGCAACAATGAGACAAGAGTTAGCGTTTAGGAACGTACATGGGCATAAAACTGAGAAACGTTCCCAACAGTACAAGAAGAAAAGAGATGCTACTTCTTTCCTGTCCTACTTCTTGGTTTGTTTATTGTTTATTTTTTTGTTTTTCAAGATAGGGTTTGTTGTGATCTGATTTTTCCTTCATCAGAATTTCTTGTATTTTTTTATATAATGTATCTTTAGATTATATGGAACTGTTTTAGCCATTTGGTAATCTTTCTGTCACAGGACACTCATCTACTTATTACACCAGCACTGATACTGGAAGCATGGCCTGAGATGGAGATTGAGATTGCTAAATCTCATTCCCTTATGCGCTAGATTTTGTTACATGGAGTTATGCACTGGTCATAGGACTGAAGACTGGTTGAGATCATGGCCTATTGCACAAAATCACATGATTGACATTTTTTTTTCTACCCAAATCCCCAGGAAAACCATGGAGTGCTCTCCTGATGTGAACTGCACTGCTATTATAGGATTAAAGACGTAAAAAGGCAAGGTTTGGAAATGTTCTTTTAATTAGTTTAATTTTTTCTTTGGTAGAGAAAGAATCTTAGTATTCAAGAGCAAAATCTGTGGAACAATATAATAAGTTCCATATTCAGGCATAATAGGAACATTGAAGTGTGAAATTCAGTATAGAAAAGGCAGACAGGACAAGGCATGATCAATGTCTGCAAGGAATCTAATCATAGACAGCATATAATAAGAATGATTAGAAAATTAAAACAAAAATTAAATGTTTTCCTTGAATTGATCATAGTTCCCAACTTCATTGATAAGGCTGAGATTAAGCTTTAAAGATAGAAATTAAAAACAAAACAAAGCATGTTTTCCTTGACTTATCCTTACTTCCCATCTTCACAAGTGTAAGTTACTTCTTTTGTTATTGTGACAGAAATGTCAGAGAAAAAGCAGCTCAGGGAAGGACAGATTTGCTTTGACTTGCAGTTAGAGAGGACAGTTCATCTTGATGGCAGGGCATGGCAGCAGGAGCATGAGGCATGTGGTCACTTTATGTCTACTGTTAGGAAACAGAAATAAATGTTGCTGGTCAGCTCACATTCCCTTTTCATTCAAAGTGGGCTCTTATCCCATGGAGTGATGCCCGTGATGCCCACATGCAGGAGAGGTCCTTCTTCCTCAGTAAAACTTCTCTAAAATATCTTCATAAATACGTCAGGAGATATGTTTCTGTTATGAGTTTAAATTTTGTCAAGTTGACAGTGACAGTGAATCTTTATAATAAGTTCTGTGTCAGGCTTCCACCCAGAAAATTACATTCTCTTTCTGTGAGAGGAAGCCAGGGTGCATGACTGCATACACTACCTCCCTCTTATAAGTCACTGTTCCTATAGTAAGACTACACACCTGCATTGTCTCTCTTTACAGTAGGAGCAAAACCTTTCAAAGGGACTTCGAATATAGTGATACAGCCATGACAAAGGAACATAGTATTTTCTCCAATAGAAAAAAAAAAACCAAAAAAACTCTGAGTCTGCCTGCCACTTCCACTGGGGCTTTTTGGAAATTTTCATTGCAAGCCTTTGGAGTACATTGCTGGAGTAGATGAGTGCTCAGGAGACTGTGGAATCTGAGTCCCCATCTTTGAAATCACTTCCTGTGGGTTGTGTTTACTTTGAAGAGCGGATATATAAAGCCACACTTTAACTCATTTACCAGAAGAAAATCAAATCAGAAAGCAACAGAGTTACCCCAAAGGCCCTGGAGGAAGGGAGAAAGAGAGAACTACAGTAATAAATGAGAAAAGGCAAAGAAAGAAAAAGGAACGGAACTTCAGATTGCTGAAGCACAGTATAAATATCATCTTATATTCTGTAAAGCGAGCAAGCTTCCTTCCTTCATACCTACCTTGGAACGAATGCAGATAGGAGAATAAAGGGAATAACTGGAACCTGCCCTTGGAAGCTCATAGACCTTTCCCCATTTCCTGTGTTAAACACACAGGGATTCTGACTGCAGAATGAGAGGAGTGTAATAGCAATGATGCAGAAAGTTGTCCCAATTTTTCGATTGATGTGGCTGTGAACAATCTATAGAAATAGTAGGTGGCTTCTGGAAGGACAGATTTACGAAGAGAGCATTCCTCTTTGAGATCTATCTTAGATGGCACTCTGATAATACGAACTTAGGGTACTCACTGTGTGCCTTATGCAAACTCACTGTGGGTTTCAAGGCAAATCAAATCACTAGGACATTACCTACATAGTCACCATCAGCCATGACAGGGACTGTCTAAAGGCCTAGAGTAGAGGATAAACAATCAAATCAACAGAATTTTATATTTATTAGGATACTTTGAAGAAGTAGCATAGCTGCTCCATTATTTCCAATTTCTATGTCACAAATGAGGTGATGTGGATTTTCCATTGAACACCCCAAGGAAGAACATGTGATCCAATGAAAATATTCAGCAAATAGAATTTCATGTGATATTTATTAATGCATTATTAGGGAAAGGAATGTGTATTCTTTAGGAACAGGATTTTGGCCTTATTGGTGAAAATCAGTACATGGGACACACGAAGTTGGGCGTGTCTAATGTAACCATTGTTTTAAGTGAGTCATTTTTTTTAACAGTAAGGCCACCCTGAAACTTCACAAAGAAATAAGACCTATGGAGGGGTCCTATTTGTAGGGACATATATTTCTCAGAGTCAGAATGCCTCGATCTCTAGACAGTGTCTAGTAATGCATTTTTATGAAATATATTAGTAATTGTAAATGTCCTAGTTCCCAAACAAAGGGGAAGAAAATTGATAAAATTAACTACAGCTCCACATATTCAAAATACTTTTTGACATAGAAGAAATATAAATGCTAATAAGATATCTAATATTTTTATTGCATAATATTTCTGAAATACGGCACATATTTTACATGTACAGGATCCCTTCATTTGGACTACCTAACTTTCAAGTGAGTAAGACTCCTAAGTGGCATGTGGCTGCTAGTAAAACAGCGCAAGAGAAACCTTGGAGGGCCAAAGGGCCACGCGGCGGTTGAGTGCCCACTGGCGGTGAACAAACATGTCTTGCAAGCAGAGCTTATGTGGGAGTTTTATAGAGATAAAAGGAGTGGGGTGGGGAAGAGAAAGAGAAATACAGAGATAAAGAGGAAGAGGAAGAAGAGGCAAGGAGCAGCCTGCCTCTTGAGGGCAGATGGAAAGAGAGAGCAGGAGTGGGGTGGAGCTTGTTTCTACAAGGGACCTTTTGTACCTGTGTCCATGCATAGTGACATAGCAGCCGTAGGACCATGGGCTGGCCAGGATACTGCCTGGGTGCATCCTGCTGAGATAATGCCTGAATCCTAACAGCTGCCATATTAAAAAGCAGCTGAAGTGGCTCCTGACACAAGCTGTGTGTGACAAGGTCATGTCTCTGCCCGACTCTCTCTGCCTTCTGCCCGTACTCTTCTTTGTAGGGACTAAGTCTCTTTGATATCTATGGGCGTAATGGACATAGCTGGCCCATGAAACAGGCACACGTAACTCTTTATCAGATAAAGCCCTGCTTCAGGGCCAACTCTAATCTAACTTTCTGATGAATCAGAAAAAGACTCTAACTGACATAACTGGTCACTTCTCCACTTTACTTCCTATTATGTATGGTTAAATAAATACAGGAAAAAATGTGACCAACACGGTTATCAAAGTTTGAAATACACAGATAAATTCTGAGTTAAAGCATTCACTGACCATTCTCTGGGGTTCTCTCAAAGACTACTGCTGCATGCAGACAATAGCACCACTACTTCAACAATGATGACTAAGCTTATGGTCCATTTTTCCTTTATTGTACTTAATAGAGAACATTGGTTGGAGCCTATAAAATTAATATCCAAGATCAGGCATCAGAAAACATTTTTAGAGGGCCAGAGTGTAAATACATTAAGTTTTATGATCCAAGAAACAAAATGGAGGTAGTTGTATAACTAATTCAAAATGCTAACACCATTCTGGACTCACACACCATGCAAGCACTGGGGCCATGCCAGATTGGTCATGGCAGCATAGTTTACAGACCCCTGTATGTCTTTTTTCTGTATATACCTGGAGTATAGTTTCTAGATTTGGTTCTTTCATGACCCCATGAAAGCCTATGACAGATCTTAGCATTAGTGACTGATGAAACTCACACTCACTTTGTAGGGACTAAAAGAAACTGCTAGGCTAAAACAGAATGATCCCATCATTCCATGAGCCATGCTTCTTCCTCCTGTTTCCAGGGTATGTAAAACCCAGCCTCTCAGAAAACATTTATCTGACATCTAGGAGAAGGTACAGGTGTTATTAAATACCTCATAAGGGAGCAAGTTCCTGAAATTCTCATCATACCAATCTTTGGGCACTGCAATTCTCAATGGCCATTATTTTCACTAATAATAAGTCAAGCTTTCTTGTGCAGAAATATGTCAAATATGTATTCTGATCTTATCACTGTTATCTTGTACCCCAAAGCTTCTTCATAAATGAAATGGAAACCCGGATGATGGAAAACCTCCCATGATGGTTATTAGGACAAAACTATGCAGGTCAACCAGTCAGTACTTTTTGGTGAGTATAACTGCAGAGGATGCAGTAGTAATGAAGAGACGATGGTGAGGGCACAGATAAATAAGCTGTCTTAGTATTAGTGAATAGTCTTTACCACTGCACAAAAGGCTTTCCCAGAATAGCTTTCCGGGAAATGAAGACTGAACTTTCATTTCCTGGCCACCCAGACTAGAGTAATCATACAAAAACTATATTAACTACAGCACTGTTTTGCCAATGACTCGGGGATATTCCTAGATATCTCTTGAATCTTAAATTAATCTATTTCTATTAGTCTGTATATTGCCACGTGGCTGTGAGATTGCCTCATTTTCTACAGGTCTTGTTTCTTTGGCGATTGGCTGGCATCTCTCTGACTCATCATTCCTTTTATCTGCATTTAGCTTAGTTTTCCCACCAACCTATATTCTGCCCTGCCATAGGCCGAAGCAGCTTCTTTATCAACCAATGGTAATAAAGCATATTCACAGCATACAGCAGGGAATCCTACATCATTTTCCACAATTACACAGACTTCAGATGATCCAGTTCAACGGTTCTTAGCCTTCCAGAGAGCATATTCATAACACAATCTAAATATAAACATTTGTAAACCTAATTCATATGATTCAGATCTGGATACATCATGCTGTACTCCACATAAGCTTTTTACTCCCATTTTAGCAATTTCCATAAGACACAAATATCCAAGAAATATGTTCTGTGAAAAACTAGTGACATAGACTATATTTTTATATACATATAGGTACACACACATACATACACATATACACAGATATATGCAGCATAGAAGTAAAGAAATATGCTGGAAATACTAAGCTAAACAAAGTTAAATGTGTTCTTCTCTGCAGACTTTTGAGGCAAGTTTCTTATGATAGCTGTAGCAGATAGTCTTTTTGTACACTGGGAAGATGTGTCTGTTTTACCTTATTTGTCTAAGGCAACTTCTGATTGATTTAATAAAGAGTGGAACAGCCAATAACTAAGCATTAGAGGGTAGGTGGTACTTCTGGGGAGAGAGCAGAACTCCGGGGAAGAATCTGAGAGGTGGAGAATTTGCCAGCTTGCAAAGGGGAAGTAAGGATGCATGATACTGGACAGAGATGATGACCCAGGTGGCAGAATGTAGATTAATATAAGTGGGTTAATTTAAGCTTGAAGAGCTAGTTGGGAATAAGCCTAAGCTATAGACTGAGGTTCCATAATTAATACCAAGTCTCCATGTCATCCTTTGAGAGCTGGTGGTCCAAAGAAAGATCTGTTACAGAAAACAGTTGTGACTCACTAGAAAGAAGCCACAACAATACCATTACCCAGACTTGTAAGGCAGAGACCACTTTGCTACACTGAGCTGCTTTAAGGGCCAGCTATCTGTGTAAGACATCTACAAACTGGTGAAACAGACAACAGGTGTGTGTACCGCACTCTCAGAACAGATATTTAAGTTGACTCTCAAGCAATTTCTTCCTTCAAGTGTATAATACTCTAGAATCAATGTGAAAGGAAAGAATCTATCAGGTGGCTTCAGCTCCCTACAACCAGAAAACAAAACCTGGGTCTGTAACAAATCAAATTCTATGTACTTGATCTATGTGAAATATAAAACAAAAAAGTCAGGCACTGTACTTGGGACTTAACTATCATATACCCAGCCATGGGCTGTATTAGCATAAACTGGGGAAAACGGGGAAGAGGGCAAGGAGGAGGTGAGGGAAAGGGAATGCATACAGGCCATCCTGTAGAGCATGTTAGGAACCAGATAACTGCACATGATAGGTGGAGGGGGAGATTGTGCCCTTCATATCTGCTTCACCAGCCTTTTACGGTAAAGCTCCCCAGAGCCCATTCCCTGCCAGCAGAGGAATGTCCTGAGTCATAATAGTTGATCATATAGGATTTATGTTCTCTGGGAAAATAGCTCCTACTGCCGCTCTTTACTCAGTTGGATGGAGTGATTACGGTTTAAGATCCCACTGCAGGAAGTACAAAGCCCTTGGACAGAGGCTCTAACCTTCAATTACTGAAGCCTGGGTCCAATTATAGAATCGTGCTGAGGCTCAGAACCTCCACCTACAAATCCAGGACAATAATGTATTTGAGGAGTGAACAGATATCCTACATAAAACTGTACAGCATTTAATAAACAGTGTTTGCATTATTGCTTAGTAGGGTGCTTGGTATATAAACAAGTAACATGCTTTTATTTACTTAGCAATAAAAATGCTCCTAATGAAATTCCACTGTACTCATAGATCATTGCCTTGCTCAGCCATTGTCAGAGAAGCATCCTCCTGCAGCAGATGGAAAGAGGAACAGGGACCCAGATTGAACAAATATGCCACAGAGACTTAAGCACACTCAACCCTAAATGGGATCTCACTATCCAATCCCTCTCCTCTGCACTCGGGAAATTCTGCAGAAAAGGAGAACGAAAAAGTGTAAGAGCCAAAAGGAATGAAGGACACCAAGGAAACAAGACCTTCCAAGCTCAACAGTACTGGCACATATAAGAATCCACATGAACTATGGCAGCACACACAGGGACTACATGGGTCCGAACCAACCAGATGGGATCAGAGAGCTGAAAGGAGAAAATAACACACACACATCCATCCCTAACCCAAAAGCTATCTCCAGTTGATAATCACTTTGAAATGAAAATATAGTTTTCTCCAAGGGAGTCTCATTGGGAAAACAAGCCATGCATGTCCAGCAGTAAGTAGATGGCCAACAGAAAATGAACTCAGTGGTATCTTTGGGCATTCCTTCTCCCATAATGTCAAGTCCAGGCTTTTTATTTCTGTTTTTAATGACATCTCTTTTATTTTATGTTTATTCATTTATTTACCCTACCAGTTATTTGCATATATATTATGGCTTCTTTTTTATGCTTTATGAGATTACTGAGTGTGAGAACAAGTGGGTCTCTGGCTCTGTATCTGCTCCTTATGCTGTGAGAAAAGTAGAGAGAGGTACAATCTTAGCTAAAACAATGTGTATTAAAAAATCCATTTTCTATAAAAGAAAAAAGTGAAATGCTTACACATAAAACAAATGTGTTTAAGATGTCATATATTAACACTTCCATGCTATGAGAGGTTATCTTGTCATTATTTAAAAAATTTATCAATTTTAGAAACTCAGAAGTGTAGTAAGCAGTGTAGGCTATGTTCCCAGCACCTGAGAGGAGTGTGGGCCCTTTGTTCCGTCCTGCCTGGCTCCCAGCCACTGGGCTAGCTTACATTTGAAATAACCACATGGAAATTGTATTAATTAAATTACTGCCTGACCCATTAGTTTTAACCTCTTATACATATCAGTTTAACCCATATCTAGTAATCTGTGTACCACCAAGTGGTTGTGGCTTACCAGGAAGATTCTAACCAAAATCCATCTTGGGCTGCCCCAATGCCTTCTTTCTCCCAGCCTTCCATTCTATCTACACTGCCCACCTAAGGGCTGCCCTATCAAAAGGCCGAGGCAGTTTCTTTATTCAACCAATGAAAGCAACAGAAATACAGAAGGACCCTCCTACACCACAGAAGTTTAAGATTTTACCTTCATTAATAAAGAACATCAATAATCTTAACTCTTATAAACTTGTTCCTTATATACAACAAAATACTTTTATAAATTTGTTCCTTATATACCACAAAATATGTTTTTTTTCTAAAAACTTCCTTTATTATTGTAGAAGTTGAGTTCTATGAACTAAATAGAAAAAAAAACCTAAATCCTGAAGAACTCCTCAAATCCCTCTAGTAAAGGTCTAGTGCTTTGGAAAGGTGGGGAGATTCTCTTCATATACACACACACAAGAGTCCTGTCACTTCACAGTCCAGGTGACTGGAAAGAGTAAGTGAGGAAGATCTTAACAGAGGTGAACTTTAGACACAGTCACAGCCTGTGGTGACAGCACAGGGAAATATCCTTCTGTGATGGCTGTGACACCTGACCCAGTCAGGTGTTATTTGGGGTCACTGACACCGTTCACAGTGTAGTCAGTATTCCAGGAAAACAGGAAGTTACGTAGAATAACTTCTCCCAAAAGCAGTGCTAAATATGGTTGTGTGTCAAAATTTCAGCCACTGGGCATTTTATCCCCAAAGGGATACATAAAGCAGTGAATTTGGAGAAATTCAGCCTACTACCTTGAAGCCATAAGCTTGTTACATAATGGTAACTTATTTTCTTATTAAGTAAATGGCGATTGAGTGCTTATTCTGTGTAAAATTCCATTCGGGGAGTGTATTGAAGATAATCAGATGTCCTCAAGCACAAGCTAAACATCTAGGTTTTGTACAAGCTGCACGGAACGGGCCGTAAAACGCATTCCTACCATATAGTGCAGAGCCTACTCACAGGCTGGTCTCCCAGTTTGAGGCTGGCCTGTTTGTTATACTGCTACACAAAGGGAGTTCAAGGACAGCCAGGACTGTTACACAGAGAAATCCTGTCTCAAAACAACAATAACAACAACAAGAAAACACACACACAAATGAAAATTCTCAAAGCAACAGCAACAACAAAACATTTCACGGTAGATGATATTGTGTTGCATGAGGACATTTTCATATGAGGACATATCGTATATTGACCATACTTCCTCATGCTTCTCATTGTTCCCTTTGCTCTCCTAGATAATTTTGACTTTTCTTTCATGCCATATCTCTCTATATAATATTTGATATATGTGATATGACATATACTTACTTATGCATGTACACAAAATCTAGGAACCACATTCAAGGAAGAAAACTCATGAAATGTGACTTTCTGAGACTGACTTAGTTTGATAATGCGATTGTCTTATCTGCATTTGTTTTCCTGAAAATGACATGGGTTTATTCCTTTTATGGCTAAAAAAAAATCCCATTTTTTTGTCTAACACATGTTTTCCCTAACCATTCTCTATTAGCAGACACCTAAGTTAGTACATAACATAGCTCTCCCACTATGAACAGGGCTGCAATAAACAGTGATGTTCAAGCAGCTCCAATAAGCAGACTTCTGAGTCTTCCTTTGAGCAAATTTCAGTAGCAGATATATAGGATCATCTGCAAGATGTAGTTTTGGTCTTGTGAGATGTTCCTGTGCCGACTCCCTTAGTAGCTGGACAAGCTTGCATTTCCAGCAACGGTGTCAGATGTCAGAGCTTTTGTTATCTGTTTCCTAATGACTGCCCTTCTGGCTACTACGAGTCTCAAATAATAGCAAGTCAAATTATTCTACAACAGAACACTGCTATCCATGAATGTGGTGAGATATGTCGGTAGCTCTCTCAATTGAGAGGTGGAGTGGGGAGGATCAGGAGTTTGGGCTAACCCTGGCTACAATAACACTTTTGTGATGTGAGAGAACGTCCCAAAGTAAAGGAAGTGTCATAATGAATGTGGAAGTTGTATGTTTACAGGATTAACTCACTTTGTTTTCATATGTTATTCATAAATATTTTAATAATCTCTATTATGAAAATGTTTGTGAAGGACTCTCTTGAAATTACTTATAAATTATCTCACCATTCCAAAGGAAACTCTGACAGTATCTGAGAGGAAAGAATATAGATCTGGCCATGTAGGTAGCACTGCAGTTCCTGCACAAGCCCTGGGCCCACAGTCACAGCTCTTCAGCTACTCCAAGTGCTGCTAGTTTTCTATTATTGTTTGTCAGAAAATTAATCTCAGAGGAGTTAAATAATTCCCAAGGTATTTCCCCGTAAAGAAGTTCAGGGTCAGCATGGGGATTCTAGCTGTTGAGTCCGTGCTTTTGCCTCAAAACATTTCATCACAGTTCCAGGAAGTACATAATAGGATGAAAGTCTGGCCTCAGAAAATTACACACATAAATGCCCCAGTAAAATGTCAAAGTGCCCTACAAGGTGTGTTTACAAGTAGAAAACCCTGGTGGGGGGAGAGTGGGAAATGACTTGATTAGTGGCAGTAGTAAGTCAGTCAAAAGTCCTCAGCTAAAATTTCTCAGTTCACAAGGCAGAAGCACATTCCTCTGACATGGACAAAAGGCCAATGTTAATGCATCCTTGACCAATGAGAGGCAAGGACTATGCTGCTTAGGTTGTGGGATTTATCCTCTCTCTTTTACTGTCTTCTTAGCAGAGAAGGAACAAGGAATGAGAATCTGAAGGGAATAGACAGCCCTGGAGCCAGATCCAGGTATATAAGAAAAACATTTTAAATAATATAAACCATGACCCTTCTCCTTTCCTTTGCAAGAACGATATCTGATTTAAACTCATTGGTTGACTTCCCTGCACCAAAAAGCCATGGGTGGTCATGCTCCCTGTGCAGACTCCAGAATGACTCTCAGTCTGAACTCAATTTGCTTAAAGTTCCCTACTGAGCAACAAGCTTAGGAAAAATCTAGGTATCTACAGAAGTATTCTGTATCTAGTCTTTGTAATTAAGAGAGAAAAGTAGGCTGTTCATTGAAGAATCCACTGTGCCTCCCTTCAACATTAATTATGACATTCATCATGATGTGCCTTTGAGGACAAGGAATCTTGCCATATTTCTGAAGGCAATCTATCCCGAGTTTCTATTAAACAATGCTTCTGGACCAGCAAGGAACAGCATGGGCCCCTGCTCTGCCTGTTCATTAAAGACTTCCTCCTGCCGCTCAGCCGTAGGAGCAGATGCTGAGGCCTTAACAGCCACAGCGTGTGGAGTGCTACCCTGCACATCTGTTCTGCTGCATAATGAGGAAAGGAGCTGGAACTGTTCTGCTACAGCCTGAGAGGAGAAAGGAGCACACATAGGAGGGCACTCCCTTATGTTCCCATGAATTCAGTCTCTACAGCCCAGAGAGAGGAACACACAGAGGAGGGCACTCCCTCGTGTTCCCATAGATTCAGTCTCTACAGCCCCAGAGAGAGGAACACACAGAGGAACGCACTCCCTCGTGTTCCCATGGATTCAGTCTCTACGGGGCCCAATGAAATAAGTTTCCAAAACATAACAACAGTCTTTCATATTATTTGGATCCTGACAAAATTCTGATGTTTTATTGTACTAGAGTGAATTTTCTCTTCTGAGTTAAAATTAACAATGACACCTCCATCTTATTAGACTTGCCAAGCCTTCTCAAATTACCTTAGGTTAAACATTATGTTCTTATCAGCATATTGCTTATTTTGATTTTTAAATGCTACAGTTGGCTTCTAAATTGCAATTAAAAATCTTAAGAGCTTTTGGTTCTCAAAGCTCTTAAGAGAGTCTTCCTCTAATGTTTTCAGACTTTGGATCACACCCCGGCTGTCTTGCACATTGGATGTATCGTTCCATAAGAAAGTGCTCTGCAGGGCCTTTGTCCATTGCGTTATGCTCCACAGGTCAGACACTTTAACACTTTTTGTGAATATTTAGCCAAATTCAAGGATTGCCACATATTTTTAGTGTGTCTTATTTTTTTTCTTGTATTGTGTATATTGTGTATGTCTGTCAGCATTTCTGTATGGATATGTGTGTGTGTGTGTGTGTTAATAAGTCTGTGTATGAACCGCTGTGGTCTGTGTATCTGTTTGTGTGAGTATGTCTGTGTGATCATGTCTGCCATTATGTATGTGTGAATCCATGTCTGCCATTATGTATGTGTGAATGCAAGGTAGCTGTTTTGTGTTTAGTTTATGTACTTTTTATTCCACCCAAATGGGATTATATTACTTCTGGCCACCTGGGTATACAGTAAGAAACCTTGGTGAATAATATTTAGTTATTGGTTAGACTTCTGGGGATATGCCATCTGGCTGTTCATTAATGTTCATAATAATGTCTTTCACTAAAAATAATGGTAGTAACCAGGCCAGGGAGCTCTCATATATTGTTCTTAAATCACCCCCAAAATTCTCCCTGATATCTCCATGCATACCCCACTCTGTTTCCATTGTTTATTCTTCTTGGCTAGAATTCCAGCCAAAATAGGAAACAAGGGGTGTCTACTTACCAGCTTCTTCCTTTATGAGGTGTGTAACAATTCTTGTTCCTGAGCACTCAGTTACCCAAGAAGTCACTAATCCTACACACTTGGGTACTATTCCATGAGATGACAGCTCATGCAGACCAGGGTGCTAAATGCAGCTGGATTGCTGCATTCTGACAGGAGCCACGGATCTTTCTTACATCAAGAACGTCAAGAAGCTGCTGTGTGCTGAGACATGAGGTTCTCCTTGAGCAATTGGATAATATCAGGGTTTTCCACAGTGGGCCATCATTCATCATTAGGACTTAAATATTAATTGCTTTCATTTACTGTTGCTTTATAAACAGAATTTGGGGTTTTTTAATCTTCAGAAAGTTGACAAAGCTAAAAATCAGTGATGCAGTTGTTCTGCACAAATAGGACTTTCAAAACTAAGCAGTGTAGTCAATTTCATAGCTAAAATACAGTTCAGAGATGAATGTTAGTAACATCGTGTGTCCTCGCTTTGTTTTTTGATATTTTTTTCTTTTTTATTTCTTTTTTTTTTCTTGGTTTTTCGAGACGGGGTTTCTCTGTAGCTTTGGAGCCTTTCCTGGAACTAGCTCTTGTAGACCAAGCTGGCCTCGAACTCACAGAGATCCACAAGCCTCTGCCTACAGAGTGCTGGGATTAAAGGTATGCGCCACCACCGCCTGGCTCAGAAATTGTAGTCTTAGAAACTATTTCCACAGATTAGGTTAGGGCCTGAGCTGTGAATAAAATCCCCATATACCATTAATTAGAAGCTGTTAACCTTAGATAAAAACTTAGACCCTTCTAAGGATGGACCTGGAATGTCAACATTTCCCTGGTTTTGCAGGATATATAAGAAAGATATCTTAGAAAGACATCCCATAATGTCATACATCTTTGTAAGATCTGGGGGTATATGCCTTATGACTTGGGAGTCAGAGCTCCCTGATCTTCCGAACTATATTTCTGCATTAGTTGGGGCTGAGGAAATGGGCCCCTGAGAATGCAGTAGACCCAGACCCTCCCTGTCTCAGAGGTCCTTCTTTCTACTCTTTATTCTCTAGGTTCCTGGGCATGCTACCTCTTGCAAAGGTCTTATAACATCATACGGCCTTTATTCTTGCTTCAGTGCTTTTAAGTTCCAACCCTATTAGATTTCTGGAGCCGTTTGTCTGGTACCTTCTCCACTGTTATACATAGCTATTTTTCTCAACTATTTGTCACAATGTTTTCACTCACTAGCTCTGCTATTTTTATTTACCTATTGAGGCAATTCCCTTTTATAGCTTAAAAATGCCATGACATTAGGACATCCAATAGACTGAGAAAAAAATATATATCAATTATTTAAAAGAGTTAACTTTTTTAATATATATATATATATATATATATATTTCATCATAAAATTTCTCTCTGAGAATGCTCCTGAGAGCAAATTAGCTAGATGGCTGAAGTTCAATCAAAACAACTTTGAAATGTGTGGGTACTGGGTTATTACAGGCTTCTGCTGCCTGCAGTCAGCGGTTTCTTCTTTATCGTAAATTGTAAGTTCAGTCTGAAACACTTCCTCTTGTCCTGAACTCAGCTGCACTTCAGAGTCTCCATGTCTTAATTACAAGTGAGCAGGCTGCAGTGTCTCCTGCAAGGTTTGTGTAACTCAGGGTTATTTTGCAGTCTGCCACCTCCAAACAGCTATTAGTATGGCACAGTAAGAAACCATGAACAAAGGGATGGCAAGGCTCAGAGCATCATCTGGGTCAAAATGCCAGACTGGTGCTTCTGGTCCTTGGTAACTGTCTTATTCAGGCCCTCCCTTACTCTAACTTGGCCAACCAGTGTGGCTCTCTGTAGAACCCTCTTGTCCCTTGCCTGTAGACTTAAGGAGGCCTACTCTCCAGTTGGGAATCCATGCCTAATACTGTAAACTTAGCCAAATGCCCATTGCTGGTCAGAACATGGGACATGAAGGAGAACCTACTACAGCCATATTCCTAAACCCGTATAATTCCCCATGCATTCTAAATAGAACTGCTCTTACATTCTCAGTTACGTGCAGTTCTTCCCACTCATCAAAAAGCTTCCTTTCTCAGCAGACAGAGAACATTGCAGACAGACACAACTGTGTAAAATCCAGAGAATATTGAACTCAGGGTACCTGTCCCCAGCTAGTACATTTACAACACAACCCCCACATCTAAGGCTCAGGGAACATTATGGAAGGAAGGGCAGGAAGGTTGTAGGAGCCAGAAGAGCATGGCATTTGCTGCCTTCTTAAAACACAATAAAATAAAACAAACAAAAAGCCAAAGAGGACATGAAGTGGAAGGAGGAGTATTAGGAGGAAAAGTGGATTTGAGAGGAGTTTGAGGAAGGTGTGGGACTGAATGAGATCAAAATATTAATTCTCCAAGAATTAGTTGAAAAATAAACTAACATTGTTTGTAAAAGTTCACCTTGCTTCAACTTTCTCAATGAATGCAAACAGGATTCATGGTTCATTGCATGCTGTTTCTAAGGGCATTAGGAGAGTACAAAACAGCATCTTTATAGGCCCTACAAGCTGACCAGAAGTTTGTACTTCATTTCATCCCATGCTGTGGAAGCTGTCTTCCTGGAGTCTAAATGCAAAATTCAAGCACCAGGGTTTCAACTGTTGGTATTCCACACTGTGTATCTCTCTGCTACATTGAAAGTCTACCTTTACAGCTTGCTTGTTGCTTTCTGATATTTGCATTTATTTCTTTATAACTCTGTGGATATTATGAAATTGTTTAAACAACCCCAAATCCATGAACCATTAATTGACAGATGTACCTTCTTGAAGTACAGGCAATATGGGAGCCACACTAGCATGGAGCACATACACAATCCCAAGAGAACTCATGTATCATGGAACATTTGGGCACTTCAACTAGTTCACTGATGGACACAGCCAGAGCCTGTCACTGATATTCAATGAGAATGTTGTTAAAAGTTTGAAGCTGATTGGGAAGCTGAGACAGAAAAACTGCCCAATAAGAAATATCCTGTACATGTGCACTGAAATGTTAACTTGATGGGATTCCATGGGAGCCTTTTCATAATGCTGGATTTAGGCCAATTTTGCCCCTGGATTTTTCATTATGTGTGCTTTTTACTTGTATGTGTGTCTAAGTTTGTTCCTCTCTACACATCTTCATATGGTACCTGCACATACATTTCATAAAGCTGTATTCTGGACCCCTTGTACCATGTCAGTTGTTTTATATCTTTGGGATCAGCTAAGTGTTAGGAGGTATCAGGAGGTGTCATTGCAGTGATTTTCTTTCAAGTGTTTGTTTTTGCTGTTCTGCCTTAAGCATCTGTCTGTCGGGATACATGTATCCTCCTTTGTTTGTGCAACTGCCTTTTCCATTCTTATTGCTCTTTTCTTTCCATGTAGATTTCACGTCTCGATTTATTCTCCTCTGTTACAAGTGATAGGAAGCAGACAGTGGCAGCAGAAACAAGGATTGGATAAACCTTCTGTTAATTGCATTGGAAAGCACATGTATTTCTCAATTATGACAATATGGTTCACAGACAGAAGCTAAAATACTACTAAGATAAATGTGGTTTATTTAGCTTGAAATCTAAATGTATTCATAACTAAAACATTAAAAGGATTAGAAAATTGATAAGGAAAAGACCAGGCATAGTAGAAGCGAGAGGGAACATACATGAGTTATAGGTATGAGAAGAAATAATGAAAGTGATATGGACCAGACACGGGAAATGAAAGCAGTCTTAAAAACTAATTCAGTAAAAAAAAAATAAAATAAAATAAAAAAATAAATTAATAAAAAGCAATTAATACCCAGAATAATCTCTTCAGGTAAGAAGATGGTTGCTAGTCTCTAGATACTACAGAACAAGTTAGAAAAGAATATATTCCTGCTCTTTTATATGCACACACAAGACACATCATCCATTGGAGTTCTCAGCCCTCAGGATTGGTGTCGCCACTTAGTACCATCCCCTCCCAACTAAAGTCTTCTCTCTGTTTTTGCTACATTATTTTCAGTGTCTACACCCACATCCATGTTTGCTTTGGTTGTTTGGTGCCCATGCCCATCATGATCCAGGCTACTTCCCTCTACTTTCTTGTCTGAGTTTATTTGCATATACACTCTGTGTCAGGTGCAGTTCACTTCTCTTAATGGTAGAGCGGCTGGGAGAGAGACTTGGAGTGCTGATGTTTGGAGATGTCTCTTAAATGAATAAAGGGTTGAAAGAAGTAGAAAATCAAATGAAATTTTGTGATATATGAGAGTATAAAATTGTAATCTGGGTGCTCAGAAATAGATTTTCTTAAAAGGTAGCAAATACAATTTCATATTATCTATACATTACTTAAAGTTATAGTATCAGAGGTGAATAATTCTAAAACAGACCCTAAGTCGGTAAAGCAATGTAAACACATACACATGCGCATGTGCCACATACACACACACACACACACACACACACAGAGAGAGAGAGAGAGAGAGAGAGAGAGAGAGAGACACTAGTTCCTTGGTGTACAAGAACAGACATGAATCAGACTAAGTGTTGATTTCAGCACATATGTACCCAGGTGACATGTGAGCTCCAGCATATTGTTTCAGAATGTGTTTTCCTATCTGTAAAATGAAGTTTTCAATGTTTGGCCAAAGATGTAATGAAGATCATGGATGAAATTTATGAGCCTGCCAGCCGCTGGCTCCAATTACTAGCCAGGTGGGTAAAATTACCCCTGTTAAGCATATGAACTGTATGTACAAAGCAGGGTAACTAGAAGCCTCCATGAATGCTAAGCTGAAGACCCATGCGCACTGGTGGTGCTGCAGCAGGTGAATAGCATAAACAGAAAGCGAGACACTCACGAGCCTATGAGTTCTGTAGCAGTGTGAACTGCACAGCCTGTGAAGTTCATTCTTCCTTCCTGAGGTTGATAGCCCATTAAACAGGCAGGGCAGGTTCATGGGTACAGGAGACTGTCTTGAGGATTCACTGCAGGAACACATACAGAAGGGTGTCAAGCAAAACCTTGTCTGGTTCTCACTATATCAAGATGCATATAAAAGGAATAGAAACCAATTTGAATAGTCTTTCAAGAAAAATATTGAAAGTGTTTGCAAATTTCAATTTCAGTTGTCTGTCTAGGACTTTTTTCTATGATCTCAGAGCTAGAGTGACCACTAAGTAAAAAGCACTGAGGACAGAAGAATAAATGGGATACTCTCCATGGTTGCTGGGGTCAGGAACTCTAAATTGCTTATAATACATGACTATGAATTCACAGATTCAGTGAATTAAGAAATGTGCAGTCAATTCATACTGATGAGTGTATTTCTTTATATGATGCTCTCAATTTTGACGTTTTTCATAATTTCTATGACCCCTTCTTCTTCTAAGCTCCCTGTTCCTAAAGTTTTATGTAATTCTTCAGTAGTCCTAAACTTTCAGATTCCCCTTTATTCTGGGAATATCAGATATTTATATTATATAACATTAGCAAAATTACAGTTATGAATTAGCAATGAAATGATTTTTCTGGTTAGAGGTCACCACAGCACAGGGAACTGCATTATAGGGCAGCAGCATTCAGAGGGTGGAGAACCATTGATTTAGACAATATTATCAATTATTAAAATAATTCAAGGGGCTGGACAGATGACTCAACAGCTAAGCAAGTTTACTGCTCAAACACTGGACCGGAATACAGTTCCCAGCACCCAGGCTCAGTGACTGACAACCACCAACTGCAGAAACTCTAAGGTCCTCTTCTGGATAGCACAGGTACATGTGCACATTCTCCCGCCCCCACATACACAGAAAAATACACATATATACACATGATTTTAAATAAATAGATATTTAAAATAATTTAACAAAACAAACATTTTATAGTATCAAAGATTGTTCATAAAATGCACAATTCGAATAAATAAAATAAAAAAGAATTAACTTGTAATTCTGTCTCAAACAATGTAGAGTATATCTGCTTTTAACAAAGAATGTGGCCAGTTTATCTCTTTGCTGTACCCTTGAGTCCAGGTTAGTGTTTGTTCATAGTAAAGAATCAATAACTATGTATCTATAGAACACAGACAGAAATGGACATAAGTACCTAATTATAAATGATTTAATCATAATATATTTATTTGTCTGTATTCTTTTCTCCCTCTATGAGTGTCTAAAGCACATGATAAAATGTGATGGTCAGCAAAATGGACAAAAGGCCAGCCTTTATAGAAATTACAACAATGGAAGGAAGTAGATTATTAGAAGAATTTACAAAATATCATGATAACTATGAAATAGGCTTCAAAACTGATATACCCAAACCAAACTCACAGGTCAGAGTAAGACAATAACATAAGGAATTTAATCTTGGCATAATTTGAACTGATATGGATCAATTTCTTCATGGAACAATCAGTACATAGTACTCATAGTTCGGAAACGTTTTCTATCATTACAAGGCTCTTAAAGAACAGTAATATGGCCTAATTAGTTCTAGACAATATAGTCCTGGAGGTTTACTACACTACTGTTCCCTGTTCTGAAGCTTATAGTAACCACCTATGTAACCTATGTAAAGATTGTAAACAATTCAAGCTAGGACAACATCTCTAGCTATCTGACATGAACTGTGTTTTTCTTTGTTAGAGGGCTAGAGATGTTACCAGTCTCACCTTGTACATGCTATCTATCTTCTGCCCCCTCATTTAAGATATCCCAACCTAGGAAAAAAGTGGTTAAACTGTGAAAAGTAGGCTGCTTCCTTTGGTAAAAGGGTTCTTTGAAATAAAATAATTCTCATTGTAGGAATCAGCTTTACACATTAAAAGTTGAATGTGGGAGAACAATTCAAGTAGAGGGGACATTTGTAATATGTAGATAGTTTCACTACACAAAGGTGTGAAAGCTTTCTTTGGATTAAATATACACTCTATCAAAATTCCAGTCACATATTGATAATATTAAAAATGAACCCTAATATTTATATGGAAGAATAAAAGAACAAAATAGCTAAAATAGATCTGAATAAAAGAAACAGGGAAACACCACAATACCTATCTGCAACCATTTGAAAGAAAATGGCCCCCAAAGGAAGCAGCACTATTAAAAGGTGTAGCCTTGCTGGAGGAAGTGTGTCACTGTGGGGTCGGGCTTGGGTTATAAAAGAAAACATAAAATTGTGAAAGGAATTCATTGCAGGGGGTGCCTGGGAGGAGCTGGAGGGTGGAAATAGGAATAGAAATCATCAAAATACTTTGAATGCACGTATGAATATTTCAAAGAATAATTTTAAATTTTTTTGAGAAACAACATGAATGTGGGAAAGTACTTATAGGGAGAAAGATAAAAATGATATTACTGATGCTGTAATTAAGGATGTTTATGAACATGAAGTTCTACTTTGCTATGTACAGTGCTTAGAGTTCAATAACAACTACATGCTGTCTACCAGCACATGTCTGCCACCTATGCAACATCTGAATATGGCCCTGTGCGCACAGAGGTCTTAGGGCTGCTGGATTACCCTTGCTAGGTCTCTTCAATTTAGTTTTCTTAGCCAGATAGTGGATATGAGCATGAACCTTTGTTTTAAGTGTTGGCCGTGAGTACAGAACAAATCAACTGTTGTGAAATATCCATGTTTAATATTTAGTAACTGTGACCTACAAAAACCAGAAATGAACACTCTGGGTAGGTTAATTCAACTTTCTTATTTCTTTCTTGAGAAAAGCAAGGTTCTGACACTGACATTCACTGCAGGTAGTTCAAGAGGTCTATGTGAACTCAGTGCTGTGGAAATGGAAATTCTTCCATGGGTTATTGGTCATCTTTCTGGACAGAATGCTCTAAAGAACATATTAATCAGAAATGACATATGCACGGTCATTGTCAAGTCTGGACATTTGCTGTTGTTGGGAATGGAAACAGATCTACAGAAGAATTCTCCTCTGCCTTTTCTATTTTCAGTGATAGGTTTGTAAGAATAAACTGGTTCAGTCTCTTAGCCAGTGGAGGGAAAACTCCACTGTGACTTCTTAGAGGTCACTAGAAGTTACAGAGCAGAGTTCATCTGACTCTTACACTTAATTGTGTGTCATAGTTCAGGTCACCAGTACCCAATTATAAGAATAGAGATGGGTGACAGAAAACACCAAGAGTAGAGAGTAAGCAAGGCACCCAAGGTAGACCAGATATCTTCAGCAAAGAGCTAGAGAAGCATTTCTCAACCTGTGGGTCACAACCTCATGGGGATCGCCTAAGGTCATTTACATATCAGATATTTACACTATGATTTATAATATTTTTAAAATTACGGTAATGAATTAGCAATGAAAATAACTTTATAGTTGGGGATCACCACAACATGAGGAACTGTATTAAAGGGCCACAGCATTAGGGAGGTTGAGAACCAACGGTCTAGCACATAAGCAAGAAAGAAACTATCTTAACATAAGGATTTGACTTGTATAACCATGACATGGGATATAGGTGAGATTTAAATAAATGTGGAGAAAAAAGAAATGATAGCAATTCCAATAAAAAAAAACTTTAAAAAATAACACTACCCAACATTAAATTTTCTCTAAAGCTATAATATTCAAAGTAGAGCAAATCAGTGCTGTTTTATATTTGTAAATGGACTCAAATAAAAGGGGGAACTTACATAGATAATAAAAGTTATAAAATAGGAAAACAATATACAGATATACCCATTGGAAGCTTGATTCTAAAGTCTCAACTTGATTTAAATATTTTAAACTATTCAATAAGTACTGTTGAAAGGATACCACTGATTGCCTACATACAATGAGCTTCCAAAGATCTCACATATTTTAAAATTGGCTAATTAAAGGAAATTATGGTTTTATATGTAAATCATCAAACTCTGTAATTTTTTTTGAAAAAAAAAAAGAAGACCTGGTAGAAAACTTCATGACCTGGAATTAAGCAAAAAGTGCTTTCAAATGATAGCAAAACTACACAAAAATAATGTTTGCTAACACATGTGAAATTGACATGCTCATGACTATGGGGCCCATATGGACTACAATCCAAATTGAATGTAAGTCCTGGGTAGATAGTGACACCCCATCTCAACCTTCGACCCCTTAATAAAATAATTCATAAGCTTGATTTCATCAAAATATAAAACATTTATCTTGCTAAGGATACCTACAGAAGAATGTCACAATACAGAATAGGCGAAGATATCTGTAAGTGTCATAGCCAGTAATTGATTATATCATGCACAGAATACTTCAAGAAGCATGAAAATCTAATTATAGGAAGCAGCAAAATAACAAATCCATACTGATTCCCCCCACTAACACAGATGTAAAAGTGTCAGATACGTATACAGAAGATTTTCCAATAGCCACACAAACTACAGACTCAAAACCATTGTTTTCTATCTAATTTTGCATCTGAATATCTAAAATAAAATTCTTGAAAACAGTAACTGGTAAAAGGGAAGGAGATTGATGAGGAGGTAAAAGCTGAGAATGAGAAATTTTCCTGTCAAAATGAAGAGTGAATGAGTGGCCAACGGCCCCCGGCATGGTCACAGCACCTCCACCAAAGGTTATTCTTCATGTTTCTTCGGGGCCATGTTTGGATAGGATTAATGTTTAAGTTGGTAGGAATTTTTACAGACACATCAACTAAAATAGACAAACCTCTACTGTGTAAGTTAAACCTGTCTACCCATTTAAAATTATTAATTGGGCAAAGATTGACTTTTCTAGAACCAAAAGGAATTTTGCACGAAGACTGCCTGTGCCACTCCTCCCTGACCTCACTTTCCCCGTATCAGCAGACATATCTCACTAAGCTTGTGAACCTATAATCTCATGATAAAGTTGCTTCAACCTCAGTAATTTCTTCTGTCTTCCAGTTCTTTCTGCTGTTCCTCTCTTCTTCCCTTCCTCTTTCCTGCCTTTCTTCTGTCCCTTTATCTTTCCTTCTCATTCTCTTCTTTCTTTCCCTTCTCTCTTTCAACCCTTCCTGACTCTCTCTCTTTCTCTCTCACTCATCCTTATAGAAGATATATTTCTCTAGACCACTTGAGTAATAGAAGCGGTGTTTGACAAAGTTAAACATCTACTTAACATATAACCCAAAGACACCAACCCTGGATATTATTTCTGGAGATAGGCTTGAATAGAATTAGTTCTAACTCTTAGTGTCTAGAATAATATCTTAGGTCTAACATCTTTGTCTGAACTGGGTTAACAGGCATTTTTTTACATCTATGTAAAAGTGAACAGCTTAAAAAGAATAAAAAGAAGAGAAGGAGAAGAAAAGAGGGAGGAAAAATAATGGAAATATAAAATTGAGGAAGGGAGGGAGGAAAATCTTTGAGAGAATAGAAAAGAGAGAAATAGGGGATGATGGAAAGAGACAGATAAAAAGACAATGTATGAACGACTGCTTAACATTATAAGTAGATGATATATGAGTGACAAATTCCTACAAACTTAAAGAAAGCCCTGCACCAGTTCTAAAAATTTAAGCAAATAAAAGCACAGGATATGAACACAAAGTTCACAGAGGTAAAAGATCTTTAATTCAAAGAAAGCCATTCATTGTGCTTGGGAATACAATTGGAAAATAGATACCAATGTAATTCTTATCTATCAATGGTTCAGAAACATGGGCACCTACTAAGAGCATATTCCTGAAGATGCTGTGGAAACAAAACTCTTTGCATTATACATCTGGGGTTATTTATTGGTAAATGCTTGTGAAAATACCTGTAAAGATGCCTGTAAGATATCTATCAATGCATATTTTGACCTATGGATGAAATAGACATACATATATGTGTATATATATATGTTTGTGTAGATATTACTTGATATGTAGGCATATATTTGAAGCATTATTTACAAATTAAAAAACAAGAACACACATACAAATAAAATGCTAATTTTCTATAAGTAATAAAAATAAAGGAAAAAAATCTCTTATGTGCCTGTGTATGTACAAAGCAATTTTCATTGCTGGTGGGAATGCAAACTTGTGTAACCCCTTTGGAAATCAGTGTGGCAGTTTCTCAGGAAATAGGGAGTCAATCTACCTCAGGATCCAGCAATACCACTCTTGGGAATATACCCAAGAGATGCC
>JAQHUG010000110.1:1168115-1184805 GCA_028555095.1 Dicrostonyx torquatus
TGACAAAGAAGCTAAAAGTATACAATGGAAGAATGAAAGTATCTTTAACAAATGGTGCTGGCATAACTGGATGTCAACCTGTAGGAGAATGAAAATTGATCCTTATCTGTCACCATGCACAAAACTTGAGTCTAAATGGATTAAGGTCTGTCTTTTCTAACTTTGCTATGTGATCATAAGCAACCCATTGATTACTAGTCTCTGCTGTCTCTTGAGACTTGGGTTGATTGGGCTTTTCTCCAAAATTAGCTCCAGTTCTATGCTATTTAGAAAACTAGCACAGTTCTCTAAAATATTGTAATAGCACAATATTCATTCAAATTGTTATCTAATTATTTAGTAGAACTATTACATATTTACTGATGCGGATGCTGACAGTATAGAAAAGAAAGCTGAGACAAATTGTTTCTTGGTCTTGGAGCTCACAGCATCTTTAATCCTTTTGTACAGAAAGCACCACACAACCACGATTTACAAAATTATAGGTAAAACAAAACTCAAAGGAGAACCCAAGAGGACTTCCTTCTGCCATTCTCAGAACCAAACATACTTGGAACCCAGAAGAAAACAAGTGCTTAGCCTAAACGGATTATGGCAACAAAGTGGCATGTGTGATCCAGTATGAGCAGCCTGAGAGTTGTCGAGACAGTGAGGAGACTGGACGTCAGAATGAAGTTATAATGAGAATGGGAAGCTGAGAATCATATGTGGGGGAGAAACTGCTGAAGGGGCAATCAAGTATAGGCATACTCACATGGGGGAGGACTGTATGTGATCAAATTTTAAATGTATTCTAGATGATTACAGAAGATAAAATTGTTTGAATTGTTGCCAGTGACTGAAAGCTAAAGAAAAATAGGGTTCTTTTTGGTAGTTACAGAAAAGAAAATTTCACATCCTAAATATACAACAGAATGGGCTTCTCAGGAAGCAATGGACTTTCTGTCACTGAACATGCTAGATAGAATAACTGCGGTTAATAGCCTGGGGGTTAAATGAGTAAGTGTAAGAATTGCTAAATGAGTTGCTGTGTCCCAGTCCCAAATCTCTATGTAAGCTTTCATTATGCACACGGAAAGAGTAGCTCTAAAATCCCTTTTATTCTTAAGATCTAGGTTTTTTTTTTCCTTAGATCTTTACTCCTGATAGAGGTTATGGCCAACAGCATCATATAAAAATGAGAAATGATTTCTGTGACAATACGTCTTTCTCAACTGCTCACTCAGAATCTACAAAATGGTAAATAATACACATTTTATAGAATGTGTTATTCATGATTAAAAGAGAAAATATGATAGAAAGGCCTGATGTCATGATACTAAATGGTGTACTTCAGGAGAGACAGCACCATGACTGGCAGGTGTAATTCAAACCTAGAACAGTAGGGACTGTTGTTCTCTTGCTGAAATGAAGTAGTCTTCATGAAGTCTGCATTGCATGTTAATGCAAACTTGCAGCATGAAGCTGATTTAGTGAGTTTTCACTCTTCGGTCTTGGGCTGTGTGAACACTTCCAGATAACATGTGTCCATAATATCGCGTCCAAATGATTGCTCCAAGAGCTTACACTGACACGGGGAGAAAGAATGAACAGAAATCAAGGATGTGCTTCTGTGATGTGCCGTCTCCACTGTCAACATACATGAATTTGGAATCATCCGTGAAGCATGCTGCTGATGGCTTCCCTGAAGAAGATGAATTGATGGGTAAGACACATCCTAAATGTTGATGCTACCAGTGTATGGACTAGAGCACCTGGCTGGAAAAAAAAGGAAAAAGGAGAGGAAGCTAGCTGAGTGCCAGAGTCCCTGCTCTCTGCTCTCTAGCATACCCTGGTGGAGAAACTCCAGCTTCCTTCTCCTGTGTGCTCCTTCATGCCTTGCCTGCCACAAATGACTGCCCTCTGTCCAACAGTAAGCAGAAGGAATTTTGCTTCCCTGAAGGTGCTCATCTTACTTATTTGGTCACAGTGATGATAAAACAACTAGCTTGATTCTCACAAAAATTTTCAGTTTTGTTATTGTAGACTGGAGAATTAAACCGTTAAATGACATACTACTTTTATTGACTGAATCAAAACGCTTCTCAACTCTCTCTCTCTCTCTCTCTCTCTCTCTCTCTCTCTCTCTCTCTCTCTCTCTCTCTCTCACACACACACACACACACACACACACACACAAACACACACAACCAGTGCACATGCACCTATATGCAAGCACATGTATGTATTCACTGTAGCTTTTCATATTTAAAGAGTTCCCATGATTCACTTCCCAGGGAGAAATCTTCAGACAGGTACTGTATCATCACACGCTGACCACTTAGTGATTTACCACACTATAAACACTTGGGGGAAAATGGCTGTCCAGTTCTTCATCTGAAACTCCTTAAAGGTAAATCTTTAACATACAACTTGTAGTACCTGGTTACTTGCTATGGTTAAGAACCTTATTTATATATCCCTTCCTTGCTCTTCCTATATTTTTAACTATCTTTGTACACCTGCATGTATTTTCCAGACACACTAGGTGCGTATTCATCTCTTGATTTAATTTCTCCTTCCATGGATCTGTATATGGACATCTCAGCTGAGAAGCCTCTTGTTCATAAATAACTACTAGATGGTTTTACTGTCTAAACACCTTCAACATTTTAATTGGAGCTGTTTCTAAAGCCTGCTTCATAAGCTGCATAACTGGCTCAAGTTCAAATGGGGCTGAGAAGTATCCATCAATAATGGCTCATATTGCATTAAAATATAGATTAAAACACATCAAAGTAGAAACAACTTCCTTTACACTTAATAAAATTTAATACACGTTCAAAAATACATTTTTTTCAAAAGCAGACACCTTTAGAAATTTCTTTTATGGTAGGAAAATGCCCTCAGGAATCTTGCCTTTGGGACACTGGATCAGTTTGTATCTTTGTCTCTTAGGAGGTCTGCTATTGGAATGCAAGATCACTCTATGACTTTTGTCTATTGATTTCATGAATTAATATAGCAGATTTATTCCTGTGTTTTCTAATGGGCATTAGCATTTACAGAAAGGGAGGAAAGGGCAGAGACACAAAGGAATTGAAAGAGACCTTGGATGTTGAACACATCACACCTCAATTGTGAGGTCATGGTAATGAGAGAAGCAGAAAGACACATGTGTGGTGGGGAAAGAAAGAGCTGCCTGTGTACTCTTGGCCATTCTCTCACCTCATTGTCCGCTGGAACTGTTGCAGGCCTCCCTTAACTAGAATCTGGGTAAGCTGACATACTCAATCCCTATTAGCGGAGCCTGCCTGATATGGTTATGATTTAAGAAAGAAGCTGGCTGCTCTTCACATCACATAGCAGTGAAACATTTGTTAAAGTCAGCACTCTCTTAGCCCCAGCCACACTCCAGCGAGGCTATCAACTAAGTCCCTGCTTAATTCACAGTTGCCCAGCCTAGATCCCTTCCCTGTAGACAAGTGTTGGACAGGCAGTGTCCATGGGCTGGGCTGAAGCTCAGATCTCATCATGACCACAGTATGGATGAAGCAGAGAGATAAATCCAGGCTTCTCAAGCTACTCGGTGAATGTTCCAGAAAGATAATGGAACCTCTCGAATCCTTTGCCTCTATATTATTTTCCCTTAATGTTAGGCTCTTTGGGAGGCTTTGTGGATATAGTAGTTTCTTCAATTCCTTCTGAGGCTAAAGAGGAATGCATCCACAATGTTTTACAAGATTCTGAGGCTATGGAAGATGACAATAGAGACTCATGCATAGTTACACTAGTCCAATGAAGGAAGAAAGATCAGAAAAGAAAGTTAATAGTATTCTTGATGGGCTCCCTGTATTTCCTCTCATTTAGAGTGAAAGTTTACAGCATGGGATTCCTGTATATTTCCATGAATGATCAATGTATGAGGCTTCCTGATTTCTCTTTGTTACCCCTCATTTTTTTCTTGTTTGTTTTGTAAGCTGTTGGTATCTATTCACACACACACACAGACACACACACACACTCACACACACAAATATGTACCTGTGTCAACATGTGTTTCCCGATGACTCCCCAGCATATTTTGAAGTTGAGTTTATATTATCATATGATCTGCTTCGGAGGCTGCTGCCCAGCTCTAAGATGAGGACACTCACTCAGCATGCATCCCTCATCTGCAAATGACACCACTATTGAGCATCTGTTTATTGAGCAGCATGTGCTTTTGAAAATGCTAGCAGAGAGAGACAGGATCAGAGCACTTTAATTTCTATATGCTTTAAATTTGACTCTACATAGTGTGAAATATCTAGTTTCTATGGAGCGGTAGTGCCAATTTGCTTGAGCTGCTTGTCACAAAGTGTCACAGCAATGTTCTTCACTACTGTGTGAGGGTAAGTCCAAGAACAAGGAGCTGGTAATTTCAGAACCACTTCTGACCACACACACACATACACTGCCCCCGCTGTGTCCTCAAAAGGCCTCTGTGTGAACCACAGGAATGTCTTCTGCCTCTCAAGGCCCCAGTGTAATAGGATCATTTAGCACAGTCACCCTATAAGATTTTTGCGTCTAAATGAAGTTCATTCTGAAGTACAGGAGAGTTTAACACCCAACAAAGGAATGTTGAAGCATACTTCCTGTCAGAAGACATCCCAGGGGTGATCAGTAGAAAAGCATGGGTAGTCAATAAATCTAGTACTTCAGAAGCTGAGGCAGAAGAATCATAAGCTTGAAGTCAATCTGGGAAACCTAGGAATCAGGTAAATGATAATAATAGTAGTCATAGTGAAAACAATGTAATAACTCAACAATAGCAATAGAATAGGAATTAGCATAGTAGTATCCTGCCTTGAACAAAATTAAACAGAAAGGAAGAGACAGTATAAGAGCTGGGGAGATGACACACAGTGGGAAAATGCAAGCATGAGGAATGAAGTTCAAATCCCCAGCACCCATAATGTTCCATAAGTAGGTGAGCATAGCCACTCCCATGCAATCCCAGTTATCAGGAGGTAGAGACAGGAATCCCCAGAGCATTCTCACAACCTAGATCCGAAGAGCTAGCTAGTTCTGGGTTTAAATGAGAAACCCTGCCTCAATGCAGATAAGTTTGGAAAGAGAAAGAAAACAGATGGCAACCTCTGCCATCTACACAGAGTATCTACATGTGTGTGCACATGTATCCACACACAAACAAATGTCCATACACATATGCACATACATTGAACGCAAATACATATGTAAAAAATTTTTGGAAATTGTCTTTGCAAATAGCATCGTGAAGACTCAGTTCCATTCTAGAAGTCTGGCTCATAGTACCACCCTGAGATCAGAATTATCCTAATCAAGTCACTCCATTGCTGTCTTGTTTAGAATCTTGGTCATTGTCTGTTTGCTCATAAAATAAAAACAAAAGTTCACACTTAAAGAAAAACTCAATTTATAGTTGACAATCATGACATGTTGTGGGACACTCTTCTGTATGCTTTGAATGTCTTATTACCATTGGTTAATAAAGAAGCTGATTTGGCCTATGGCAGGACAGAATAGAGCTAGGAGGGAAAGCCAAATTGAATACAGGGAGAAAGAAGAAGTAGTCAAGAGAAACACCAACAGCCTCTGGAGAAGCAAGATGTGACATAACAAGCCAAGAGCCTCATGAAAATTTATAAACTAATAAAAATGGGTTAGTTTAAGTTGTAAGAGCTAGTTAATAATAAGCCTGAGCTAATAGGCTAAATAGTATGTAATTAATATTAAACCTCTGAGTGGTTATTCTAAAAGCAGCTGTGGGTCCAGGCAGGATAATACTCCAGTTACAATGATATGCCAAGTGGCAAAATTTTTAGTGAGCCTTTTAGAAAGTGTCCACATTGCTACAATAGTAGGAAAAGAATGGCTCTCTGGGACAAGCTGAAGCTGTTCCAATCTTCATCTGCTGTCACCTCTTGACTTTTGCAGTCAAACCCACCGCAGGTAAACGTTTTCAAAAATCTTCCCGCTTCTCAAGTAAATCTCTCATAGGCATTCTCAGCGGCTTCTGACTAGTAAATTCCAGATGCAGACCAGTGTTTTCTCTGGTCTGTGTGTAACCTTTGGATAAAAGATTCTTGACTCTCATTTTTACAAACAACAATAAAACCTAAAGCTATGTGGAACATTTTACTACTAGTTCGGACTTCATGAACTTATCAGGTATACACATAATATTTTCCTCTACATTAAGTGTTTTGTGTTAAATATATATGCAGATTTCATCAAAGGAAAGGTATCCTAAAAATCACCTTGTTTAATAAATATTAGAACCCATATCTACTGTAGATACTTCAAAGAGGAAAGGGAAGTCTTCCTGACAGCTGATGCAGACAGAAAGTATCTCACTGCCTTTCTTTGTCTATTATTTTTCTTTCTCCTCCCTCATTCTTTCTCTTTCTTCCTTCATAATTGCTTACTAAGTCCATGTCATGTGCCCAGTAGCATTCCAAAAAACTTACAGACCTAGAATAAAGCCCCTAATTACATAAATCTTTCTTCCCACTATAAGAATATAGTTAGCATAATACACCATCCATGGTGCTACCATAAAGAATAAGGTAAAGAGGTGCAGAGTGTGGTAAGTTCAGGGGGTATGTCCCTGGCCTCGGAGGCTCTTCTCTGTGCTTTCCCAGTGAGGAATGAAGGCAGAGTGGGAAATGAAGTATATGTCTTCTCAGCCTTTCTGTGAGGTCATGGGATAGGGAGTGGGTCTCATCACTGTGCACTTGGCAGTCCTTCTCAATTCTGATTCTTCTTACCCTTGATGTAAGGAGAGTAAACTGCTCTTTATGTGGTGTGGTGTGGGATGGTGTCTCTGGGGTACTAACTTTATTCTTTCTTTTGAGATAGTACATACTAACAGAAAATAAGACAATTGCAGAATTGTGGTAATACACATCTCTCTTATGGCTTTCTGGCATTGTTTAAGAAGGATTTACAAGTTTAAACCATGTAGTTTTTTCCTTTGGGATAACTTGATTGAAATCACCACAAAA
This sequence comes from Dicrostonyx torquatus, assembly GCA_028555095.1. Lineage (NCBI taxonomy): Eukaryota > Metazoa > Chordata > Mammalia > Rodentia > Cricetidae > Dicrostonyx > Dicrostonyx torquatus. Next base: position 1,175,129 of record JAQHUG010000110.1, read on the forward strand.
AAAACAAGGCCAGTGATGATAATTTCCCATCAGGAAATGGGTCTTAGGGATGAGGGTCAGCTAAGATGGGTTGGAAAAGTACAGGTAAGGGAAGGGATACTGAACACCACTGGGACGCCCTCTAGATGCACAGCAAATTCTGCAGCTCTTCCAGTCAGAGAGAGCAAAGATTTGCATATCAGATGGCCTCCATGATATGCGTGGCTAGCTATCCATGTGTTGTTAAAACATGAAGCTATTTTCTTATTTTCTATTTTCCAAGAAATGTTACTTGAAAGTATAAAAATAATTTAAGCATTTGGGAGTTAAATGTATTCTCCTTTTAATTCCTTTTGCATTAGTTTCTCTTTTTACTTAATTTTTTATGGCTGAAAGAATTTAATTAATTCAACATGGTTACTTTAGAGAGATATTTCCCAGGTCCTGCTAGACACACTGTAGACATATATTCAAAATAAGTCTAGGGAATAAGACACTCCAGTAAATAATTTATTATATCTGATGTAAATTCATTTAGATTGTTTTACTTTTCTGAAAACTGAATATTAATATTCCCCACAAGTGTGAAAAATTTGATATTTCTGGAGTAGCTTTATCACTCCGCAGTTCTGTCCAGATCAGCATAAATCAGAGCTCAGTCTCAAGATACAACCTGGAAATTGTACTCAGCACGGGTTTTAAGGTTTGTGAGCCTTACCCAGAGCAAAGTAAACTGTACTTTCTGGGGTGAAAGGAAAAGTGTATTTTCCACATTACTGTTGTCAGAAGGCTGCTTTTTGGGGAGTCCTTCCCTTGAAAATGAGGCCTCATTCATTTGGTTCATCATCTGTGGCTTATTTGAAATTTTAAAATACATGTTTTACTGAATTTTGATATGGCAAGGACTTTCTATTTTCTTTAAATAACTACTTTGAAAGAATGAGCTTACAATTTTCAAACCAATACTTATTATTTCAGAGCATGACTCACGGATTGAAAGCTTGCCACTCACTTATGTTTGGCTAGCAAGAATGTTACCTCCCAAAATGTTTATGCACGCTCTGTTAGCTGTGGGATCTGCCGAGGATGGACTGAAAATTAAATGATTTATGCCTCCTTTTAAAGCTCAGATTCCTATAAATTAAAGCAAAAAATAGAAATTATATTTTTAGAGCAAACTAGAATTTAAGAAATATACAGAAACAAAACCATGCTTTGCCACATTTCACAATAAACAAATATTGCTAGCAAATGTGCCTGTGTTTATCTGGGCAATTTATATTTAATTTTAGATTTCTTTTATAAGTAAATAGTTACAAAAATGTAAATCTGGTTAGCTCATACTTTACGGCTGGAAAGAGTCTTTAAAATTATCTGTAGAAACTCTTTTATTGACAAGAATGCACAGAACATGAATAGAGAAATGACTTAGCCAAGGATGGCTTCATAATGTCTGGATTTGTAAGAATGCCCAACAGTTTTTCTCTGACCTCCCTGCAGTGATCTTTTGAAGCCTCGGTGACATGAACAGCAGCTGACCATTGGTAGAAACATTAGGAGACAGCGATGGTTAGTGTTACAGAAGAAACGGTCCAGAGCAATATTCTGAGAAGGCAGGTCCAGGACTGACAGCTATATATGGCATCAAAAATCTTGACTGCACTCTGCAGTTTTAGTTATTTCCTACATTGAGTCTGCCTATTCTGAGATATTAACAAAAAGATGAGTGCACTGGCTGCCATCCAGAGCCCGTCCATACACAGCTGGTTGGCATGGTGTTATGTAATTCCTCAGAATGAAAACATTCCCACCCTTGGGAGGATAGATACTCATAAGACTCAGGAGACAAACAAAACCTACATGGTTCAAGAAGATCCTAAAACACACTCACAAGATCCACAGGACACCCCTAGGGGTATAGAACAGTAACAATTACTGGAGAGAGTTGCCTGCAGGATGGACACAGAACTCAGGGGATGCCATTTTGTGTTATCATCCATGCTGGGAAGGTCTTAACAATAATGCACTCCCTGAGTCACCCATGGTCGTGGAAATAAGTCCAGTAACTCATTGGTCCACCAAGGGGAAGGTTTGGAGAATGATTTATTTGGTTCTGCTCTTGGTTACCTGAAATACACAGATTTTTTCATACCTCTTTGGAAAATCCCTACAACACATGATCACAGCAAAAGGTTACCCTTTCATATAAGCATGTGAGAGCTGTAGCCCCACCTCACCACTATCCACAGCAATCAATACCTCTTGTCCTCTGGTATAGAAAGATAGCAATCCATGCCGGGCAAGAAGCACGACTCTCTAATCTCACATAGACACCACCTGCTCACTAAATTATGCATCTTCCCAAAGAAGATGCACCATCTATGATATAAATTACATCTAGGAGTTATGGGTACAATTTCATATAGAATGGCACTCAGAAAAGCTGCTTTTGAAATGGGCGCATTATCTTGCCGACCTTCATTATTAAACTCCAGGGGCAGGAACAAACACACCCAGTTTCCTGCCTCCCGCCAAGGCTGCATAATCTCTAAAAAGAGATGAAGTTTTTGCAAGAAGCACAAGGCCCTCTGTGGCCAGTGTGAGCAATCCCCCTTCACTTTATAACCAGGAGCTATTTTTCATTGGCTTTTCAGGTGAGTGTACTGTGGCCTCTTCCTCGGGAAGGCTCTGTTCCAGATCTATATCCTCGGACATGTGTGAGTGCTTCGACTGTGCTTAGACATTTTCATGTCTTCATTAGTGCATCTCAGCAAATTTCTCCTTGAAGACATTGCCTGACACCAGCACCACTGTCACAGAGCCATTTGATGACTTCAGGGCCAGGGCACACTTTATGACTCTAAACAGTAAAATAATGTGATGTCTTTATTTGTCTCAACTATGAGGACATTCATTATTCTTATGTCTCCTCCTGCCGTGTTGAGAATTCAAGTGGGTTTAATTTAATTCAACCCATTGACTCACAGGATGTTAACCCTAGAGCAATAAGTATTTTTGAAGTGCCAAGCACATAGCAGGACTATGTGCTCTTTTTGTTGACCATCTTAAAACTGCTCCTCTCATTTCTTCTGCTTCCCTCAAGTGATGTGATGGGTTCATCTTTTTTGTCAACTGAATTTTGAATCACCTAGGAAACACACTGCTAGAGGTGACTTTGAAGGTGTATTCGGAATGGTTTAACAAACTGAAGATCTAAAAGTGGATGACACCATCCCATAAGCTGGATGGAGCTCTTGACTAAATAAAAAAGGGAGAAGGAGTCAATGAGCTGAGCATCAACAACCATCTCTCTGCCTTCCAGGTACAGGTGCATTGTATTCAGCTGTCTTATGCTCCTGCTGCCATGTTTGCTCACCGTATTGGAGGGACCACACCCTCTCAAACTGTGAGCCATAATAAGCCCTTCCTCCTTTGAGTTGCTCTTGCTAGGTATTTGGCCTCAACTGAGACCGATGAGAATACACCTAACTTCTAGTACCCATAATAGAACAGTAATTGAATATCACAATAACTGATTAAAAGAAAACACCCCAAACAAACAAGCAAACAACTTGGCTTTAAGAATCCCTGCATAAAACTAATTTATTGGCCTCATAAAAAAACATCAGAAGTAGGGGTGAGAGAGATGGTTCAGTGTATAAAGGACTTGTCACACAAACCTGAGAAACTGATGTCCATAACCAGAATCCACACTGAAAGCATGGCATGTTGGGTGTGGTTTGTGGGCACAGCATAGAACAAGCAGAGACAGGAAGGTCTGGTGCCTGTTAGCCAGCCAGCCTGACAAGTCAGGGAGCTCTGGGTTGAGCAAGGGACCTTGCTCACGAAATAATGTGGCAAGCAACTGAAAAGAACATCTGTTGTCAACCTCTGACCTCCACATGTGCATGTGCCCATGCACACACAGAGACACACACAAGAGCAAATGCATAGATCACATGTACACAGCAAAACCCACCAGAACAAAGCAAAATATCAGAAAGAGTTATATTCGTGTTGGTGAGTCTCAACCTCCACAAGTCTAGTCCTGAATCATCTGTGTTTCTGGATCCACAGCTCAGAGCCGCAGGCTGGCTGTTGTGAGTACCTGTCACATATCCTAGAGATGAAAAAGTCTGCCCTGTCCATTACTGATTTTCCTTTCCACAACCTAGTAAGCCGCGGGAATGACTATTAATCTCCAATTCCAGTCCTGCTGCTGTTTCCTCTTTCCTGATAACCCCAGGCCACCCAAAACTTTACAAACCACGTTCTTTTTAGTGAGCCAACAAGGAAAATAGTAATCTCAGTATGTACATAAGGATGTTCATAAATAGATGAGATATGAGAAAGCTGTGAGGTGTGGTTAACTGCATGTGGTTTTCACAAGACCCTTTGGTCACTTTGCTGCCAGTCATAATGTCTACCTATCGAAACTACCATCCCCCAACACTCCCTCTTCCCCTCCCACAAAACACATGAATTTCAATGCATCTGTGAGAAGACAATGCCACAGTTTTCTTTGTAATCCTTCCTCCACTCATATACCCAGAGGACAGGGTCTTTTTAGCTAATGTGAGGTCAGTTGATTAAGGGCAGACTCATCTCTCTTTCTTTCATGAAAATTTAAAATTTAGATTTAATGTATTTTCATTTTTGTGGTGATTTAGGAGCTGATGAACAGTACAGAATAATTGTTGACACACTTCCTTGTTCTCTGGGCAATCAAGAAGTGAATAATCATGGTTTAAATACCCATTTATTCTCAAGAGCAACTGAGGAAACGAAGGTAGGTCAGGATGAGAGCTCGCCACTTTTCACAAGTTCTCAGAGTAAGACATTTTTCCTTCTCCCTGCTAAATACCAGCCCCACGCAGGCAGGAAAAAACAGCAGAAGCAGGGGGTGGTGAGAAAACCTTGTTCTCCATGGACAGTACGGCCATTTCCCCAAGAAGAGCCTTGAGCTGAAGTCATCTCCTCCAGCAGGCAGTTTAGGTGCTACCCTGTCTCCAGGAAGATGACTATAAAGGCGGTTCATGCAACCCAAAGAATTTAGAATACCCTACCTAAAATAAATCAGAGTTTGGGAAGAAGCAACCTTGCCCACTTAAATTTTTTCTAACTTAAAATTTTTCATATAGAGTTACTGACCTAAAATATTTTTGGGTCTACTTAACCATCCCACGAGCTCCCCATATTATTTCTGAGGGAGGTCCAGTCTTGGGTAATGGTTTCATTTCTCCTGAAATCCTGTTTACTTCTGAGCATTCTTGGTTAATTATGCTGTTTGGTCAACCAAACCCAGCTCACCAAACTTCCCACAGGAGCTTCTGAGGGAATTTTTGAGTGATGAGATCATTCATGTCAGTCTCCTTAAGGTTAATCCAGAATTCTGCCTTAGGACAGGCACTCTCATCAAAACATAAAATGCATTTCCAAGTCAGATCTTTGGCCTGAGCCAAAGTCCTGTCCTAGGTCAGATCTTTGTCTTGGGTGAGAGTTATGCCCTGGATCAGAACTTTGCCCTGTGCCATGTCCTGTGTCATAGCTGTACCCAGAGCCAGAGCCCTTCCTAGGTCAGAGTCCAGCCTTGTCTCAGAGCACAGCCCCAACACAGGACCCTTGCATTCCCTGTGTCAGATTCCTGCCCTGGGTCAGAGCTCTGCCCAGGGTAAGATGCTTGTCCTCGGTTAGAACATTATCATAAGTCAGAACTATGCCCTCAGTTAGAGCTCTGCCCTGGCTCAGAATCCTGCCCCAAGTCAATGCTATGTTGGCATCCTTATTTAGACTGCAGTGCCAATTCCATTCACCCTTAAGACAAAAAAAAAAGCCTCATATGTAACAGCTGATTTAGAACTCACACCTCCACCATCTCCACAGTGCCCTTGGCAGAATGATGGCTAATTTCTTGAGACTAAGATAGAATGAAGAAAGTTAGCTAACATGTAGTGACACCCATAATTTGGTGATGATAATACTTGTATATGTTATAGTATATTACTTTCTTTTCAGAAAGGGACATGACTTTATAATTTCACTTTACTCTGATTGGTTATTCCATAAATGGTCACAGCATATCCAGGAAGAAGCCCAGATTCAGAATGTGAGCTTGGAAATGGGGTTCAGCTCTCTGTTCTTTGATTTTGCTTTCTTTTGGGTGATCCATTCCTTCATGTTTCATGCTTTAGAAAACAAAATATAATTATCCATTTGTTCATGGAGAGCTAACAAGATCATATAGATATTCAAAGAACAGGTTTTTTTTGTTTTGTTTTGTTTTTGCAGGGGGTTTCGAGACAGGGTTTCTCTGTGGCTTTGTAGCCAGCCCTGGAACTAGCTCTTGTAGACCAGGCTGATCTTGAACTCACAGAGATCTGCCTGCCTCTGCCTCCTGTCAAAGAACTTTATAAGGCCCTTGGTACACAGTGGTAGAAAATTCAGTAGGCTTAAATTAATTCACACTGAAGCAATGTACTACACAACAGCAAAGGTGGCCTTCAGATATAAGATTCTGGTTTTTATGAGGTAAAATTTTGACAAGACTTTCCCTCCCAACCATGGCTCTTCTCTGATACCTGCATTATAAGTCACTCTTTGTTGGCTCTATAATTTAATTCTCCTGTTGTAGAACCCACCCTAAGTGGTTATTTTTGCACAAATATCAAGACGAAAAGTCAGGCTAGGTTGGGGTTTTTAGAAGGAAGCAAATGGAGTATGGTTGTTTGTTTCACAGACCCTCAGTAGACACACTGACTCCACACCACTGGAAGCAGGAAGGTTGTAACATGAATCTGTGCATCTGCTTCTCTCATGGGAATGATGCCAAGATTTTCTGAGCCTTAGCTTCCTCACTTTAAAAGGAAGATTAATAGTGTTCTGTATGACTTACAAAATGTATCAGATATTGATTGACTTGTACTTAGTGCTTATTAAATGCTAGCTTTGGTGAAAGACAGCAGCGTTGGATGATGGTGATGATGGGCTCATCTCATGGATGTTACCATTCTGTGGGATAAACAGACACAACCCTGAAGCACTGCAGGAGAAGAATCAGAGGAGAGCCACAGTTTGGGAGTAGGATCCAGGGGTTAATCTGCTGGAAATGGCAGAAGAAAATAGAATTGGCCATAAAGTCTTCACCAAAAATGTGGCACAGCTCAACCTCAAAATGTTTGCTAGAGTCTGCAAGCACATTAAGCCTTCTCCCCACTTAAAGATCTTAGTCCTACCTACAAGTCCTCAATAGAAAAAAATAACTCTTCCATAAATGAGAATTCTAAGATCTGGGCTTTCCTCTGAGAAGAAATACCAACAGAGAGGTATATAAAAAGTACTTTCACTAGTAAAATGTGTATACTTATTACACTTTTTCAAAATGAATTTTCATATATATTCTAAGAAATTATATTAATCGGTTGAAATCTGTAACAATGCACTTTTCAGAAGAGGGATTGTCCATTCAGCTATTATGATGGCATCTATGACTATCATGTTTCTGCTTAGACAAATGTGTTTATTTTTAGGCAAAATATATATGTTAAGACTATTACAGTGTTTTCTGAACTTGAAGGATCCATTGCACATGATTGGTTGTGGAAGTCACAGAACATGAAATTCTACAAAAATGACAACTGCCTCAGCTGGCATAATTGGTAACATGGAGAAATGGTAAAGAGATCTTCTAATTATAAGTATAAAAATCAAGCAGTTTCAGGGTTGAGGGTAACATTGTACTCCAAGCCCTAATCCTTGTTGCTGTAGAGAACATGCCTCTGCCCCATGAATGTACCTTCCCCTTGAGACAGCAAATGCCTGTTTTCCCTCTCTGTAGACATGGACAGCATTGGGATACATCAGATCTTGGGTTAGGTTGATATTGTTTAAACTGTATTATATTCATATTTTGATTTGGGGCTCCCCAGAATATGAAGTTTACTATCTTGTTACTTTCTTTTTTATTTTCATGATGTGAAGTCATTATAAGTCCACAGCAGATAAACTAGCCAGAGATTAATAATGATAGCAACAAAATAACAACAGCAGACATAAAAAACATGACTAGAATATCACAATAAACACATAAAACTGAGCTCCAAAGAGAGCTTCACTCTCCAGTCCATAAAAGGCTGAATGCTGTCAGTTAGGTCACAGGAGGACAATGAACCTGACTTGTTGGGGCAGGCACAGCCACTCATTGATCAACTCTGTCATTTCAGACACAGTACAAAAAATGGATCTCTCTCCATCCACCCATGCAGCAGGGAATGGAAAGCTAGGGAGAAGAGGAAGGAGACATACTGTGTAGATAGGCTAGATTTCAGGTTGGCGAGACCCATGAGAAAAGCACAGTTTTTCCCACTGGGGATGCTCAACATAGCTGGTGCTTAACAGGAAATAAACCATATAACAGTGGCAAAGTCTACCTGAAAGGCAAGGTAGCCTAGATGTTACTAGAATGCAATATGTAAAAACATGGTTATTATATATTTATTTAACATCTGGATCTCTGTGTATATAATATAATAATACATTATACATGTTTATCTATTTTTATATACTATAACTCTTATTAAGTATTAAGACTGGACTTCAGGATAGGGGAAATGGCTCAGTCATTGAAGGACTTGCTTAGCAACATAAAGACATGAGTACAAGCCCAAGAACCTATATATAAAAACCAGAGAAAGGTGACATACATTTCTAATTCCAGTGCTGAGAAGTGAATACAGAAGACTCCCTCAGGCCAGCCAGCATAGCTAACTTGGCAGATCAGAGACCAATGAGAGATTCTGTTTCATAGAAAACAAAGTGGAAAGACCTCTATTTTCCACACAAATATGTGCAAATGCACTCTTGAACACACACAAATATATACTGTTTGTAAGTTTTACATCCACTGTAGGATTGCCCAAGTGGGAACCATGAGAGGTGAGAAAGCCTGTGGCTTGGAATTTAAAGGCTAAGATTTTGTAGGCAGTTTAGAAGGCCAGAGACTATTTCAGAAGCAATAGCCCGGAATCTGGCAAAGTTATGTACTGAGTTAGGAGTGGCCCAGCATGATTGGAGAGTTCATATAGTCAACAGACTGCAGGAAATGAAAAGATAGGAGGAATGTTGAATATAATGTCAGAGCCTTGGAATTTTTACTTCAGGTATCAGAAATGTGATCTGTCTTAGGATGATAAGAAGGCAGAGCCTAAAGTATCAGTTACAGGACAAACAGAAGACAAAGGTTGCTCAGGAAATCTTTATGATGTTACCAAGGGAATCAAAACCAAGTAGAATGAGTTCTCCATTCAATACAGACTGGTACTTCTTATTCTTAAATAGTTGTTCTCTTTAAAATAGAGAGTCCTACTGAGAAAACCTGGCCGAGGTGTAGAGTTCAGCATTTCTAGCAAGCTCCAAGTTGATGCCAATGTTGCTGGCCCATGAATTGTGTGAGCTTACAGGTAACCCTAGACATGCCATCCTTGCTAGACTGGAAGTGTGGTATTTCAACAAATGTATCTGCATTAGGAGAAGATATACACATATTTGCTATGGAAGATAACTGTTTATATTAGACATGGAGCCTAAGTTGTGCTGGAGGCATTGGAGTCTATAGAAATGGCAGAAGACAAATCTAAGTGGAAAAAATTTCCCTGAAACCATCATCAATAAGAGTATACTACTAAAGATGTAGGGTGCTGCAG
>JAQHUG010000110.1:1204352-1219253 GCA_028555095.1 Dicrostonyx torquatus
CCATTCTCCTTCAGACCACCACATTTCACTCCATAGTCCTCCTTGGTTTGTAGTCATCATAGTGTAAATGTCACCTCATTCAACTTCAAAAGATTCCATAATTGATAACAGTCTCAACACTGTTTAAAGGCCAAAATCTCTTCTGAAACTTAAGGCAATCTCTTAACTGTAATCCCTAAGAAAGAGAAATAAAAGAACAGATCACATGCTTTCAATGTACAATAGGACATAATATATATTACCATGCCAAGAAGGAGGAAAGTGGGTGTAATAGTGAGGAAATATTGGACCAAAGCAAGACTGGAAACCAGCAGGGAAAATCTCCGCAGTTCTGTCTGATGTCTGAGGGCTTAGATGACCCTTCCCTTCCAGCCTTGCTGACTACAACATACTTCTCTTTGTCTGGCTCTACACCCTGTCTGAAGCTCTCCTTGGCATGTATCCCACAGCTCTGGCACCGCCAGCATCTTGGGGCCTCTAAGGCAATCCAGGATTCATCTTCACAGCTTCATGTGGTGTCCTCTCTGGGCCTCCGTGCAGGAACTTCCCTGCCACAAACCTTGGCTCAGCAGATTTCCTTACCCCTGTAGGAAGGGTCCTCAAGCCCTTTCCTGTGTCATTCTTGACTAGAAGTCCAGAATCACAAGGCAAAGACTGCCAAGATCTTCTGTTCGAGGGTGCTAGAGCCTGCCCCCCTCCTTGAATTACATTTGCATAAGCTTTCCTTTACTGATGGTTTCCATTGCTGCTTAAGCTGTATTTTAACTCATTTCCCTAAGGTGGAAGCTTAGCTGAGTGCGGTCTTGTCCTGGGGATACCACTCCCTTTATTCCATTTCAAATCAAGCCTTTCTTTAAACTTTACCTCTCTTGGAACATAAGACTTGGTTCCAATATTACATTCCCAAGTGGTGATTTTCTCCTCAAACAGTACATTTTGTACTTCTCTTTGCCTTACTTCATTATAGATCTGCATAAGAGAGGCCAATAATAACAACATAACATAGCCAATAGCAGGTTGTCTTGAAATTTTACCGGATAGTGCCATTGATCCATAACTCTTCTGTTTAGCCTCTAGGGGAAGTTTAGGACAAAGGCTAAAAGCAGTCACACTGCTTGGCAAAATATCATAAGAATAGATTTTAAGTCTCTTGCTACTATTATTCCACCATGAAATGTCTCAGGTCAGACTTGCATAGTCCACACCGTCCTTAGCACTACTGTTTTCCATGATCCTGCTAGGACAGTTCATTATGACTTGGTTAACGGGCTCAGCCACTTTCCTATTACAAAGTCCTGAAATCTTCCATATTCCTCCAAACAGCAGCATAGCCAGCATGTCACATCAATACCGTACTCCTGGTACCAACTTCTGTCCTAATTATTGTTTTATTGCTATGAGGATACACCATCAAGGCAACACTTAAAAAAAGAAAGGATTTAATTGACAGATTGATTATAGTTTTAAGTCCACAATCTTAATGGTAGAAAGCAGACAGGCATTGTGCTAGGACAGTAACTGAGAGCTTCAGATTCTAATCCACAGGCATTAGGCAGAGAGAGCAATTGAGCCTAGTGTGGGCTTTTGAAATCTCAAAATCCACTTTCAGTGACACGCTTCCTCCAACAAGGTCACACCTCCTCCAACAAAGCTACAGGTCCTAATCCTCAAACAGTTCCTCTAACAGGAAACCAATCATTCAAACATATGAGGCCACGGGGGCCATTTTCATCCAAGCCACCACAGTTAACAAACATAGAACAGTCTGATGTACATTGAGTAGCTCCTCCCCTTCATCACTGTGTGATCTTACTCTGCACCTAGCTTCATTAAATCACCTAAAGAAATTCTCAGTCAACAGTGATGTCTGAAAAGTTACTGATATTCCTAAAATAGCTTGCATATTGACAGTTGTTTTAATCCATATATCTAATAAAATGGGTGGAAAGAGCCTAGATATTCATCAATAAATTAATGAACGGGTAAATAAAATGTTTGGTATATAAAAACTACAACTGCATTCACTTGTAACCAGAATGATTCTGCATACTTTTTGATATTAAGAGAACTTCATCAAATTCAGAATGATAAACACAATGGGTTCTGTTATATGCAGAAAACAGAGGGATGGGACTTTTTGCTTGAGGAGATATGGAAGAATATTGAGAAGTACAGAGATGTGCAAAAAATGAGGAAGTACATGTATGAGCACCATAAGAAGATGCCCTCCACACAAACAATAAACTGCTAACAATCACCATGTCTTAAACCTCCTTTCATTAGTAATAAAATCAAGTAGTTGTATATATATATGGTGGCAGTTAAGTGTAAACATTTTGTAGAAAAAAATGAACTATGTTTGTCAAATTGTTCTAAATATAATTCATAGTAATAATCAACAGAGTCTTCTCATTCAGCAGAAATACAGATGTCTTCCTTCCAACATCTTGCCTTGTGTAGTCTGATCGATGATTACCTGATAAATAGATAAATGCATAGAGTTCGAGGTAGAGGATAGATAGCTGATAGACAGATAGTTGGTAGATATTGGGCTGTCAGAGAAAATGAGGTTTAATGTAGGCTAATGTGATTTATAGAATAAGAGGCTCGGAGCATGCTCCACTAAATGAAATATGATCTACTATTAGGCTGTAATACCCACCTTCAAAATAAGTGAATCTGGTCTCGTATTTTCTTGATTCTGATTAAAGATATATTGGTTTGGGTTTTATTTTTCAAATGCGCATTCAGATGTAGGAGGGTTCATCTGTATTTCTGTGCTTTGATTGGTTAAATAAAGAGGATGACTGGCCTGTAAGATAGGACACAGCCCTTAGGTGGGCAGAGTAGACAGAATGGAAGGCAGTGAGAGAGAAAGGAAGTGAGAGAGACGCCATGACGCTCCCGCTGGAGATGGATGCAGGTTAGACTTTTCCGGTAAGTCACCAGCTTGTGGTGACACACAGATTATTAGGAATGGGTTAGTTTATGATATGTGGGCTAGCCAAGAAAAGGCTAGTGATAATGGGCCAGGCATAGTTTAAATGAATACAGTTCTTGTGTGGTTATTTCGGGTACAAGCAACCGGCGGCTGAGCAGGCTGGTGGCTGGGGACTGGGAGCCAGGTGCCAGGAAAACAGCCCCACTTCTCCGCGGCGGGACACAGCTGCCCTCCTTTACAACATTCAGAGAAGAAGTTTCTTAAGAAAGAATAGGATGCAAAATCCAAAAAGTATGTTCAGTAGAAAAGATGAGCAAAGAAACAGAGCTAAACAGAAACAAGTGGAAAAGCAGAGAAAGCAAATGGCAAGAGAGCACAATCTCAGCATAATTGATCTGAAACCAGGACCAAACAACACTACTGTTTCTCATTCACAACACTAAGAAGAGAATCAACTGAAGTAGATAACAGTAAGGAGTGATGGAACAATTAGAAAAATAAATAGGAAACAAGTGTGCTGATGTATCAAAATCTGCTCTATTAGAACGTTAGAGCAACTCTAGTGACAATAATAAAATACATTTGTATATATTTGTGCAATGCAAATGAGAGAGTGATATATATTTTTATGTGAGGTGCTATATAAGTCAATACCCTATCAGTTTTCACTGCTGCGTTAACCAACCTGACCTTAGCAGCTCCACCAATAGTCATTGATATCCCACAGTTTTTTATGTGCCAGGGACCCGGGGCAACAGAAGCATCTACTTCAGAAACCGCCTGGAGTTTGGTGTCTATTGTTGACTGTCATGTGTAAATCCTTCATGATGGCCTCCAAAGTGGCTTGTTCCCCATATTATCAACAGGTGGCTGAGGTCCTTACCCAAGAACCATGCTGATGCTGCTTGAGTGTCCTCCCATGTGGAGGCAGTAACTGGAGAATGACTGACAAGAGTGTAAAGGGAGTCATTTGTGGTTTAGAGACTAGTCCCGAGCCCACATTCTATCAATTGCACCATATGCTGCCAGCTAAACAGAGAATTCAAAAACAAGAGGAGAATTTACAAGGGCGTGGACAATTAGAAGCAAAGATCACCCAATAGCAATATGAAGCCTTTAATTGTAATGATGCTTGATATGGACAAATGATATGAAATAGAAAAATCACAAAGTAGGTCTGTGAAAACCAAGAACATGAAAAACTACCTATGATGGTTTTTAAGAAGCAAGTGTTTTAAATATGTGTCTAATTATCAACAGCTAAATGTTCAAGATCAGAAAATAGTAGAATGGGGTCAAACAGCATCAATTCAAACTCCTAAAATTCAGAGTCTCTGACTGGTTGTGGGAAGAAAAGGAGAGGTGGCAGAAATGCAAAGGAGAGTTGCAGTAGATACTGGAAAGTGAGAGAGTGCTGTAGGAGGTTCTTCAGTATTCCTGTTGCTTTCATTGGTTGAATAAAGAGACTGCCTTGGCCTTTTGATAGGGCAGCCCTTAGGTGGGCGGAGTAGACAGAACAGAATTCTGGGAAGAAGGGAAGTGTGCCAGACACCATGATTCTCCGGCAAGAGATGGACGTAGGTTAGAATCTTTCTGGTAAGCCATTACCCTGTGGTAATACATAGATTACTAGATATGGGTTAAAACAAGATGTGAGAGTTAGCCAAGAAGAGGCTAGAACTAATGGGACAGGCAGTAATTAAATTAATACAATTATGTGTCATTATTTCAGGTTAAGCTAGCCAGTGGCCAGGAGCTGGGCAGGACAGAACAAAGGGCCTACCCTCCTCTCAAGTGCTGGGAACACAGCCCACACGTCATTGCAACAAGAGAATATAAAAATTTAGGAAAATAAATTATAAAAGAAGCAATAGACCCCGCCTTGGAGACATGAATATAGTGGAAGAGGAGAGGAAGCCCCCATGCCTCTGCCCCATGAGAGAAGGAACACATGATAGTCTCTAGGAAAACAAACCAAAACAAAACCCTAGGGAAAAGAAACCCAGAAATTTAAAAGGAGAATCTCCTTGGAGCCCATGAGGCAGGTGACTGGATAATTGGAAGGTATTTATAACTCAGGAAGGAGCCATTCCTGAAACAGGCTATGTCAGCAAATTGCTCAACCAGAAAGAGCAGGGAAATTGCTGCTGTTCCATGCCCAAAGCAGGGGCCCCGCCCTTTCTACCTACTACGCTGCCTACAGATCACATGAACATGAAAGTTGAGATGAATCCTGAACCTGTAATAGCCTCAAAGACAAATGGACTTGCATGAAAACAAATGGATCGCTGGCTCAACAACAAGCTGTGTCCTGTTGAGGAAGCAGAATCCTCAACATCAAAGATAAATACAAGCCCCTGTGTGCATCTCCTCCTGTCCCTGAAATCTGTATGTTGGATAATGTGGTTACCCAGCACAGGAAGCCAGAGAGCAAGCTGGGGCTATGCATGAGGAGCCTCACACCAAGTACTAGGAAACACAACACAGGCCTGACTCCCAAGCAAGAAAATCTTCTGGGGCAACTTACATAGCATTCCTGAGACTCAAAACCACATTTCTAACTGTGAGTGACAAATGACAGCAGATAGAGTGAAAGGAGCTACATTTGTCAACAAGGGACAAATATAAACTGAAGATGATATAACCATTTCTATTCTACCTTTTACAATTTAATTTGTAGTTTTGTTTTGGTGGTTTTGGCAGTGTGTCATGTTCTGGGTTTTATCCACCCTGAATGGGCTATTGTGATGATTCATTCTCAGCCCCTAGTACAACTTCTAATACTGCTAACTCCCAGGCTTTCCCTCTTATCCTGACAACTTCCTCTTCTGTCATTTTCCCCTTTCTAGATTGTATCCACTCAATAATTAACATCCTAGCTTTGAAGCATTACAGCCATGCTTATCCTAGCTCTGTCTTTTCACTTTATCTTGGTGTAATATACCCATACAAGGACTTTTTTCTGTGTTTCCATACTATGGTGTTTGTGAAGACAATATTTATGTTAACTTGACACACACTATGGTCATCTGAGAGGAAAAAAAACTCAATTAAGAAAAAGTCTCCATAAGAAAGAGCTGTAGGCCAACATGTAGACTCTATAGTGGAGAGTCAGAGTGGAGAGAATTTTCTTAATTACCAATTGATGGGGTAGGGTCCAGCACATTGTAGGTGATGCCACCCCTGAGCAGATGGTCCTGAGTTCTAAGAAAACCAGCAGAGCAGAGCATGTGGAGCAAGTCAGTAGGGAACATGCCTCCACAGTCTTTTCCTCAGCTCCTGCCTCCAGGTTCCTGCCATTTGAGTTCCTGTCCAGACTTCCTTCAAGGATGGACTGTAGTAAGGAAGTGTAAGCCCAATAAACCCTTTCCTCCCCAGCTTTCTTTTGGCTCATGTTGCTTCATTTCATCAATAGAGCAATAGTAACCCTAAGACAGTATTTATCAAGTCATTGTTTTGATTTCTGCCTCCTGTTTCCACCTAGCTAAGGCTGCATCCAAAAAAAAAAAAGACCCTTATAAAATGAAAATCGTAAGATAAGTAGGAAAATATGAGGTGGGAAAGATAACCTGGACAGAACATCAAGTCTGACAGATGCTGAAAACACACCAGAGAAGCAAAAAGGGTTACAATAAAGTGGTCTAACACAGCACCTTCAAAAGGTCACACCCTTGGCTGAATTAGATGTAAGAGGACAGGTGTAGCGCTGGAGAAAGCATTAGAATCCTACTGTGTATTGGCCCCTTGGTGGGCTCTGAGCCACTGGAGAGTGAAATGAGGCAATGAAGTAAGTCCACAGGCAAGAATGCTGGCCAAGACCATGAGATAGTCAGCATGAGGGAATAACTCTATGTGGTAGGAGCATAATTCAGCAAGGAAATGGGGATTGTGAAATAGGGTCAAACAGAAATTCTGGAAATGAAAGAGTCTATCAAAAGACAGGTTGGAAGGCATTATCAACAGAAAAGATCAAATGAAGAAAGAATACTGGGAATAGAAGAGAAAAGTAATGTAATTTCATTTTATAAGGGTCTTTTTTCCCTATAGATTTCAATAAAGAAAAAAAGGAAATAAGCATGACTACAAGGTCCATCAATAAAATTGCTGTTCATTGTAAAATGAATGGCCACACCAGAGATCATCCTGTTAAATGAGATGATCCAGGCTCAGGAAAATACATATTTCTCCTCTCAAATGCTGACCTAGAAATAAATATCTGTATGTGTAGGGTGACTGGAGGGAAAAGGTTCTCTTTCTGTAGAGGGAGAGTTTCATAATAACAAAAATAAAATGAAAAAGGGAAGAAGCGGGTGGGGTCAAATAAGAGAAAGATGCAGTGGAGTATATGTAAAATTCATAATTATACTCACTATTTGCGTGATAATTTAAAGAAATTATTAAATATAACAAATCTGGAAAGCCAGTTGAAGGTGAAGACTAGGGAATTCAGCATTGTCTAGAGCTGAAGAAGACAGGCATCTCAGATCGATCAACCCTGCCCCACGTAATTTCTTCTAGCCTAGAAGTCTTAAAGCTCACACCTGAGAACAAGTCCAACAACACCATCAGTCTCAGATTTTAGAACTTACTGAGTTGGCATTTCTAATCTACTTTTAAGTGCATTCAAATTTTTCCTTTTAAAAAGTCTGTATTTCTCATCCTCCAGTGGCGTATACAACCACAGCCTAAGAATAAGCTCAAGGTATGGAGAGTGGGTAGGAATGTGTTTGTACTGAGCCCATCCTGACAGGGAACAGACAAAAGCACTCCCTTCACCCATCTGCCCATGTGCCAAAACGTAAGAATACAGAACCAAATTTAAATTCAGCAAATAGCGTCTAGGTGTCTACCATGGCATGTTCAAATGTACACTTTAGGTTTTAAAAGGGAAAACTGGTATATAGTTTGTGTAATGACCTTAGACGGCAGAGTCAGTAATAAATAATGTAAATCTTCCCGGAAGATACAATATACCCATATGCTACAGCCTTAGCTAGACTTCTGGAATCTAAATACATACGGCCTTTATTGAACCAATGGTTCAACTAGTGGCTGGTAAGCTAAGCACATTGTATTGTAATGTAATGGCCTCTGTAGTGCGCTGGCTTCCTGTAAAACGGTTGACATCTTGTCTGTCCTCTTCCTTCTCTTTAACCCTTTTCTTGGCTTTCTCTGGCCACTCTGCTTTTCTTCTTGCCAGATCTTGAGGAGATCGACCAAGCACAGATATCCAGCTCTGTTTGTCCCTTGCTTACACCCCCTAATGCACTCTGTGTATATAGGTGGATAATAGACTTCATTTCAGAGGATGTCAGGACCCATTTTTGTGACCCACTTAGTTTAAGCAGGGATGCCTGTGAGACTGAGTTTGGAGCTGTCCACTGGAACCTCAGAGACTCACAGCTATGTATGCAACTGAATACCATGATTGTACCTCCTGCTGAATGTGCCCAATCCATGATTGACTGATGGCTGCCCATCCTGTGCAGATTCAGTTGAGGCAACCTCAGCTACAGTGGGATCCTGATTTTAAAGGCTATGTCAGACCCAACAAACACCAAAAGTGAAGACTGTAATTCCCAGAATAGTATAGTGAAGGAGGTTTGGTTACTATAAACTTACAGATAAATATTCTATATAAAAGAGATCAAGTACTTTATTTAAATTCACATAGATAGCAGTGGCCAAGCTTCTAAATCACATGAGGCCTTCCTTTCCTCAAAGTTAATTCACAGTTGTTTGATATATGCTCTCTGTCATCCTATTTTCACCCTTTTCTATACTCATGTTTAAGAACTCCATCTTGGGAACAATCCCATTCCAAGAAACTTCATTGTTTTCATTCATATGTTCTTTGGACCTCACAGTAGCTGCTTATGATCAAATCAAATACCAGACAGTAGACAGTTTTATTTTACACAAAATTGGTTCCTAAGCATCTCCTTGACTAATGGTCCCTTGGATACCATCTCTCACTATGGTTTTTCACCCATTATTTTCTTAGTATTGTCAGAGCTCACACATATAATTTTTAAAAGCAAAATGTGTGTTCAAACATGACTAGCATCTTCCCTTTGCTCCTGTATGGGCCTTCCAGCTCATCATCTGAACAGTCTGATGCATGTTCTCCTCACCTGCTATGCAGACTTTCTCCCTTCTACTGGCTGTCCCCTCTCCCCGGAGTGACTTCCTCCATCTTCAGATTTCTTGAAACAATTCATGATTAAAACTCAGTTCAAATTCGTTCTCTCAGGCTAGAGAGATGGCTCAGTGTTTAAGAGCATTGCCTGCTCTTCCAAAGGTCCTGAGTTCAATTTCCGGCAACCACATGGTGGCTCATAACCATCTGTAATGAGGTCTTGTGCCCTCTTCTGGCCTGCAGACATACACACAGACAGAATATTGTATAATATATATATATATATAAATTCCTTCTCTCCCATGGTGCTTACCCCAGTGGTTTCATTTTGGGAATGATTCTCTCCGTTGTGTTTGTGCACACTTCTATAATGTGCACACACCCACACATACACGCAAGGGCGTGAGTGTGCACAGAGACTAGAAGAGTTAAGCAAATCTGGAGCTGGAATTATAAGCAGCTTTGAACCTTCCAGTGTGTATCCTGGGAACCAAACTTTAATATTCTGCAAGAGCAGAAAGTGATTTTAACTACTGAGCCATCTACACAGAACTTATTTGAAGTTTATAAGTGTGTTTATCTTTTACTGGATTTCAAATCTTGCTTAATTTGTATGATTATGTTCTTGGTTACCTGTTTGTGATATTGTCTTTGGGCCTTCCACAGATTTCGAACCACAGCCCAAAGTTTGCATAGATGAGGAGACTGAAGTGCAAATAGGGCAAAATTTAATTAAAAGGCTGCAGATAAGAGATGGTTACATTAGACTGGCCCCAAATGTACCTGAACCAAAAGGTGAGTGCCTGAGATCCCTGCTCTCTAGGCCCTAGCTCCCACACCTTCCCAATCTGTCACATTCCCAGCAAACAGGAAGCAGAACCCTCTCCCACCAACTAACCCCCACCTTAGCACCAGCAGCCACAGGCCCCACTGGCCCCAATTGCACCTTAAGGTACAGCACCAGTGACCACCGGCACTACAGACCCCAACTGTATAGCTAGAATTCAAGAGGCCAGAATTGCAACTGGAGGAAGAATAACTACCTGAACTACAGTCTCCACCTGCACAGATTGGAGGAAGAGATTGATATGTGGCAGTGTAAGAATGCATTGAACAGCACAAGGAGTTATAAGAAATTAGTGGTCCTCCATCAGCAAGACCTGAACACCTTAACACAGATGAAGCAGAAGGAAATGACCTTAAAAATATCCTTATGAAGATGATAGAGTCCTTTAAAGAAGAAATAAATAATTCCTGTAAAGAAATGGAGGAAAGGACAGACAAAAAATTGAAGAAATCAATAAATACCTTAAGGAAAGCTAAAGAAAACCAACAAAAAAACAATCAAACAGGTGAAGGAAACAGTTCAAGGCATGAAAATTGAAACCGAGACAATAAAGAAAACACAAACCAGGGGAATTCTGGAAATGGAAAATCTGGGTAAATAAATGGGAACTGCAGATGCATGCATAACCAACAGAATACAAGAGATGGAAGAGAGAATCCCAAAAGTTGAAGATACAAAAGAGAAAACAGATTCATCAGTCTAAGACAATGTTAAACCAACAAATTCTTAACAAAAATATCCAGGAAATCTGGAACACCATGAAAAGACCAAACCTAAGAATAATTTGTATAGAAGATTCCAGCTCAAAGGCACAGAAAATATATTAAATAAAATAATAGAAGATAACTTTTCCAACCTAAAGATGGATATGCCTATGAAGGTACAGGAAGCATACAGAACACCAAATAGACTTAACCAAAAAGAAAAGTCTACTTTTTGTATAATAATCCAAACACTAAGCTTACACAATAAGGAAAGAATATAAAGTGCTACAAAGAAAAAAGGTCAAGTAACATATAAAGGCAGACCTATCAGAATTACACATGACTTCTGAATGAAAACTTTGAAAACCAGAAAGTCTTGAACAGATGTGCTGCAGACACTAGGAGATAATGGATACTAGCTCTGACTATTATACCCAGCAAAGCTTTCAGTCACCATAGAAGGAGAAAACAAGACATTTCATAATAAAACCAGATTTAAGCAGTACCTATTCACAAATCCAGCCTTACAAAAGTTACTAGAAGGAAAACTCCAACCCAAGAAAGTTAGCTGCACTCATGAAAACACAAGTAACAGATAGTCTCACACCAAGAAACCCCAAAGAAGAGAAGCACACAAACACTACCACAGAAAAATAACAGGAATTAACAGTCACTGGTCATTAATATCTCTTATTATCAGTGGATTTAATTCACCTATAAAAACACATGGACTAACAGAATGGATATAAAAATATGTTCTATCCTTCTGCTGCATACAAGATACATACCTCAACCTCAGAGACAAACATTACCTCAGAGTAAAGGGTTGTGAAAAACTTTTCCAATCAAATGGACCTAAGAAATAAGCAGGTGTTTAATATCTAATAAAATAGTCCTCAAACTAAAATCAATCAGAAGAGATGAAGAGGAACATATCATATTCATCACAGAAAAAAATACTTCAGTGAAGTCTCAATTCTCGACATCTATACCAACCACATAGACAAGAGTACCCACATTTGTAAAAGAAACATTACTAAAGTTTAAATCACAAATCAAACCACTGACACTAATAATAGAAGAAGACTTCAACACCCAACTCTCACCAATGAACAGGTCTGCCAGACAGAAGCTTAACAGAGAAATAGGGGAACTAACAGATGTCATGACTCAAATAGACTTAACAGATATCTATAGAACATTTCACCCAAACACAAAAGAATATACCTTCTTCTCATCACCTCATGGAGCCTTCACTAAAATAGACCACATACTCAGTAACAAAGCAAACCTCAACAGATATAAAAATAAAAATGGAATAACCCCCTGTGTCTTATCAGGTCACCAGGACTTAAAGTTAGAATTCAGCAACAGCAACAATTTTAGAAAGTCTACAACTTATGGGAATTGAAAAATGTTCAACTAAATCTTTCCTCGGTCAAGGAAGAAATAAAAAAATAAATACTTTCTTTAATTCAACAAAATGAATGCATATCATACCCAAACCTATGGGTGCTGTGGGACAATGATCTTGTACCCTGTAAAGATTTATCACACTGATTGCCCAGTATCCAGGCAGGAAATATAGCTGGGGGAAACAAGCAGGAACTAGAGGCAGGGCAATGAGAACAGGAGAATTCTGGGAAGAGGAAATGGTCAGTCTGCAGTCATCACAGAGGAAGCCAGATACAAAGCAAGCAAGATGAGAATGCCTTACTGATAAAAGGTACCAAGCCATGTGGCTAACACAGACAAGAATTGTGGGCTAATATAAGTTATAGGAGTTAATAAGAAGCCTGAGCTAATAGACCAACAGGTTTATAGTTAATGTAGACCTCTGTGTATTTCTTTGGGACTGAACAGCTGTGAGACAAGGCAGGACAGAAACCTCTGTCAACATATGGGACACTATGAAAGCAGTGCTAAGTGGAAAATTAATAGTACTTAAGTGCCTTTATAAAGAAAGTGGAGAAATATCACACTAGCAACTTAATAGCACACATAAAATCTCTAGAACAAAAGGAAGCAGACATACCCAGGAGGAGTAACTGGCAATAAATAATCAAATGGAGGACTAAAATCCATAAAATCATGGCAAAGAAAACAATATAAAGAATCAATGAAACAAGAAGGTGGTTCTTCAAGAAAATAAGTAGACAAATCCTTATCCAAACTAACCAAAAGACATAAAGAGAATATCCGAATTAACAGCGTCAGAAATGAAAAGGGGGACATAACAATAGACAATGAGAAAATCCAGAGAATCATTAGATCATATTTCAAAAACCTGTACTCCACCAAGTTACAATCTAAACGAAATAGAAAATTTTCTGGCTAGATATCATTTACCAAATTAAATAAGATCAGATAAACAATTTAAATAGACAAACCCGAGGAAATAGAAGTAGTTATCAAAATTGTCTCAACCAAAAAAAAATCCCAGGGCTGAATGGTTTCAGCACAGAGTCTACCATAACTTCAAAGAGGAGATAATACCAATACTCCTCAAATTGTTACAAACAATAGTGTGGGCCTAATTTCATTTAAGATATTTACAAGCAGGCTGCAGCCACACTTGTTTTTCCTTGGCAGCTGCAAACCTGCTGCCCGCAAGAGAAAGGCCAGAAGGTCTTACTCCTTCCCCTATTGTTGTGTAGATTGCCTGGGAAGAAATGTTGGCTCCAAAACTGGTAGAATTGAGTGGCAGGTATTTCTGCTAGCCCATGTCCCCCAGGAAAGGAATATTAATGAGGATTCTATGTTGGTTTACCTGGGGGATAAGAGGTGTTGGTAAAATAAACGCGGGTATCTCTTCAGGATGAAAAAAGCCTGAAGTGCCCTTCCGAAATTACTGTATCTCATTATTTCCATGTGCCTCTGGATCAATACACTTAGGGCAAACTATTAGTTTCTATGTTGGGGCCACACAGTTCCCCGACACAACAGAAGGCACA
Source organism: Dicrostonyx torquatus (assembly GCA_028555095.1). Lineage (NCBI taxonomy): Eukaryota > Metazoa > Chordata > Mammalia > Rodentia > Cricetidae > Dicrostonyx > Dicrostonyx torquatus. The sequence continues at coordinate 1,217,938 of JAQHUG010000110.1, forward strand.
TTGCCAAACTCTTTTAATGAGGCTGCAGTTACCCTGATAACTAAACCACACAAAGACTCAACTAAGAAAGAGAATTACAGACCAATCTCCCTCATGAACATTGATGCAAAAATACTCAATAAAATACTAGCAAACTTCTTGAAAGTGTTCTTGAATCCAAGAACACATCAAAAAATTACTGACCATGATCAAGTTGGCTTCATCCCAGGGATGCATGGATAGATGCATATAAATACTGTCAATGTAATCCTCCTTATAAATAAACAGAAACAATAGAATCATATGATCATTTCATTAGATGCTGTAAAGGCCTTTGACAAAAATCTAACACCACTTCATGATAAAGGTCTTGGAAAGATCAGAGATACAAGAAACATATCTAAACATAATAAAAGCAATATACAGCAAACCAACAGCCAACATCAAATTAAATGGAGAGAAACTCAAAAGAGATTCCACTAAAATCAGGAACAAGACAAGGCTGTCCACTCTCTCCTTTACTATTCAACATAATTCTTGAAGTTCTAGTTGGAGCAATAAGGTAACAAATGGAGATCGTATACAAATTGAAAAATAAGAAGTCAAACTTTTGCTATTTGCAGATGATATTATAGTATGCATAAGTACACGCATAAGTGACCCCAAAAACTTGATGAGGGAACACCTAAAACTGATAAATACCTTCAGTAATGTAGCACAATATAAGATCAACTCAAAACAAATCAGTAGACCTCCTATACACAAATGATAAATAGACTAAGAAAGAAATCAAAGCAACATCACCTTTCACAAAAAGCCACAAATAACAAAATATCTTGGGGTAACTCTAACCAAAGAATTGAAAGACCCATATGATAAGAACTTTAAGTCTTCGAAGAAAGAAATTGAAGAAGATACCAGAAAATGAAAAGATCTCCCATGATCTTCGATAGGTAGGACCAACATAGTAAAAGTGGCCTCCTACAGAGTCAAGGCAATCCCCATCAAAATTCCAACACAATTTTTCATAGACTGTAAAAGAATACTCAGCAACATATGGAAAAACAAAAAACCCAGGATAATAAAAATAATTCTGTACAATAAAGGAAATTTCAGAGGCATCATCATCCCTGACTTCATTACTAGAGCTATAGTAATGAAAACAGCTTGGGGTTGACATAAAAACAGACAGGTGGATCAAATGGAATCAAATGGAATACCCTGATATTAATTCACACATCTATGAACACCTGATTTTGAACAACAAAGCTAAAATTATACAATGGAAGAAAGAAAGCATCTTCAACAAATGGTGTTGGCATAACCGGATGTAGACA
>JAQHUG010000110.1:1230755-1255560 GCA_028555095.1 Dicrostonyx torquatus
TTCTACAGCTTCAAAAACACCTTTAGTCAAGTGGTGGACCCAAGACTAACTCAAATAAATCAGTCACCTTCCTATATACAAATGATAAATGTGCTGAGAAAAAAAGATTAGAGAATCAACACCCTTTACAGTAGCTTCAAATAACATAAAATATCTTTGTGTAACTCTAACAAAGCAAATGATTAACCTATATGAGAAGTACTTCTAATCTTTGAAGAAAGAAATTAAAGAAGTTTTCAGAAAATGGAAAGGTTTCCCACGCTCATGGATCAGAAGGAATGACAAAGTAAAATTGACCATCATGCCAAAAGGAATCTACAAATTCAGTGCAATCCCCATTAAAACCCCAACACAATTCTTTACAGCCTTTGGAAAAAATACTCAACTTCACATTAAAAAACAAACAAAAAACTAGGGTAGCTAAAACAATCCTTTGGCATAAAGGAACTTCTGGATGTATCACAATCCCTGATTTCAAGCTCTACTTCATAGCTATCATAATAAAAACTATGGTGTTGGCATAAAAACAGTTGTGACATTCAATGCAATTGAATCAAAGACATAAATCCACACATCTATGGGCACCTGACTTTTAACAAAGAAGCAAAAATTGTACAATGGAAAAAAGAAAGCATCTTAAACCAATGGTTCTGGTATAACTGCATGTCAGCATGCAGAAAAATACAAATGGATCCATAGCTATTATCCCACAGACAACTCAAGCGCAAGCAGACCAAAGAACTCAACATCAATCCAGATACATTGAACCTGATAGAAGAGAAAGTGGGAGATAATTTGAACACATTGGCACTGGAGACAACTTCCTAAACAGAATATCAATAGCACAGGCATTAAGTCCTGTGGGACTTCTAACAGTGGTGCACAAGAGTTGTCTCCGACTCTTTTTAATTTTTTACATTTTGTTTTGTTCTTGGCTTTTGAAACTCTAGTCCTCACGTTGGGTTGCATTGCCCAGTCTTAATACGTAAGGAAGTGCTTAGTCTTATTGCAACTTGATAAGCCATGTTTTACTGATACTCACAGGAGACCTGTCCTTTCATAAACAGAACAAACCAGAGGGTGAGTAGATTGAGGTTGTGGAAACAGAGAGGGGTTGAAGGGGGGAATGGGAAGAGAGTGAGATGAAGAAACTGAAGCCAGGATGTAAAATAAATAAACAAATTAGTTAATTAATATCTTTATTAAATTTTTAAAAAAGATTATGAAGCCTCTTTAGGTGTTTTTCTTTTTTATTGATTCTTATTGAGCTTTACATTTTTCTCTGGCCCTCATCTCCCCTCCCTTTCAACCCTCTCCCAAGGTCCCCATGCTGCCAACTTACTCAGGAGATCTTTCTTTTACGTTTCTCAATATCCATTGGAAAGGAGGGCAATACTAAGAATGTTTTCCTGATTCTGTCTCGGTTTAAAGACAAGAAAATTTAAGCTCAAGGAAATCAAGAAATTAACTCAAAACCCACTACCTGGAAGGGCCCTGGAAGCTAAACTGGAGGCTTTGACCTTCATGGGCTACTTTGTCCAGAACTGGACTGATGTATCAGTCATCTTCATCCGTGTCACACAGGTTGCATACGACTTGGTCCACAACAAGCCCTCAATATACTTCTGTCCCATTTCAAATGAGGTAAAGTATAGATCACAAGAGGAAGGAAAAGAAATGTGCTTCTAGTGAGCCAGACCTGGGTGTTGCTTTAATTCCTCTCTTCCATCTAACTCTGGAGCAAGGAAACTTGAGATGAGTAAATGAGCTGAGGTAGACTCAGAGGCCAGGCTACCTCCCAAAAGGAGGCACAGTTTCTCACATGCCTTGTTCCATTCCTGATTCTCACAGAGGTGTGACCATTTCCTGGATGCTGTTATTCATCCTGGGCAATTTATTATGAGCAGGAAGGTCATCTTGGTGTCCTCTTCCTCCTCCTTCCTCCCCCTGTACAGTATGTTTTGAATAGTCAGAGTGAACGGGGCTCCGAGAAGCCCTGGTGAGGTTGGTCCTTCATTGCCGCCCTTGTCTCGGTGCAGCCTGACTTTGATAATAAACAGCTCAGTGCGGTTTCTCATGTTCAGTTCAGTTCTCCTAGTCTCCATAATGAAGGGGAAGAATTCCACATAAGCCCTTGGTGCTGATGTGGGCACTAGTTTGCAATTCCAGGTTCAGCAGTAAATTGCAATTTAAATAAGGTGTGAGCCATTATTTTTGTTACCTCCTTTTTCATCCTTCTTTCTCCTTCATGCTCTCTCCCAGACGTCACAAGGCATTGTAAGATGGCTCACACTGACAATAAGCTACTGCACTCTAGGAGCTGGCTCTGTGTTTCTTCTCAGTCTGTTGTCTGCAATGAAAAAGTTTTATAATAAATAAGCAGCCTACCCGCAATCTCAGCATAGAACACTCACATCTAAGCCCAGCGCACATACCGTCTCAATATGTCATGATTTCATCTTTCTGCCTTTGCAGCCTCACTAAACCTTATGCTGAGTTCCTTAAAGGGGAGTATTTTGTAGCAAGAATACTTGCCACAATTTCTTCTATTCTTTCTTAATTTGTAAGGAAGTATTTGGGCACACAATATTTCCTTTTTAAAAAAGAAAAGAAAAAATATTACAGTGTGAAAGAGATCTGTTGTCTGGAGAGATGGCTCAGTGGATATTGTGTTTGCTTTAGGTGTATACATCTAGGACCTGGGTTCAATATCTGTAATAAACTTAAAAATTATGTGCATGGTAGTGAGTGGCCGTAATCCTAGCTTTTGGGAGGCAGAGACAGATGGAGCCCAGGAGCTTGCTGATAGCCAGTCTAGCCTGATGGATGATTTACAGGCCAGTGAGAGATCCTGTCTCAAAACAAACGGTAGATGCATGGCACCTGAGGAAAGATAGCGAGTTTGTTATCTGGCCTGCACACACATATGCATATGAGCTGAACCCCACACGCGCATGCACAAATGTACCCACATTGTTATTTATGTTATCATGCATGAGTGAAAACAAAGTTTATTGAAAAAATAAAATATCATTTCTATCGGAACACAGAAATCTGTGCTAACCTTTTTTTTTTGTTACTTGACCGTTTAACTTCGATTTTCTTTCTTTTTTATTTAGCTCTTGTTTCTTACAGAATTTAAACTGTGTCTTTTTCTGAACAGTATAAGACGTTATAGCTATATATTTAGCCTCGGTATTTAAGCTCTTGGGATTTGTGTAATAGGCACTTACAAAGCTGTGTTAACCATGTCATACTCTTCAGATATTAAGTATCTCAATAAGAAGGAGCTGTGCTTTCCAGAGATGTAGCAGACGAAATCCCTCATGAGGTAAGAGTGGACTTAATGAACACACTTAGAATACTAGAGACATACTCACCAATTAGCATAACCTTTGAACTCAGCCCTCCTTCTTACGGTGTTTCAGGGACTTACTTCAGTCATTAGCGCTTATCACAGACATGACAGCCTGGGATTCCTTGAACACACTGATCACACAATCTTTAATTTCTCTAGGAGGACCGCTTTCCCAGTATTTTCCTGTATATTACAATAGCCATCAGGAAAGCAGATGCTTATAACTTGTTGACAAATAGGTAATTTTTGGCTATAGGACAAGATGCTAACAGATGTGCTGTTTGCACAGGAACCTACATTTTCTGATGAGTAACCAGTGTCACCTGATTAACACTGAAAAAAAACCGACATTTGTAATTGTCATCAGATCGTGCTATCACAGTGAGCTGATAAGATTTTATTAAAAGTATTATTTTTCTGAATTTTGATCAGATGGTAACAAATTATTATTGCATAAAAAATTTGGGGGAGGAAAACAGCAGATAACAAGACCACAAATAATGGCAGCGTTTTTTTTTAATTTACACTTCCTCTCCTTCTCTCAATCACCTCCCACTCCCCCACTACCCCTCCTCCCTCCCCTGCTTCCTTAAGAGAGGGCAGGGGTACCCTGCCCTGTGGGAAGTCCAAGGCCCTCCCCTCTCCATCCCAGCTCAGGAAGGTGTACATCCAAATAGACTAGGTTCCCAAAAAGCCAATACATGCAGAGGAGATAGGTCCCAGTGCCATTATCTATGGCTTCTCAGTCTTCCCCCATTGGCAGCCACATTCAGAGAGTCTGGTTTGGTCATATGCTCATTCAGTTCAGCTGGATTTGGTGAGGACCCACTAGATCAGGCTCACTGTCTCAATGGGTGGACAAGCCCCTCGGTCCTGACTTCCTTGCTCTACTTCTCCCTTCTTATGCTCTTTGACTGGATCTTGGGAGCTCAATTCATTGCTCTGATGTGAATGAGGGTCTCTGTCTCTATCTCCATCCATTGGACGAAATTTCTATGGTGATGATCAAGATATTCATCAATGTAACTATGGAACAAGGCTAGTTCAGGCACCCTCTCCTCTGCTGCCCAGGTACCTAGCTGGGGACATCCCCGTGGACACCTTTCTTTCAGAGTTATCTGTGGCCTCAAGCCTGAACTATTCCCACCAAATAGCAGTCACACACACACACACACACACACACACAGAGTTCACAAAGACAACTTGTTCAGGTTCAGAATGTTCAGGCTTTAGGTCACTCACATTTCATATTTGCTTACCTTTGTTTAGTTAAAGTCAATAGAATAATTTTTTAAACTTATAGAAAAAGAACTAAGAGAAATTTTTAACTTTAATAAATTGACTATCACTGAAACTTCTGTGGGGTTTTGTTTCTTAGTGGCTAAGTGTCTGGGAAATGGGATTTGCCAGGCTTGGATACACTTAAACTCTCCTGTGTGGGAAGTATTAAACGTGGGACAGGTTGCTAATTCTTTCAAAGTCTCTATGTTCTCACCAATGAAACATGGAGAGAATACATATCTTATACCTGATATAAGGAAGAAATGGTCAGTGGTGTTCAGGGCTTGAAACAGAGTTCTCAGCAGGCAGTAAAATTTAAAATAATAAAAATACTTAAAATAGGGTTATTCTATCAATAAATTTAAAGGTGGCTCATCATTAGAAATATTTAAATATGCAAGTTATAATTTTATTTCATAAGTGGTCTTAGTTAAAGTGCCAAAAAATCTGTCATAGAACTTTGGAAGGCAATGCCTGGTTCATTAAATATTTATATAAACTATAAAATGAGACATTTTATTTCTACAAAGGGACTGTGTGTGTGTATGCACTCTCCTGTAAATAGTAATCCCTAATTTCTTGTAAGTGTGCAGATAATTCCAGAAGACAATCTTATGAGATTTCATGCAGAGCACAGTGAAAGAAACTAGATTTAGAACTCCCTTCTGCTTAGTAATGCTTCCTGCCTGCCCAACATGCAATTCAGTCCACCTACCCCAGCAACATCAGTTTTAATTCTTCCCTGAGGTTTCCATAGGAATAAAGAAGGTAGCTGGAGATTGTTTTGCTATTGGTTAATAAAGAACCCTCTTTGGCCTATAACAAGGCAGAATATAGCTAGAAGGAAAGCTAAACTGAAAGCAGAGAGAAAAAAGGCAGAGTCAAGCAGATGCCATGTAGCCACCCAAGTAGTAAGATGTGAGGTAACAAACCACGAACCTCATGGCAAAATATAGATGAATAGAAATGGATTTATTTAAAATGTAAGAGCTAACTAGGAATATGCCTGACTGTGTTATATCCTGTGGTATAATAATACAGTTCAGTTTCTGTGTGATTATTTGGGTCTGGGCAGCTGGGAAACAAAAGCACAATCTATGTTTACACTGTCCTGTACTCTAGCCTTAGCTCTCACACTCTGTGACTGAGACTTTGTTTCTCAAATGATGCCTCAACTGTGACAGCTCTTCCAAAGGACCCACATTCAGATCCTACTACCCATGTCAGGTGGCTTACAACTTCCTATAAGTCATGCTTCAGGGGATGCAAGGCTTCTGGTCTCTGTGAACACCAACAGTCATGTGTCCCCAACATGCAAACATATTCAAATTCAGACAGAATTGAAAAACATGGTTTTCAAGATTACATTTTATAGGGTAAGGGAGATGACCTGACTATTACTAGTACATGCTGCTCTTCCAGAGGGCCTGGGTCCAGTTCCCAGAACCCATGCTGCGCAGCTCACAAGAACATATAGAACTGAAGCTCCAGAACATGAGGAGCTTTGTACTCTGTGGGAACCTGTACACATGTGCACGCACACGCAGACACACCAATAACACATAAATTACAATAAAGCTAAATCTCTAAAACAAATTTTTTGGTACATATTATGTACCACATATTCAGGATCCATTAAGGGCAAGGAAGATTCTTTTGCAGTGTTATTGATGACTGTAGACTCACAATTGAGAAGGAAAGACACAGAAACAGTCTAGATAGGAAGCCATTGAAGATGGGGATGCTGAAATGCATCTCTTCACAGCTGATGACTTCCAGAGGTGATTGGGAGGGGGAAAAACTCAGTTCAGTACGGGAGCTGCCCACTGGGAGTTTAACCATGCTCCAGTGAGTATAGGGACGACACAAATTCTACTTGGTATTATCTTTTCTGTTTTTCTTTCCTTTCCTCTCCTCTTTTGCTTTAGGGGGAGGGTCAGAAAGGTGGGGAATAGACCTGGAAGTACTGATGTGGGAGTCCCCTCATCACAATTAATGATTACCATTAATGAATAAAGAAACTGCTTTGGACCTATAGCAGGGCAAAACTTAGTTAGGCAGGGAAAACTATGCTGGGAGAAAGAAGGGCAGAGTCAGAGGTGAAGCCATATGGCCTCCTCAGAGACAGATGTCAAAACTTTTACTGATAAGCCACAGCCATGAGATGATACACAGATTAATAGAAATGGGTTAAATTAATATATTAGAGTTTGCCAATAAGAAGCTAGAGCTAATGGGCCAAGCAGTGATTTAAATAACATAATTTCTGGGTGATTATTTTAGGGTTGAGCAGCCAGGAACCAACAAGTATTCTTACTACAGAGTACTGGAAAGTGAATGTGATCAGGGTGTATTGTATGAAATTTCCAAATAATCAATAAAAGTACTATGTTAAAATAAAAAAAAACTTACTTGTAAATAGAAATGGTTTTAAACTGAACAGAAAGTCCCTAAATTAGGTAATATATGATTATTTGCCATATTACAAATAAAGAAATAAGTGCATAGAAATTTAGAAAGCTTGCCTGAGACTGGGTAGTGGATAAGAGCCAAGCTCCATCTGTCACAGTTTCTGAAAGATAGGGTACACCTAGCACATGGAAAGCCCAGGAAGTCCACAAAAACACAAACTCCCACAGCTATGGATGGAAGTCCAAATCCATTTGCTGTGATGATAGGTGTCCTATGAGACCTCTTTCCATGCCTGCCAAGTAGGAGCCTTTCCTATGCTGTCCTCGTGAACTCCTGTCTCTCTGCAGGTGTCACTCCAGGCCTGTGTCCGCAAGCCTTCCCTCCCATACGGACACAGCCTTTGGGTTGTGTCCACCTTAACCATATCACGTTAGCTCAACTGCCACTTCAAGGTGCCTGTCTACAAACGGAAGCATGCCGTGAGGTACTTCTGGTGGAGATGTCAACACATGTAATGCAGGGAGGAGCAATATAATTCATCCTGGAATAGCCTTGTGACTTCTATTTCTATTATTGCTAAAATTATCTCCCTACACTGAGCACTGCATAGCTGTGCAGGAAAGAACGAAGCACACAGGTAATGTCACAGCCCAGTCCCTACCGGGCTGGCGCTTCAGACCATTCTATAACCTCAATTTAGAAAATTGTAGAGTATCTGTTATTTTCTGCTTTATCAATATCACATCTTATTTAGGGGGGCTTTGGGAAGCTGCACAGCTGGTTTTATTTGACTTGAAATTCAGAGGCATTCCCAGACAATATTATTTTTCCACCCAAAGAAAAGTCTCATAAACACACAAGTTCCAAAGACGCCATAAGAAAAACCAGTGCCTAAAGGAGCCTGAGGAATTTTCTCATAAGAGTGTGATAAACAGGTTGAGGAGAAGGTAAGGGAAAAGCAACATGAGAGAACACTGTTCAAAGTGGGTTTGGAGCTGCGGTCTGTCCTTGGGAGGAGGGAAGGAAGTAGAGGACCTCCATACCTAGCAGACTAACACAGAGAGGCAGCTTCACACGGTAGCACTGTTTCCCCCCTTCCAGTTGCTAAGTGTCCCATTCAAAGTCAGGCCATGATTAAAACCAGCTAGTGACCGTTCGTTTTGCAGATAGGCAGCACAAATGTGATAGTTGTATCCTGCAACATTCCAAGAGTTGGTTTCCTTAAAACATGGAGGGGATATTAAGGAGGACCACTTAAATGCCCACATAAAGGATGTAAAATAGGGAGGATCCCATTTATTAAGCACCTGCTGTATACTATCAATGCACCTGCTGTATACTATCAATGCACCTGATACTCGTGGCATATTTAATGTTTGTGGTCACTGCTTTGTGTAGAATTGTCCATTCAGCTTCACAAGAAGCTGCTTTGATTTTGTCTATTATAATCCTGCCTTTGTGAATGACGATAAGATTCAAAGAACAAAAAGATTAACAGAATGTAAGCAGGATTTGAGCACATGCAGGATGTTATAGAATGGTGATGCTTCAAGACTCTAAGACCAAGGTCACAATGATCTCATTTGTTCTTTTCAACAGTTCTAGTATATGCAGACATTACTTCTCCATTCCAGGAGAGAAGAAAAGTCTGTGAAGAAATAAACTCAAGTCACAAAGCTCACAAAACCAATATTCGCTGTGCAACTCTTCTTTTTTTCCAGCAATGTCACACCACCCTTTCCTACGTATCCCTGAGGAAGCATGGTGAAGTAAAATGGCACCAATAGGAAAAGATCCTTTAGTTCTTTGGAAAGGAAAGCACTGTTCTTAAATAAAAGACTACTTCTGATTAGAATATTTATAAAGGTTAATGAGAAACAAAATGAACCGAAAACCAGCAGGGAAATATTCCCCGATGTAAATAACAAACTTCACTGTTGTAATTATATAACAAAATATCCCAAGTAGAAACTCAATTTATTTTCATCAGATACAAAAAGATAAACAAAGTGAGACTTTCTGCCTGTACTTTGTGCAGTTCTATAGCTGGATCTCACAGTTTTCTGCATACGCAAATGGGTACAGATGCCTGGAGAGGTAGCTGCGAGCAGAATGTCAGTCACTACTGTTAGAGTGAAAAACTTAACAAAATCAAAGACGACCTTTGGGGAATCTTTGGAGATTCTTTATTTTTTTTTCTCAGACAGTGAAAGGACTAAAATGAGTGGGCTTGATTCTGCCGTGTGAGAACGAGTTTTGGAAAGCTGGCCTGCTCTTTCCTCCAGATGTCTTCTGTTTTATAGGGCCTTGATCCCTGAAGGAAAGTCCCTGGGGACATTTGATCCTCACCATAGGAAAACTCCTTGGTCCCAGGGGCAACAGATCTCTTTGAGGTTTAGGAGAAACCATAGTATGACATAAATATGAATAGCTGAGCAAGGCAGCCTGGTTTTCTTTAAGCCAATCCCAACAGCTCATCTATTTGTTCTTAAAGATGTAAGAATAAGTAGTACTAGCTTTCTGCCAAATTCTCACAATAAAGGCAGTGCCCTAAATTTACACCTTACCCTTGTGTTTCCTTCTTGTGAATGATAAAATAATGTGCCAGTCTACCATCAAGCTTCACAACGTGCCTTGATTTCATGAGTCCTTGCAAAAGAAATCAGAGAGAAGAACAGTCTCCTTGTACAGGTAGTTTCACCCTTAACAGATAATCTGAAGGAAAACTTGTACAAAGAAGAAAAAAAATACAGCACAAAGGCCATAGCATGGAGGTAAATCAAATGGTTTGTGTTAAAATGGAAATAACATAAATGTTAGAAATGTGATCTTCTGAACAAAGACTCTGCAGCCCAGATTGTCAACAGGAAAATTTTAATCACACTTTATAACCTCTGAGATGCTTCTAAACATAACAGACTTGTAGTTAAAAGGCAGCAGTGTTGTCAAGTAAGGAAATTAAGAATTTCCTACTAGAAAACATAAGTTTGCCTCTCACTGGGAAACCAAGTTATTCTAACAATTTAAGACAGAACTTATCTAATTTTATTTAGCTGCAAATGTTAGCAAATTATTTAAACCCTAAATATCAAATGGCATTAAAAACAATTTAGTCTCTCCTTAGGGTGAATGAAGATATCATCTTGGAATCTGATATTTGGGCTCACTTACAGGTTGTTCTCCCTTTCCATGAATATAGTAATTTCTTTTTAAATCGCTTCGGTCTTGAAAGTAAAGTTAGACAAACAAGGAGAGCTACTGTACAGGTGTCCACCGGAGTGGTACGACACAGAAAAAACTGTTGGTGCCTTCCATGCAGCTTCACTTTCCAAGTGTGATACTTTGCTGTCACCTTCCTCACTCAATCCATTAGGAGGGCAGGGCTTTGCTCATTAGCAGGGGAAAGCCGCTGCTATTAGGGAGACATAGAAAATCCGTCACTCTTGAGGCTGCTCTTACCGTTGAGTAAGGTTAAAAAAAAAATCTACATCTTATAAGCCTCTGAGTGCCAGGGAGAGAAAAGAAAATGACCTTTCTAGCCAGGCCTCAAAAGTATTCCACATCTCTTCAAATAGCAGAAAATCAGGGCTTTCTATAAAATCAAAACTGAATTTATTCCCTAGACTAAACACAGAGGAGGCTACAGGCATTCATAAAACTACCAGTTCCAGCAGCCACTTCCCAATATTCCAGGTTTTCCTTAGTTAAAACTGCATGTCTTCAAAAGATAGCTCCTAAAACCAAATGCTATTTTCTACAGAGTCATTCTTCTATACATTAACCTGTTCACTTTTGGTTTTCTTCTCAGCGACTGTCTTTTACTGGAGAGAGAATGTAAGACAAACAGGCGAGTGTTTTAGGAAAAATGGAAGAAATTAACTGGAACATGGCATAGGAAGAAGCACAGAAAAATATCAGATTAGGGCAAGCAATAATACAAGCCCTAGAAGTCAATGCTATGGGGAACAATGCGTCTCAAAACCTGAACTCTGTCTGATGAATGTGATATCCTGAATGGGTTGGCCAGAGCTGTTTCTGCAGCATCCAGACCAGAAAGATGGTGGAAGATATCCCACAGACACCAGGAGCCTGCATCATTGTGCAGTGCAAGACTGTGGACTTCTAAAACTTGATGCTTTGTGTCTGCAGTGAAATCCATGAGCGAGCGTGGCCTCCACACCTTACCTGCTGTGGCCGATGACTGTTCATGATGCAGGATATGGGGCTGTTGCACAGAATAATATTCATGATGCTTACTGTCCTATGAGGAATACATTCTTTTGTGTCAGAACTGGTGAAAAGGTTCCATGTGTAAAATACCTTATTTTAAAGCATAAAACCCTTTATGTATTCAGTCTTTAGCATCCATGTAAAAGAGCTGAGCACAGAGGTGAGTGACTGTTTCCAGGACTGGGAAGGTGAATATTAAATATCTTCCAAACAGCCTAGGTGAATTAGTGAGCACCAGGGTCAGTGAAACTCTGGCTCAAAATATAAATAAATAGTATAATCAAGGAATACATTCTACATCAGTCTCTGCCTTCAGATGTGTGGGCACACATACTTTTATCTTGATCTAGGAATTGTGTATATTCTCAACATCCATAACACAGAAAACTGATCCTTGACTTATTACCTCAGAAGTATGGTATTGGGGTCATGCCTCGACAAGGTTTGTATGTTCCAGGGTAGGTGCATGAGGATTATAAATATTAGGCAGGAGGAACAGAGATACAAAACAAAAGGAACAGAAATGCTGAATAGAACTGGGAGTGCAATCCAGTGACTACTGAATTCACCCGCATTTATTTTCCATATGTTTATATACCTCAATCCAAAAGGAAGGCGAGGAAGCAAAAGACTGCTTTAACATTGTACAAAGAACAGAGAAATTGCCTACATCAATATCTGAAACATCAAGCAACTTATCCTGAATTAAGCATTCTATTCTTTAGGCAGGACATGCACTGACCACATCTTAGACCAAGCATCGTGTAGGCAACCACTCTTGGGTCAAACCTCCTGTCGTATCCTTGAAGAAGCAAAATAGGCTTGAATTCTCTGTCTTTTGGTCAAAGTGGAACAGATCCACTTTTGTGGGCCCCCACAGTAGGGTTCAGATTTAGACTTGACACCAGCAACTGCTATAAAGAGTAGCCACTAATATAAGGCTGTAAAGTATGCATGCCCACTATTCTGCTAGAAGAAGAGGTGGAGGATCCCAATTTCAAATCAAGAATGAAAGTGTGTTGTAGTACAGTTTCAGCAGGGGGAAGAGCACAGAATCTGACCTTCCTCTAATCAGCTTAGAAACTTAAGTTAGATTTTCCTTTAAAATGTCTTCATGTTTCATGCTTGTTCATGACTCAATGACACTAAAGTTTTGCTATGAAAATACGTTTCTTGTCATTCTTAGATAACAATTAATAAGATCTCATCTTTATCTAAGAACTTTGCAAATATTAACGATCCATCAAACAGTACCTTTGTAAGGTAGGGGACTCATGTTTTTCCTTTTACAGAGGAAAGAAGAGAAGCATGAAGACAGCAAAAACTTGTAACAAAGACATACTGATCAAGAATTTGAACTCACGAATCTTTCTGCAAAGACAGTGTCCTTAGTTGGTACTTTCTACAAACTTCTATAAAGTAAAGGAAGGGGTAGCCTGTAAAAAAGAAAGTTACTGTTTTAATACATTTTGTTTCCAGGTATTTCTATAGTTATCTCACATAATCTTCTCCTGGCAGGAGGAGTATTGTCATCACCACGAAACAGATAAGGAAACTGGGCCTCTGAGAAGACGTATAAGTCAGCCAGCACCAAGCAGACAGGAAATTGAAGAAACCGGAATTTAGATTTCAGGGTTAATGTATTCCAAACTGTTCTTTCAGTTACTTGATGCTGTCTTCAGGAGAGGTGAAGGAATGTCTCCACAAATAGTCAACAAACTTCTAACTGTGAAACACCCAAAAATTAATTCAATATCAGATGACAACTAAGGCATTTCTAGCCACATCCACCAAGGCTGCACTGTGTGGCTTCACTGCAACCTTTGCTCTGAGAACACAACCTGTGTAGTACACATGGTACTGCCTATGTGACCACATCTGCAACCCCACAGAAGCTTGCCTGATACCTAAGTTCAAGTTCCAGGCTGTACATACATTTTCTTCTGTACAAAAACATAATAGCCTAGTTATGGACAAAAAGATTTTTAATACTTTGGAGCATTATTCCTTAGCATATATGTATAAAATTGCTGTATTTTTAGATTGTATTATGTTAGAATATTTGTTTAAAGTGTTCTGTTTGAGTTGCTGACTTGAGTTTCATTTTTACAAACATGTTAAGTGAATTTGGGATTGAAGATTAAGATTAAAACAGAACTTGTGCCAACTTTAAAGATGCCCTAAAATTAAGTTCTATGTATGAACAATTATAAAAATCAAAGTATCAATCAACTCTAAAGAGAAATGCAGATACTGTGTGTCATACAATAGTAAAAATTTAACCAAGATTTAATTCTTTGTGTAAAAATAAAGATGCATACCCATCTCATTAGCATGAAGATGCATTTTATCCATAATAAATGATAACGAATGAGAAAAAAATTGATTTTAAATATCTCTTTATAATTTTTGGTAGTAAATGTTTAACTGATATATTTATTTTAAAAGCCTATATCCCAGGGTAACATACCAATTTAGGGGTAAAAAAGATGTCAGCCTGAAAAGGTTAAGAACTCCGGTTTAAGATGACAGAACAGTGGACCAAAAGTGATAGCTGAGACATATTAATCATTTGCAGACTTCTCTTAACTTCTTTTATTTTAATTTACTCCCCTTTCTTACAGAGGATGAACTCCTGGAAAAACAGTTGACCTAAGATTATACAGGATGTTAGAGGCAGGAGTGAGGCTAGAACTGGGGTTTCCAATAAGACTAAGAGCTTAGACAGCTCTCACTCAGGCTTCATCAAACACGACTTTCTGTACCTGTGTGAGTCTAGAAACTATCCACCCCCCCAGTGCTAAAAGCCCACGAATCCCTTAAAAGGACATTTCCCCCTCAACTTTTAAAACGTTTCCTAACACTGACGAGGAAAAGGCGAGAGATGGAAGAAGAGGAGGGGGAAAGGAAGAGAGAGAAAGTTGGAAGAGAAAAAAGAACTCTAAGCATAGGTCAGAGAACAGCAAGGAGTCTTTAGTATCCTGACCCTCTGATTGTTAACATTTCCTGTTTTCACATCTGCTTTCAGTTTGTTTCCACATGAGTTTGTTGGCATGCGTGCGTCTACGCAGGCATGAGCATACATAGGTATTATCTTCAGCAGCTGAGTTCTATGAAGTCACCGCAAACACTGAACCGGCAAGTATCGAACAATTGCTCCAAAAGAAAGCCCACGAGCAGATTGGCGGCTTTCTGTGAGCCACTGTTCTCAGCAGTTACTTAAACCAATCAAAATGGAGCCTGGCTTCTTCATGTGTCTGCTTGAATCCACCTTATTCAGTGCTGGCAACGGATGGCCACTGGGCTTGTAGCCAACAGCACTGCAACTTGTCCTGAAGTTTGTCTGATACACATGTTCTTCACATAAGATTCAACAGAATACGTTAGACTTGGGGAATACTGGACAGAACTATTTTTATTGCACTTAGAGGTCATTTAAGTAACAAAAACACCAAGAAAATTATTTATGTGAGAAGCATGGGCTGCGCAGACAGAAGAGAACACTTGTTCACACATGAGAGCCAAGGCAGGACTAAATGTCACCTCGTGGGACCCAGAAGAGAATGTGCGTGTCAATGACTAACACGCTCTACCCCTCTACACATACGGCGAATGACCAACAAGGCCCCATGAGATCTTAGGGTTGCAAAAAGATGTCCATGGATAGCCAAATTTCAAAGCATGGAATCCATCGAAAATGAGGTTTGGTTATACATATGAATCATTTAAATTAAATAGCAAACCTCAAGATGTTTTACAACAAATATATCAAAACTGGTAAATTTTGAAAAGTGCAGATCTAGAGAAAACAGAGTACAAATATAAAAAGGGATTTTGGAAATGTGTACAGGCAGAGAACCAGTGAAGCCAGAAGTCTGGGGAAAAATTCTTCTTATTTTTCTTCTCTATGCAGTGATGTCTTAAGTTTTGACCATTTACTATGAAGGTCTACCCTTACAACTTATCTCGCCAATGCCCTTCTGTTCCAACTATAGATTTTGCCTTCTAACCACACTGTTTCCTCAAGTGGAATTGACTAGGAGCCCTGAAAAGGACATTTTTCAGAATTAATACAAAAATGCCTCTTGTGTAGCAGCAATACTGTGAAGTAGCAAAGCAAAATGTGTCTGTCCTGTGCTCAATGTTCAGGGCAGCATTGCTAGGTCCGCTGAGCTGTGACTACATAGCTGGACATCAAAAATGAAAGCATCGGGACAGATGTCAAGAATACCTACTGTGTTACTTACTTTTTATATTGTTGTAATAAAATGTCACAAGCTGGGCTCTACATCAGAAATCCCTCCTAAGCTGACTACGTCTCTTTCCTCTCTCCAATTCCACATCTTAGAAAAGACCTTCTGGACTATGGTTCAGATCCTCTCTGCATCAGCACCATTCTGTGATGTCTATGTTCCTGTCTACCACAACATCCTGAGCTATAATTTACCCAAAATCCTGAAAACTACCACAGACCATGTGCTTCTGAGTCCTTCCAGAAACCGGATCTTCATCATTTGCTCTCCCATGGCATATTACCTATTCCAGACAAGAACTCAAGAAACAAATGTCATGGAAGACTGAATAAATGAATGAGTTTTTGTCTGCTCCAGTAGGAAGTACCACATTTCCCTTCAGAATATATAACCTCTTATTTTATAAATTTGAAATTCCTATAATTCATAAATTTGGTTTTCTTTAACTGTTTCCATATTTCCCCTGTCTTCTTAGTTTTCTTCAGTTCTTGTATTCAGGAAAGAGGCCAGAAATTCATTTAAGCCAATTTAT
Source organism: Dicrostonyx torquatus (assembly GCA_028555095.1). NCBI lineage: Eukaryota > Metazoa > Chordata > Mammalia > Rodentia > Cricetidae > Dicrostonyx > Dicrostonyx torquatus. The sequence goes on from JAQHUG010000110.1 coordinate 1,246,822, forward strand.
TTTAATTATCTGCAAAGTGCAAATTTTCCATAATGGCTTAACCTCCCTGTAGGGATGAGATTCTCTCGACAAGCCCAGCTCAGAGGCCCACAGGAAGAAACAGTGAAGAAACAGCTGCTAACAGCTCAGTCAAGAGCCCCTTCCTTCCACGACCTGGGGGCTCTGCTCCCTGATGCCGCTTCCCCTGGAGAGGTCACATATGTCCTCTCAACCCTCAGCATACACTGCCCTGGTTGGGGATCAGACAGGAGTCCTACAGAATCCATTCGGTATGTGGAGGAGTGAGCTATGTCTGTCTTTCTTCATTCGGTTTCAGCCACACTTCATATTTGATGTATCACAAAAAGCGAAGCAGAGCTAGTTTTTCTTCAAATTGAAGAAATCTGTCTCATCAGGTTCCAAAGACTCAGACTTTCAGTTAATCCATCACAATCAACAATTAAACTCCAGCCCTATGTGGAATAATAGAGAATGGTACTCATACCTATTCAACAGCCTTAGCACAGGGAGAGTAAACAGTAAAACTAGACACAGCAAACTCACTTCTCAAGGTGAATAAACACATGGAATGACTTTTCTGGCCAAATATTTGGAGCTAGGGGCAGTTAGAGACATAATTAACTTGCCTGGTTCCTGGAAATTTTGAGGAAATAATTAAATGTAGTAAGTAAAACTCATTTTAAAATGAGTAAAAAAAAAACCAAACTAATGCATTCTCTATGACAGGATGATGCTTATAAGTTTGCACAAGACAAATTTTAATAAATAATTGATAATGAAAATCACCTAATTCAACCTACTCTTGCTTGCCAGGTGTTCATAAATAGGATCTTACACAACCCTACAGTAACTCTGTGAGTAGGTGTCGTGATTATTCTTTTGCAAATGAAGAAACATGGTCTGAAAGGAAATTGGCTTGCATGTGATTTAAACCATCTGTGTTGCTCTGTCATAACTAAGATGTGTTGCATCAGCCTTCATGGAAAGTGACCTCAGCATTTCTAAGGATGGGGATTCTAACAGATGGGGAAAGAGCAAAGAGAGTGCTCATGGGGAGGACATCAACACCTGGTGGCAAGCTCAAGCGCTTGGGAAGCAAGTACAAACACATATAAACTGGCCTACTGTAACACCTGCTGAATCTCCTGCACAGGGCTAGCTCAGAAAACACATGCATGCATTTCCTAAGTCTGAGGGCCATAACCTGGCCTAACTTGGTGAATTTCTTAACATCTGCTCCCTGGAGAAAGAGATAATCTGTGGATAAGGAAAAAAAAACCTGGACTTTGGAGAAGAAAATGTGCAAGAATGAATTTAAGGTGGAAGACTAAGTTCCTTAGAACTTCCCTCTTCCCTAACCTGCTTCTTGTGTGTATGAAGGGGGAGGGAAATGGGAGGACAACCACTAAAGAAGCAAGCAAGCTAATAATTTTAAAGTCATTTTGGCAAAATAAGAAGGATTCAAAGATGATCACTGGGTAAGAAGGCTTGTTCACAAATGTGAGAACTGAGTCCCAGTCCCCAGCTCCACCCATGGAAAAAGCTGGGCATGGATGCATGTTATGAATTCCCAACATTGCTAAGCATAGGCCGGAAAGCCCCAGGATTTCACAGGCCAACCTGGCAAGCTGAAACATTGAGGTTTTTGCTCAATGGGAGACCCTATCTTAGGGTAATAAGACAGACAGCAGCAAGAGAGGACACCATATGTCCCGCGAAGGCTTCTGAACAAGAATATATGCCTGTAAGTTTACATGCATTCAATACACATGCAAAATAAGCAGATATTAGATATAATGTAAAGGATAACCAGGCTACAATCACAGCCCCAGAGAGGCCAGGTAACCCAAAGAGGGTCACAAGAATTTCCGTAGGAAAGGAAAATAGAAGAGATCTCCTGGGTAAGCTGGGGATGGGCAGGATTAGGGACATAAAGGATTCAGTTAGGCAGATTGGGGAAGGACAGAGGGAAAGAGGAATGAAAGAGATTTCTTGATGAGGGGAGGCATTTCAGGGTTAGGGAGAAACAGTACCAGGGAAATTCCCAGGACTCCACCAGGATGGTGGGTCATAGTGGAGAGGGTGCTTGAACTGGCCATCCTCTTTAATCAGATTGGTGACTACCCTAATTGTCATAAGAGAACTTTCATCCAGTTGCTATGGAAGTAGATACAAAAATCCTTAGTCAAGAACTAGGCTGAGCTTCTGGAGACCTGTTGAAGAGAGGTAGGAATGGTTGTAGGAGTGATGGGGGGAGGGAGTGTCAAATTCATAATAGATGAACCTTCAGAGAGACAGATGACCTGGCCTCGTGGGAGCTCACTGACTCTGCATTAACAGCTATGGAGCTTACATGGAACTAGCCCAGGCCTTCTGAGTGTGTGTAGTTTGGTCTGTTTGTCCTGGGTTGTATTGGTTGAATTGTTAGCTGCCTGGATCTTGCAGAGATCCCCAAACAACCCAGGCAGGGAACAGAGGGTTGTTCTCTACAAACTAACAGTGGGGCCCCTTTGCCAAGGACAATTTCCACATAGAACACTGAAGGGGGAGAGTTTGAGCAGGTGCCTGCAGGGAGCCTTGACTTCTTCATTCTAGTCTCTTTAGAGTGGGAAGGTACTCTGCAGGTTACCGAAAGAGAAACCTGGACACTAACCCCGACACAAAACCTTTGGTCTACATTCTGTCCTGCCTTCAAGATATGCTGAGGCAAATGTGGCACAGAACTTCAATGAGTGGCTAAGCAATGTCTGATTTCACTTGAGTCCCACTCCATGACAGGGAGTCCATGCCTGACACTGCTTGAATGGCCAAGAACCAAATACTTGATAGCCCAGACACCTAGGATAAACCCAAATACAACTGGCCAAAGAAAGAGAGAGACAGGAGAGAAGAGGAGGGGAGAGGAGGGAGGAAAGGATGGAGGAAAGGAGGAAGGGAGGAAGAAAGGAATGAAAGAAGGAAGGAAGGAAGGAGGAAGGAAGGAAGGAGAAGAAAAAGTAAAATTGTTTTTAAAGATATTTTGCTATATTTATAGATTGGTACCTTGTCCAGTCATCACTAATCATCACCTGAAAGGCTTCCAGAAGCATACAGAAGCACATGCAGAGACCCACAGCCAGACATTTTGCAGACAGAGAGTTGAAATTAGAGGTCTCCATAGAGATCCTCCTCTTGGACCATGAAGAAATTCCACTGAGGTGGGGACAGAAAGATTGTGGAGTCAGAGGGACAACGAGAGAACATGGCTCATGGAATGAACTAAGCAGGGTAGATATGGGTTCACAGAGATCAAAGTGACAAGCCCAAGGTCTGCACAGGTTTGCACAGGTCTGCACTAGGTCCCCTAGGTATATGTTATGGTTGAGACTGATCAGTGAGAGCAGGTGGATCTCTGACTCTTTTGACTCTCCTGGGATTCTTTTCCTCCTGTTGGGTTGCCTTGCCAAGTTTCATTGTGGGGACTTTTGCCTTGTCTGATTGTATTTTGTTTTGTCATACTTGGTTGCTGTCTCTTTGTTGTTGTCTCTTGGAGGCCTGCTCTTTCCAAAAGGGAGACTGAGGGGAAGGAGATACCAGGGAGAGAGGAAATGCTGCAGAGCCGGGAAGAGTGGAGGGAAAAGAAACTGTGATCTGGATGAGAGAAGAATCCAATTTCAATAAAAATAAAAATAAAACAAAATTGTGATTCCATAATCATTAATGACTTCAAATGTTAATCAGCCATCAGCTGTGGGATGTGGGGGTACCATGAAGCCAAAAGGTTAGACTCAGTTTCTTGAAATGAACCTTATAATTTGGGCCTTTTACAGCTATGAACTTGTATTCATTGATGACTTTCAGATCCATACATCACTTTCCACTAACTAACATGTCTCAGTGCTTCTCCAGGTGAATCTTTGTTCTAGGACAGCAAATTTTACTTGTATTACTTGACTCTCTACTTTCGCTTAAATAGACTAATCTCGACAGAATCCCTATGTCCAAGCAAACCCTCTACCCTCCCAAATGCTCTTCCCAGTTTAGCAATATAATATCCCTACAGAATTTCACCAACAACATAAGTTAGCTCTCATCCTACACATGGAAAAAGTGTTTCCTACCAAAATACCTTAAAACTGAATAGCTCCTTAGGAGTTCTGAATGTTAGTGACTCCGGTGAGTTCAATGGTTTCTCTGAGGAGCCAGAGAGATGGTTATGGAGGAAAAAGTTTATGGCTCTTTCAGAGAACCCAAGTTGCCAGGACCCAACAGACTATGACTCCAGCTCCTGGTAGATGTGACACTTCTGCCTTTTTCAGGGACCTGCACTCATGTGTACACACATGCAAACACACACATGTACATGCACATATACGCGTGCACACACACACATGTATATGCACGCACGCACACACACAATAAAAAATAAACCTCAAAACAAGTTTCTTTGGTTATTGGATGGCAAATTTTATTCATAAATACTTATGTGGAATTTTCTAATAATATAATCACGATTTCATTTCATGTGTGACTCAGCAAGTTCTTTGTATTGAGAAAGGTTAAGGAACATTCTGTCTTCATGCTTACTCATCCCTTGAAGCTTTGCAATTAATTATTGTCTCTTGTATTTCCACCTAAGTGGTTATTTCTTGATTTCAAAACTCTTGAAAATGAAACCCATTTATTTTACTTCTTAATTCTAAACTATGGGCACTTCTAAGAGTAACAAGATGACATCATGTGTATATCGCCCAAGCCTGATGCTTCACAGGTAATCAGAGAAGTTTATGAATGAAGGGATGTCAGAAGAGTGACTGGCACACCTACTATTATTTTCATAATTTATCAAATAATTTAAAGAAGCCTGCTTCACCAGAGACACCTTCTGCACCAACTATCATACTGGCTTCTCAGTTTATAAAACTTAAAGAAATGAGTTTCTATTTTACATGAGGCTTTTTAATATACTAAATCATCAATTTTTTTAGTAAATACCACATAGGAAACTTATTAGTTATTAACATACATCTAAGCTCTACAAATCTCCAATCATGCTTTGACAAACTCACCTGCCATGGCTTTTCATTGCCATAACAGAAGTGACCACAGTCATTTAATCTCTCATTTCCAGTGTTTAGAAGAGTCTACGGTGTATTCGGCACAATTACACAGCTGTTTTTTATCAATGTACACTGCAATGCTCTGGAAATGCAAATGAGTGAATGAAAGAGCCACATAGAGGGCAATAGTGATCATTCCTGAGTGCCACAGGACAAACACTTGGGAGACACAGCCTCGGAAAAAAATGACTTTCTGACACAGCAGCTGGAAGGGCTGTGCTGCTTTGTACTTGATCTGGATCTCTTCCACTGTCTCATCTGTGCACTTGAAAAATAGTCATACTGGAAAATAGTTTGGCTGTCATTCTGATATCATGTTTGTTGAGAGATCAGTATAATCCTTTCTTTACAGCACCTGAGAGAGTTCTGGGCACTTCTGGGCTTCATCTTTAATGTACATGATGAGCTGTGTGGAAATATATTCCATAAGAAAGTTTAAGTAACACTTTGCTAAGTACCTATGCTAAGTTTTGAAATTACTCATTTCACAGAAAATATTTGAAGCACTGAACTTATTTTAGTAGAGATTCTTTAACAGTTATGTATGTATGTTAACAAGAATAGAAAAAAGCTGTCTTAATTTTTTCTCCTTACAATGAGAGGGAGCTACTTTAAGTATCTAACATTAGCATCCCTTGAGTGCTAACAGTAACCTAGAGACACACAGACTTATTCTTGTTCTTAGCTGATGCATTGTCTTGGTGAACAGTGGAAAGATTAACCATGTGATACTACTATGACCCAAATTACATGAAAGGACACAGACTGCAGTAAGTCTACATAAACATGGAAGAAAAGGCAAAATAGCTTTCCGCAAAGTACATCTCTGTGCAAAATGAAGTGGTTTTCAAAGAGAATTGTGGATTATTACTTTCAACTTCAAATTAAGTAAATAACAGTTTTGTAAACAGCAGAAGGTTCAAGACAATGTGTATTCATTGATAATGAATTCAATTTTTGTTTGACTTTAGAATAGGAACAAAGATGGCTTCCCTTATTATAAATAGAGTTTGCAATGTATTTCCCTATGAAATATTTGACTGAATGCCCCATCTCTTTGTCAAGATTGTGATTATTAAGGTTGAAGAATCATTAGTTGCTACTCTCCAGGCATTATGTCAGAGCTAGAAATCAGTCGAGGTTTTGAGTCTAAATTTTGTATTCTTTTCATAAATTTAAGGTGACAACAAAAATAAGAATTTTCCTTTTGATTTTGTGTGAGAAATGCACTGAGTTTGTTTGCAAGAACTGAGAAAAAAGAAAAAAATTAAATTACAATGAATCTTTCTAAGAGCCTTGAAATTTACTAAGGCAGAAGGAATGTCATGTCACGATATTAAAATCCATGACAGTAGGAATATTGGATACAAGAAACTCTTTTCAAGCCCGTCTTCTATACATTCAGAAGAAGATATTGCTTAGCTAACATTTCTTGGAGAAGATGTTAGATAAACTGTACAATGTTTAGTAAATGCTTAGACCATCGGGACCAAACACAAATGGCTGTAGAAGTCTTAAAGGGTGAAAACATTTTGACAACCTACTATGGAAAAATAGAAGAAATACTAAAGATTTGATCTCTGTGTTCAAGGACTTTGGTTTAAATTGCTTTGTGTTGCTTCTCTACACCATTCTGACTGAAAGCAAAGGGTAAGAACAGGTGTATTTTAACGCCTACATTACAGTCTATCATAAGTGGAAGAAAGCAAAGAAACCAAAGCAATAGCCAAAAAGTAGTACCACTGACTGGCTTCCTCCTAGTATGCATTCATCCATTTTTCTTACACAGCCCAGACTCACCTTCCTAGTGAAAGTAAGGCCCATAGTGGACTGGGACCACCTGTATCAACTAGAAATCAATTTTAAAATGTCCTATAGACTTTGCCATAGGCCCATCTGATGGAAGCAATACCTCAACTGAGGTTCCCACACATGTAAAGTTGCTAACCAATTTATCCACTGAAGACTTTACAATTGAATTGACCAGAAGGACAATCTAGGACATCATATACAGGAACTGAACACTGAGTCCTATGGCAGAGGAACTGAAAGAGCTATGGTGCTCAGAAGACAAGAAGGCAAATCTGTCAGTCACAAGCAAATAGACTAAATGCACTCTAACAAAGGCAAGGACAGAAGGGGAGAAAAACAATGAACAAAAATCTTTATAGATTGTTTGAATATTTTTCACATCTCCATACTAGATGCATGTAGAAATAGATGTTGAATTACAAGTCTCTGAGACAGTCACTTCACTTGAGTAAAAAACAAAAACAACCAGAAAAAAATAGTGGCTGCTGTGTTGAGAATATGGAGCTGAGGGGTCTGTCCCAAATATAAATATGGCTCCATCAGCAGCCATGTGTTAAATTGTTCACAGTCTTACCGTATCAAATCGAGTTAATAGTTGCCTCTCTCAACCTCAAGCTCACTAGCTAGAACTCTGAATCTTCCTGCCGATCTTCTTGACCTACTATCAAACACACATGTAGCACTTCCTCTCTGCAAATGCCAGTTGGATGCTTCAATCAAATTTAGATTTAAAACCTCCTCAGCCTCTGCTCTAAGTATTGCTGGGAATTTCAATGCATCCAATTATTGACCTCGTCAAGAATTTTTTGAGAATCTCCTGGATTCTATGTACCATGCTTTCACTAAAGAGATACTAAAAAAATTAAATAAATAGAGGTTAGAAGAATTCATAGCTATAGATCCTCATGACAACAGCTCTGCAGCAGTTTCTTAAATATAAGACTCAGAGTATGAGTGCAGGAGAGGACACCAAAAGAAGACAAACAAATGTGTATAATCCTTGTTTTTCAAAGGACTTTATTCCAAACATGGAAAGAAAACTCAAACAGAGCATTGCTGAGAACACATAAGACCTGAGTTCAATCCCCCTGCCTACCACAAAGAAAAGACAAGGAGCAGACTGAGATATAACCCAGGAAGAGCAGAAGTAGAATCAGATAGAGAGGAGAAAGAGGAAAACATGAAGAGTAAGTAAGGACAGAAAGGAAGAAATGAAAGGAGGAAAAATTAAAGGAGCAAAACTGCAGAAAGAAAAGCAGATCATTATTTTAAAAGAATCTATAACTTAAATATTTAACTATTTCACATAAGTCAATAATGAAATGGCAGCCCAATTAAATGTTCCAAAATGCACAGGCAAGGACCAAATATAAAATAAAAGAAAGTCAGAAATTTTAAAAAGAAAATCATTTAATAACCTACTTAGAAGGAATGTAAGAATGTAAACTTTAAAATGGTCAAAGGAGTTGGATAGAAATTTATCAACAGAAGACAGAAAAAGACCATGTGAAATGATTGTTTATCATTTCTAAAACGCAAGTTAACATGTAAGGGTGTCCCATTGTACACTCGTAGTATGACTATAATAGAAATTACAGACAATAAAAATGCTTATGATATGTATACTAAAGTAAATATATTATAAATATTATAGATTGATCCCTCATGTTCTTGGAGAAAGAAATGTTCAAGCCTCTTTTAGAATCAGTATCTGGTGAGGGCTGTCTCACATGTAGGTAGCGACTTTATTTTTTTTTATTATTGTTAAAAGAAAAATTTACATTTACTCCCCTTGTTCCAGGCTCTCCCACTCCCCCACTACCCCACC
>JAQHUG010000110.1:1258562-1271686 GCA_028555095.1 Dicrostonyx torquatus
TTTGCTTGTTGTTGTTTTGGGGTGGGAGAGGCTCAAGGGTGTGACGATGGGCCCGGAAGGGATGGGAAGCAAGTGTGATTGGAGTGCATTGTACAAAATTCCCAAATAATTAATAAAAATATTATGTTGTGGGAATGTGTCCATATAATGCCCTTTCATAGCTTCTGTCTGAAGAATCTGGACAATATCTATAAAAAAAAATCTTGTACCCCACCTCTCTGGCATACATCTGAAGAAGCTCTGCATTGGACCGGGAGTATCTACACTCCAATGGAACTCTGTGTTTTGGAATTCCTGCATTGAGATTCCTTGCCTCATAGCTGTAGAGGCTACTCGGTGACAATTTCTCAGGTCAAGTTGTTGAGAAGCAGAATGTGAGATGAGAATTTGACAATGAGTGTTAGAATGAGTCTATAATGGAAGGAAACTGTCTAGGAAAGGGAAAGATACGACCAAAACAATATTCTAATCAAGTATATTCTTGGCTCTGTACACAGGAGTATGTGTGGTGCCCAGAGGCAGCAACCGGAAGCATCACAGGGTCATGAACTGAGATACAGGAAGACTGCTGATTAGCGTTCAAGGCTGAGAGGCCAAGCAAACACCCCAGCAGCTCTGGGACAGCTCTGGGAGCGGCTGAGTACAGCAGCAGTGTGTTCTGATCAGTAAGAGAAGGTCAGAAAGCATTTCCGAGGATTTCCCATGTGGTGCCCAGAAAAGGTCATGAGGCACGTGAATTGGTGACAAGAACCCAGAGCAGAGCCTTGCGAAACTGCAGTCTGCTCGTGAGTCTCTAGTAGCCACCACCCCACAGAGGTGAGACTGGAGCCACTAACATTCCTCAGTCCTGTTTCTGTTTGCTTGTAATTTTATGATTTTGGAGACAAAGTCCTGAATCAACAGGTTGAGTGGAATTCTCTACATATTGTAAGCTGAACCTGAACTCATGATCCTCCTACCTCTACCCACAAGGTGCTGGGATAACAGGCCTGTACAGCCCTGCCTGCTCAGTCTATTTCTTTATGCTTATGGCTGGCATAATAATGCTGGCTTCATGGGGATATAGTGGAGATCCAGAAAAATGACACATGAGTTAAATATATCTCTGTGTTTATTATAGAGTGCTCAATGTACCACAGTTATTGCAACAGTAAGTATACACCCAGCTGAAAGAAATATGCAATTCTGCCAGTTTCAATCCAAGGAGAAGGAAAAGAACTTGGGCTACTTATTAAGCCCACAGCCAATTTCAAAACCCACAATTTCTGTTTTTATTTTCAACCTCTATAATACAATATCTTAATGTTTTTTCACAAAAATTTCAATTCACACAAGAGGAACATGAATGCTGCCTGAAAAATCACCTTTTTGTCAGTGAGGCTTTCTCCACTGGAGGGACATCTTTGTCTTGACATGGCTTCTTTGGTCCTCTCTGTATCTGTTCTCATTCAGAAAACTGAACTGCTCTTCTTCTGCAGTGTGGACAGGAGCCACAGTGGGGACTCTTTGAACCCTAGCCCCGCTGCTGAGTCAGAGCCTCCTTTTTTCCTTCTACGTAATAGAGATGCTGTCTGGGCAGGGTTGACAGGCACAGTGTTGCTGTTTGTACATCTAATGGGTCCATTCCAACTGTTAGTTTTTCTAAAATGTTTGAGATCATTTGGCAATAATAATGAGATAGGATATGACAACAGAAGTTCTCCAACTTAGCAAGATCCATTTTGCTAAATCATCAGCAAGGCTGAATAACTGCCTAACAGAGCAGAATAACATCTGGCAAACAAGTGGTGACACATGATCATGCTTCCAGCACCATATGGCAATGCCTTCAATGTCACCTGCAGGCTGGGAGGAAGGATCACTTTGTAACTCCCAGAAAAGTGGGAGGCAGGGTGTGCAATCAAGGAAAGCCTTGAAATAGTGTGGTATGGCTACAAAAAGTGGCTATTAAGTGTGAAGCTCAATGCTGAGATAGCAACACCTTGCTAAGAAGCCCAAGTAACAAGTTGTCCAAGGCTGCTAATTACCATAAAGTATAACAAACCCAAATCCTATGCATTAAACTAGGAAAGCTTGTAATTAGGCTCAGTTAGGTGACTAATGGTTACTATGGTCAGATTTGATTAGGATTCTTGCTGTTTGACACGATAAACAGAAATCATGGAACCTTTGCCAAGCACTCTCCCACATGCTGGGTGTGTATTTGTTACTTGTTTAAGATTTTCCCTTTCTAGAGTTTGAATTCCCTCTGCTAATGAATGTAATGCCAGGCATTTAGAAATGCTGTGTGGCTCTGCAGAGGCAGAGCTTGAGTCCCAGGCTGATTTCAGGGTCTGGGCCCTTGTATCCCACCTATACCGCCTTTAATTTCTCACACCCTCTTTCATATGAGCATGGTTTCTACCAGAGAATGTTTAGGCATATATGGAAATATATTTCAAAATACATGCTTCTCAGTTTCAACACGCCCTACCCTACCTCCCACCCCATCATCTCCCAACCCACCCACCATCCAACCACCCACCACCCACTATCCACCGCCACTTACTCATACCCCACCCCCACTCATGGAATGATGCTTTTGTTTGTATTTCTGTATACTGTGCAAAGTTGGCCTTGCTTGATCTTCACGTCAAATCTGTACTAGAAAGGACAAAGCAAGGGCCCCAAGTGCACGCAGTGACAACACCACACCAAACTATGGAAATGAATCCTGGGCTCCAATCGCTGAGTGTGTCTTCTATACCTTTCCTGTCTCTCTAGTGAAAGAGGCAAGAAAGCTGACCCCCCCAAGGCAGCTCTGCAGACTTGCTTCATTGAGCTCATCATACAGAGTCTCTGCCACAGCCAGGGTTGGTCCTCTGATTCTTTCTCTGCTCACCTCTGGTTCTGTGGTCCTGTCTATTCCATTTTTCCTAGAAAACTCACTGGTCGGCTGCTAACTCCAAACCCTGTTGGCCATGAATGAACTCTCTAGCAGATTCTCCTGTAGGAAGCCCCTCCTCTCCTCCATCATAGGATATTAGGTGACAATTCTGAGTTTCTAGTCATTGTCATTGTGGTTATTTGAATCCTTAACACACACACACACACACACACACACACACACACACACACGCAAACAAGTTAGACTGAAAAGTCTTCCATGGGAGGGACTCAAATTCTTATCCCACTTGCCAGAGGGGGCAGGTGAGGACCTTGCTGGTTAGACTCTGTAAACAGAACACCTTCTCCAGAATATAACAAGTGTGATTAAAAGTCCTGTGTGTTTCTTTTCCACTTGCGAGTCTCCACAGATTCCCCAGAAACAAGGGCACTTTGAAGTCCTTCAGAGCTTTTAATTTAATCTTCCTTAATGGCATTTGCCTCTTGGTTGGGTCAGTATATTCTCAGAAGTCTGTTGCCTTATAGATTTATAGACTTGAAAATGTTTTTTCCCATTGCATAAAATCCCCTTGATTATTTATTAGGGCCGATTCATATCTAGTGAATTTATATTGTTTTCTTATCCAAAGAAAATATCCTATTAAGTTCTAACCCAAATATATTTGTTTTCTTCAAATGCCAAGTGATTTATGGCATTTACCATATATTTGGGGAAATTAAACTCTTTACAGATGAGACAGAAATATTTCGCACAGCTTATTTCATCAAACCAGCACGTGAGAATTGCTCCAGCTGGCTTTCTCCTGCCGTGATCCAGCCAGAAGCTTCAGAATGCAGTTCGCAGCCAGTCTCATAGACAATGCTGACACACCACTGTCCTTGCCACATTTCACCCGGGGCTCTGTGCAGTTCTTGTCTGCTTTGTCCAGTGCCTTTGGCTTACTGTCATGTAGATGGTTTGGAGAAAGGCCATCCGAAGAAAGTGCAGCCATTCAAAACACCTGGCTACAGAACAGAAGTACGTTTAACACTCTCTTTTACGTGTATTTCAAAGAATGTGCTTTGCATGTTGTTTATCCCAAAAGGCATGCAAAGAAAATTGACTTAGAGTACCAGCAAGCCCCGCATCACACTCCGGGAAGGCTATGGTCAGTATCTTTTGTACAAGCAGAGCAGCTCTGAAGAGAAAGCAGGGAGATCATTCAGACACCACAGCGGTCAGATAACAGGTACAAGGCAAGTGTCTCCCAGCCTCCAGCCCCCAGGAACTGTGCTAGGTGCTGTTACCGAGCATGCCCCCTTCACAGCCTCACAGCTAAGGGAGAACAGTGTGCAGGGTGAGAGAACACATAAAATCGGAGCTATAACTGTATAAGGGTCGTTACAGGCATCCCCGAGGTGTGAAAAGCCTGTGTGAGGGCTCCAGGAGGGAGGATTTGTTCCGCAAGAAAGATAACACTGCTCACCAAGAATAGCTCCTGCAAAGTCAGGAGGTGAATGAGAATGTTCCCAAATTATACAAAACAAAAAGTGGTTCTTTTTAAAAAATTGGATTCTAGAAGAAACATGGGCAGAAAAAAAAACAGAGTAGGAAAAAATAATTCCCTCAGCAGCCCTTCCCGCTGTCCCCGATATCTATTATAGGAAAACACTACATGCAAAGCAAGAGAAACAAATTTTAAATACCAGTCTCTCCTGCCAACAAAGGAAAACCGAAGTTGTCACACAGGGTTGTTTTGCTTCTTATTTGCAGGGAGGGAGGGTGATCTTGTTTTTCTCTGGTTGCTTTGCTTTGTTTTGACCCAGGATCTCATGTGCCTTAGACTGCTCTCAGAAGGTAAGCTGGATCCTTCTCCTTCCGCCCCCCGAGTTTTGAGATTACGGGTGCTTGTAATCATTCTGGTTCGTGTGGTGCTGGTGATCAAAACCAAGGCTTTCTACATCCTAGGCAAGCACTCTGCCAGCTGACCTATAGAGGCCAGCTCACAGAAGCATCCTTTAGATTCCACAGAACCCTCAACATACGTGTGCACTGTTCCGTGCTTGAATCAGGTGGAACATATGTGTCTTTTCAGACACTTACTCTTTCTTGGTAGTAAAGACTCTCATCGTTCTTTCTGCTGTTTTGAAATACACAACTGTGACCTGTGATTCCTATACTGAGGAATAAGTACCTGAGGTGCTGGCTTCTGCCTGCCCGTAAGTTAGCACATACTGCTCATCCTAGCGCGACCAACCCCTTCCTCTACTACCCCAACCTCTGGTTACTGCCATTGCACTCTGCACAATTCCACACCTTTTGGATTCCACCTAAGTGAGGTAATGGGTCCCTTTTCTTCCTGTCTCTGGCTTATTGTACAACCGCAGAGACACTCAGATCCTTCTGTCTTGAAAGGATTTTTTTTTCTTGTCTCAGGGGTATTTCCAGTTGATGGAACCACAAGTTGCTTTCATTTCTTGGTTATCATGAATAATAGTGTTGCCTGGAACATGGGGGAGCAAGTATCTCTCTCAAGTGTTGATTTGTCTTCTTCGTATAGTGTTACAGTTTTTATGTGTTGAGGAACAGCTGGACCTTCCCCCTGATGACTGCACCAATGTACAGTTGTACCAACACTGTCCAAAGGACCCCTTTCCTCCACATCTACCATGGCACCTCTTATACTTAGTTACTTGTTATAAAACGCATAGGTACCTAAGGAATAATAATAAAATAAGGGGTGATGGTGCTTTTTGATTTTTATTTTTAATTCGTTGATGGTTTGGGAGGTTAAAATTTTTGTTTCATGAACCTATTTCAATTCATAAGTATTTTAGGAAACATCTATTTAGATCACTTGTTCAGGTTTTTAAGTTAATTTTTTTTGAGGATTTCAAGCAAGAATACTGTACTTATATCATTTTTACCTCTACTCCTCTCTTTCAACCTCCTTCTGTTCCCCCAACCTCTCTCAAATTCATGGTCTTTCCTTACCATTATTTTTACACACATGTATGTACTGAGTCCATTTAGTGTTGGTGGTGGGTACACGTGTTTAGAACTGATTATGTGACTTCTGAGGGAGGCTCATCCCTGGACAACACCTGTTCTGACTCTATCAGGACCTATGAATTTCCTGAAGCTCTTTTAGTCTGTGCTTAGAGCAGTGTGAAATTTCCCACATCCATGCGGACTGATGTGGTCAGTTTTAAACTTGGATATTGTTCCCAATGGATTTTTCAAGTTACATCTATATTCTAGCTATCAGTCTTTTGTCGTATGTATATGTAGAAAATATGTCCCCTCCCTTTAGAGATTAGCTTCTTTCTGCACTCTTGATGGGAGAAACATTTTAGCTTCGAGTAATCCCATTGATGGGATATTCAAAGAACTAAAGTTGATTATGATATTTTATGTACTAATTCCTAGAATAATACTGGGTAAATTAAAACAGAAAACTAAAGAAATGCTAAAAGAAAAAATACCAGCTGCAGTACGTCATTGGAGTTTCATTTGGAATAGTACTAAATGAGGAATTGTGAACTTCCGTGACAGTGACCAAGAAGAGCATCACCACCTCCCACGGCCCACCTCCCACCTCCCACCTCCCACGGCCCACCTCCCATCTCCCACGGCCCACGTCCCACCTCCCACCGCTCACCTCCCACTTCCCACCTCCCACGGCCCACCTCCCACCTCCCACCTCCCACCTCCCACTCCCACCATCCAGCACACCTACAGCCTTACTGGGAAATTTCATGGGTCTGTTTCTGCAGTGGTCTGATTCTCCCTTGAGAACAAGGACACTGAGACTTCCCAAATTATATAGTGGGATAGTACAGTGCTGTATACTATGGCCTATGGACATTGAGTATTCAAGGATTCAAGCAAACAAACACACTCCGTTTCGTCTGCATAGAAAACTATCCATGATGAGAGGTATATCATGCTCTGCATCATCTCAATGAATCTGCAGCCTTCGGGGCTAATGCCATGGAACTGGCCGAATATGTGCATTCTAAAGGTGACTCACATCTGTGCTTATGAGCTGCATCTCTAGAAGCAGACACAGTCCTGAAAGGGTACTTTGGAAATGAATTGACTTCAGAGTAGAGAGAGCAGCCACATCTTTCCAAAGGTGTTGCTTGGTTCAGCACCTTTATGGAAAATTTGCACACAGCAAATGACGGGCTGCTGGGCAGGAAACTGAAGATTCACACTGCTGTGTATTTTTATCTTCTAATTACTATTTAATTTGCACTCCAGTGCTTGCGAAATGGGTGTGAACATGAAAATTAATTCTCAAGGAAAGGATAAGAAACACAACCCTGTGGCATGTAACATTGAGCAGAGCTCCGAATCAACAGTGACAGCTCTGACCCAGTTTGAGCCTAGTACTAAAGCCTTTGGTGTGCCGGGAGCTAAGGCTTTTGAAGGCATTGGTGAGACAAGAGTTGACAGTGGAACTTGGGACCCTTTTGTCAATTCCACAGCTTTTTCACATTAGAACCCTGAGATTCTGTGGCACGTTATCTTTTCATATCAGAGAATTCATTTTCTGCCTGGCTAATGCAACATGTATGATCTGTGGCCCCATATAAGCCACAAAGTAAATACTTTGTCATTGAGAGCTAATGATAGTTCAGTCATTCAGTCATTACACTCATAGGCCTATGTTTTCCTTCTTCATGCTAAATTTAGTATCCAAAAATTAAGTATCATTACAGCATTTCCAAACACAGTGTGTTTTAGACTTCTCCCTCCTCAGCCCAATGTCGCTACCACCTCCTGTGTCCTCCCTACACGGCAGACTCCTGTCCACACTTACATCATGTGTGTCTCACAGTTATCTCCCACTCACTCAGGGTCTCTTTCTGTCCCTTCTTGGTTTTGTCACATGTATCTAGGCTTTAATCACACTTACATCCTAGGATTCACATGTAAGAGATTTTTGTCTTTCTGAGATTGGAACATCTCCCTTAATATGGATGCTTTCCAGGTCCATTCATTTTCCTGAAATTTTCAAGTTTTCCTTTTATAAAATAACTGAATACAACTCCATTATGTACATGAACAAAATCTTCATTATTTGTTACCTTGGTGGACCTCGAAGCTGACTCCCGGTTTCTACCATACATGGCTACTCTTTGAGCACTTTCTAAGAGCAAGTGAAGTATTAAACCTTGGACACTCAAAGCTAAGTACAAACACTGTCTGCAACTTCGAGGGTCCCCAGCTGTGTGCATGAAGAGTTACAGAAAGCGGTCATGATCAGTGGAGATGACGGTGCTGTGTAGGGAAGGGAAAATGAAATTTTGATCTGGTATTGATGTTGAAAACACTGGTGTCCCATTGGCAGACTTGTAAAAGTACTTGAATAACGGCTTATGAAACCAATAAGAGTAAACTTTTATAATTGTGGCTCTTTCAAGACTATTGCTTAAAATGACGAATAGAAAAGACTTCAGTGGAAGAGAATTAGTATTTAGAGAGTCTTACAGGTTCAACCGGAGTCAATTTCAATTCGTTAAGTAAAAGACAGATCTGTTCTTCAGGACACGGTATTTGGGGCTTAGCATTTGATATTCAGCTACATGGGTGGTTTCAACAGTCACTCCTTTCATGTCTATAGCTCAAGGCTAAGGAGCCATGTTCAATCACTACTGCAGAGAAACAACAGCTACTGTCAGTATGACAGCTATGAGTTCCATCATGTTACACTTGAAACATTGATGTTATTTCCTTAGAATGCCTCTGACCTTTAGTAGAGACTATGGTCTAACAACGGCTCAGCTACAATGTACAAATTGGTGTGTTTTCCTGTAGAGTAAGATGTAGAATACTCAATTAAAAGTGTGCTTTTTTTGTTTTGTTTTTTGAGACAAGTGTTTCTCTGTGTCACAGCCCTAGCTGTCCTAGAACTAGTTCTTGTAGACCAGACTGGTCTCGAACTCACAGAGATACACCTGCTTCTGCCTCCCCAGTGCTGGGATTAAAGAAGTGTGCACCACCACTGCCTGGCTAAATCTTTGTTATTTTTAAAGTTAACCTTTTCTTTTAGCATAGTGTGAATTTTATTTTATTTTTTAGTTTCTTATAATGGTTTCTTAAACATTTTTTTTCTCTTTGTTTCAAAGACATCTGATCAGATGGGTTTGAAAATTATAAACTTGCCTCCTTAGAATGAGAAGGAAAGTTTATGGAGCAATCAATCCAGACATGGTGAATTCTAACCCAACATACCTCAGGGGTCAATTGAGAGATTTCAAAGGCAGAAAATGATCTTATCAACCTTTGGTGCATGGTTATTTTTCACTAAATCCCACAAAATAATGCTTAGAGATTTATTAAATGACCATTTATATGTTACTGTATGATCAAAGTAGAACAGGAACACAAAACATTTAGTGCACGCAAAACCATGAGATAATGCATAGATACATACACACACACACACACACACACACACACACACACACACACGGTAGATGCCATGTCTTGTAGCACAGCCTTCACTTCTTGTACTACAATTGAGTCATCTCATTCTTAGCCTGCACTGTATGATACACCTGAAAAATAGTCATGGTTTGGGGTATGATATAGTTCAAAGTGACTTCGAAAAAAACATGCTAAGAGACACATCTATCAAAAAAAGAAATTCAAAGATAAGATTTTTGAATGGTATGTAACAGTGGAACATGGTAAGATAAGAGAGGGATGGTCTATGTGGCTAGCCTTAGGAATCTGCACATGTATCTTATTGATGACCAAAAGTACTCTGGATAAGATTAGTTCATATCCATTTTATTGAGTTTGTTTCATGCCAGGAAAAAAACTGAGAATAGAATGCAATCAAGTTTTCTGATGTTTGTTTGTTTGTTTTTCGTTATCAAGCTTTAAATACTCTAGCAGAAAGGTGTGCTATAGATGAATTCTGTGTCAAGGAAACAGGACAAAATTATTTAAAGTATTCTATAGCTTCAGAGTAGAGAAGTCCATGTTCAAAAAGAACTCCTCATAAATAAAAATGTTTAAAATACGCTTAAGAGAAAAGTAGCCTTCGCCAGGAAAAGAAAGGAAAAGGAAAATTCTGGAAAAAAAAGGAACATAAAGTTGAAGACACAAAATCGTTCACAGACATCATGACTAGAGGACTCTGGGAAGCTCTGTGTGTGAAAATGGCCAGGATGAGGTTGGAGCTGGAGAGCTGGAGAGCTACAGAAGTACGATAGAGTCCCCAGCATAAGTAATCATTTGTCTTAAAATTATACACATGCTTTCCTGTTTCTTCAGAGTTCAAGATCGGGAAAGGTGAAAAAAGAGACTGACATGGGCATCCATCCTTGAGGAACCTGGTGAGCACCTGTACCTTGTAGGATCTTACTTCTGAGGTGTAGCTCAGAAAAGTACCTGAGCAGGGGAAGGCTTGGGTCTAATGTGTGCTTGAGAAACATCTGTCTGGCAGAAGGATAGAGTCTACATTGGCAGGGGAGCTGACTATTAATGGAAATCTAATCAGAAAGCCACAGAAACTGGCCAAGTAATCAGATATCTAGACCCAGAGTAACAAAGGACAAGGGATTTGAGTGAGAGGTTCGACAGGGTTCAAAGACCAGGGAATGCAGAAGAGGGGGAAGAAGTTGATGGTAGAGAAAAAGAGTATTTTGGCTCAACTTCCAAATGTGTTATTTAAATGGCTGGACAGAAAGTGTCATTAATGATTGATGAGTACAGTATCTTTGTCAATATTTTTTCCTGAGAATTATCATTACAAAATGTGAAGGTTGGACCTTACAAGGAATGTTTCAGCTGCTGGAGGACAGAGAAGAGTGTCCTTCAGACACTAGATTTACAGGAAATGGAGGGAACTAGAAGGAAAATGTAAAGTATTGTTCAGAGAGAAAACAAAACTAAACAATACAAACACAGGGTTTCTGGTTCTCTGGCAGAAAGAGCTGGGGCATAGCCAGAACCACTGGACTCTTCCTAGGGTTGAGCAGGATGGTGTTGAAAGACCCAGCTGCCCTCCCAGCCCCAGCCACTGGGGAGCTGGGGAGAAACACACTCACTGAGTTGGGAGTTTGTCAAAGCAGGATTTCATTTAATGGTACCAAGTAGTGACTTATATAGGGCTGTGATGAGGGTGGAGAAGCTTGGGATGGGTTGAGGCAGAGTAAGCAACAACGGCCAATAATATTCTGCCACAGTAGCAGTGGCTGGGCAGAGGCAGGTCAAGGTTGGGTAGCCAGAGACAGGTAGGTCTCCAAAATCTAGCTAGGCTCAGGAAGTTACACTAGACCTCATGCCAACTCAAGTTAGGCTCAGGAAGTTACTGGGCCTCACGCCCATGCCTCATGAGGCCCAACAACAGGGTAGGAGCAGAGTGGAAGAAGCATGGGAAAAGTGGGTGCAGTATGAACTAAGAGAACAGCTCATGGTTTCTGTGGCAGAGAAGGATAAGATGATGCAATGTCTGTGCATGTCAGAGCCCAGTCGATAGGACTCAGAAGCACGCATGAGTGTCTTATGCTTGATGCTCCAAACACTGCAGCACTAAGCATGGCAAACTTCATTAATAGTCATAATAATAACGGTCTTCCTCTATGCTCTACAGAATATTTGAAACCCTTTCACATTCATTAATGTTCTTGTTTGGAGTTCATCATCTCTTTGAGGGAGATAGTGAAGGCTAATTATCCCTGCCTCACTGATAAGGGAGCCAACTTCCAGGAAACACGAGAGACCAGAGCTTACTTGAAGAGCAATTAAAGGCTGAGCCAGCACTAGAATTCTGATTCCCTGTTTCTGCGTCAAGCTACCATTCTTCTTGCAGCCTTCCCCAATCTCAAGTAGAGGCAAAACCAAAGAATATCTCAAAGAATCACTCAACATGACAGCATCTTAAAGAGAACTGCCTTCCCTCGGTCACTTTCTTCAGTTCTCCATAGCAGCTAGAATGGGGGGCTGCTGTCACCCTCACCTAGTGTCTTGAGTGAAACCAGGCAGAAGCTCTGCCCTGTGCTGGGCTCCCTGAGCTGGCCTGGATAGCCTCTAAAAGGGCTAAGTTTGTACTTTCTGCTGTTGGCTTCCACATCCTGCTAATTAGATGGCCAGCAGCCACCAGTCAAGACATGTAGGGAAGAAATGTGCTTCTGGAGGCAGACACATACTCCACCTAGTGCTATTAACAAGGTTTAAGCAGAATTCCATTCTTCATCACCATCCTTCTTGGAATACTCACCAGATTCATGTCCTGTGCCTAAATTCAGGAGCCAAATCCAATTCACTCAGAGGCAGACTTCTGGCCATCCTGGTAGGTAGGTGAACCCTGCTGGGGGAAGTTGTTACAGGCATAAAAACCTGTTCCCGCCATTATAAAAGTAAGCAACATAATTTTCTTAATGTGTCAGAGCTTTGGGACAGTGTCCAGGTCTCTGTGTAGTGAAAAGCTTGAATCTGAAGCTGAAAGCCATGAACTGTGCCTTACCCACACCGAAACCACAGTTCAATAACTTGTAAAATCTGGAAGAAAGCCCTCCAATGTTCCAGTTGTTTCTGCACGTAATTCTAAGGCAATAAATCTGGAAAAGCAAATGGTTTCCATTCCTGAATGTCCAATTGAACTTTCTCATGTTTTAAAATTATTGGTACTGAATCCAAGTCACTTTCAAACAATAACCAATAAAATATAGTCAGAGCTTTAGCTACAAAGAAAATTAAAAGTTTATAAAAACAGCAACTGGAATTGAAAGCTAGTTCAATTTGTGTCCTAACTAACCAGAATGATTCAGATATGGAAGAGAGAAAATCTGGAGAGGAGACCAGAGGTCAAAGGGACATAACGGTTTTTCTAGACCTAGAATGACTGGAAAACAAAACAGAACAGCAGGTGAGGGATGGGTATAGGAAACCATGAGGGACAGGCTTGTAGGAAAGAAAACTCAGGATTCAGGACAGCGAGCCTGACTTTTTCTTTAAGAAAAAGTGGAGAATGTATGAGCTGTGTTGTAGTTTTGGCTCAACTGTGTGCCTGAAGCCAGCTTAACTGAAAGAGTGACCTCCATCATAACTCTCCAGTAAGGGGTCAGACAGAAATCTATAGGACCACTACAATAATCTATTTGCTTGGCGGCAAAATATGAGAAAAAAATAACCACAAGACAAGTTCTCTGCTTTGCCAGTTGCTAAGTTGAGCCTACTCATCTAATTAGGCTTCCAATTTGATGCCCAAATCATAAGTTCAAAATGCCAGAGTTTT
>JAQHUG010000110.1:1288471-1298549 GCA_028555095.1 Dicrostonyx torquatus
AAAAAAAAAAGCTGCCTATTTTACTTCATTTGATTCTATAAGTATATTTTCCTAATTGATAGTTTCTGGACTATATCAAATATTCATACAGTGATGTGGGATTCCCTCTGTATGCTGTGAATACCATTGGTTAGTACAGAAACACTCCTGAGTCTATGATAGGGTAGAATAGAGTTAGGCGGGAAAAACTGAACTGAATGCTGGGAGAAAGGAGGAGCGTCAGGGAGAAGCTATGGAGCCACTGGAGACAGACATGCCAGAACCTTGCCTGTAGGCCACAAGACTCGTGGCACAATATAAAATAATGGAAATAGGTTAAATGGAGAGGTAAGCATTAGCCAATAAGAAGTTAGAGCTAATAGGCCAAGCAGTGATTTAATTAATACAGTTTTTGTGTGGTTATTTTGGCCGGAATACGCAAGTGGCCTCCTCAACAATACAGTGCGATAAGTTCTTATATTTGCAGATGATGGATCAAAGGGGTCACATGTTATCAAATGTTCTACACATGCCATAAAGTTACCCTTCGGAAGGTGATATCAACTTATGATATCTGAGGGTACCTGCTTCCTTTCCTCTATGGCACAGCTAGACAGCATCTGATTTTTTAATTCTTACTAATCTGACAAAGAAGTAAATATTACATTCACATTTAATTTACATTTCTTTTATAACCTGTACATAAATAGTTTTCATGGTGGCTGGACATTTGTAGCTCTTATTTGGGAAACCAGATGAATTCCACTATATTGATATGGCAAGTCCACAGACAAGAATATAAATTCCACTATATTGATATGGCAAGTCCACAGACAAGAATATAAGCAACTTATGATGAAGTCTTTGAAGATGGAAGGGATTATCAGTATTTCCTCCTCCTCATTCAGCATGGCTTAAAATTGCCTTTCAGATTTTCTGTCAGTTGATTTTTGCATCCCACTAAATGTTGCCTCTGCTCTCACATCTTCCCATGGTCCTTACCCATTGCCTTCACCTTCAATGCTCTTCTCTTCTATGTGCCTTACTTATGTTATTCTGTGGTCTAAAATCAGGCATTGAAAGTTGTTAACCAATAGGAAGATAATCAAGTTTGCTGAGCTTTGTCAAAGGAATTCAAAAAGAACTCATGGTGCCCAACTGGTTTCACATTAAATTTTCAAGTCTCCCTCAGGGTGTAGACCAAGTAATGATACTTCATATTCCCTGGTGAGTTCTGAAGAACTAAAAAGCACTTATATATACATTTCATTTTTCTTCTTTCTAATGAGTGTGGTTTGAGCTTTGAAGAACTGCAAGGCCCCCAGAAGTTGTGTGTCAACAATCGCTGAGAAACAGCCCAAGAAATCCTGGGAATCCCCCTGGCAGCTTGTCTTGGAAAGCCATCTGGTCCAGCAAAGAAAACCAGTCACTTCTATTTATTCATCATGGGTACAGATTAGCAATGAGGGAAAAAAAACCCTCTACTACTAAATTTAGCTCCTGCCTTTCTGACCTCTTTACAGATGAAACAGTGTGCAGAGAGTTTCTGAACTGAAGTAAGTCCATGTTTGAAAACAAGCCAGAACCATTAGTAGAAACAGTTTCATTGCTGTCTTGTTTCTCTTCCTAATTAATATTTATGTGCACACGTTCCAGAGGCATTGCTGTTTGTCTAAGAATGCACTGTCACGGTATCGTTAGCTACAACTGGTTTTGCAATAAGAATTCACTGAGCAACCTAAAGTTGACAGATTAATACTCAGGTATGTAAGTTTCCTAAACAGGTGGAACTATCCTCTTTTCCTAAAACATAGAGACAATATAGAGTATATGGATGGATGGAAAACACTTATAGGCTTAAAGTGCAAAGGATAGTTTGGGTATCACATGCTGCTGCTGTATTTATTTATTTATTCATCCATATAATTATTTATTTATCTTCCAAGACCTCTTTATGTTGAACTATCATTAGATTGTGTTTTGGAAACAAAAGGTCATAGAGAGCAGGTAGAGTAGGTGATGTTAAGTAGGAGGTAATGCTTGTGTTGGCAGTGAGCGCTCAATGTCATTGCCATGGTTTTATTAGGACAGTTGTGTAGGAGTAAACTATAGCTAGGGCAAGCCAAGCAAGAGGTCTCTTCTTTAACAGTGTATCATGTCACAGTCCAGTTGCAATGAAGTAGCAAAGAATCCAGAAGAGTTTAGATGTAGCCAATAGACTGTTATGCCCTTATTACCACAAACTAAAATGTATCTGAGGGACCATGCCCTATCCTGTAGGAGGTCCTTCTGTATTTGTGTTGCTTTCATTGGTTGAATAAAGAAACTGCCTTGACCTTTTGATAGGGTCAAACAGTTAGAATAAGAAGGGAAGAAAGAACAGACTGCTGGGACGAAGGGCAGAGTGGCAGACGCCATGATTCTCCTGTCTGAGATGGTCACTGGTTAAAATCTTTCCCGGTAAACCACAACCTCATGATGTTACACAGATTGATAGAAATTGGTTAGATCAGGATGTGAGAGTTGGCCAAGAAGAGGCTAGATATAATGGGCCAGGCAATAATTTAATTAATACAATTTTGTGTGGTTATTTCGGGTGTAAGCTAGCCGGGCAGGATGGAACAAGGGGCCCTACTCCTTACTACACTATCCTATCCACACCAGCAACAAAAACATTTTCAGTTTGTCAGGGAGGCTCCAAACATCATCTAGGTCCTCCAGGCAAGTAACTTCCCAGATTTCTGTAAAGAACCTCCTTTGGAAGAAATCGTAAAAGAAAGTCCAGCTTTTTTGGTATTAACATCAATGTAAAGCTTGCTAACTTCCAAGTGCTTTGTAACTAGTGATTGGCTGTTAGCCATTGGTGATGGATAGCAGTGTCTTAAATTTTACTTTGTACTTCTGTACTGAATAAAACTCTCTCTCTCTCTCTCTCTCTCTCTCTCTCTCTCTCTCTCTCTCTCACACACACACACACACACACACACACACACTCACACACATTCAAGCACACACACACACGCTCACTATTCTGCTCCCCATCCATTTCTCCATCTCCCCATTCCATCCCCACAACCGCTGGGTCAACCTAATCATTTTCTGAACTCTCGGCTCTATGAGGAAGTCCTCCATTTTGGTAAATTTTAACATTACAGAACCTCAACACCTCCATTCAGTGGTTCTTTAATGCTTCACAGAAAAATTCCTTTCGCTATCAGCTCTGTCAGTCATACAAAATTAGTAAATCCTTTCTCTCGTTGACTGTTTCAAGTTGGACTCCCCGGGTCTCCTAGACTCTTATTGTTGGGAAAAAATAATGCTTTTACTTCTTGTTTATTAATAAAACATTTGTCTCCCCCATTGCAAGAAGTAAGCAATTTGAAATGACGTTGTTGTTATGTTCACAGTTATTTTTCAGAGCAACTGAGAAATACATGTATTTATCCCTGTTTGAGGAAGCCAGAATTTATGCCTTTGGTTTTTCTTACTCAAGGCATACAACATTCCTCTGTATTTTGCCTGCTATTTTAGCAGCCTCTTGTTTTTTAAAATATCTATAGGTACCTGTTTTCGGAGAGGTACCTATTTTAAAATCCTGCCAAAGACACTCTGCCACCCTTTACCATTCAAATAAGATCATTTAGCTGAATAAAGTTGCCAAATCTTTATCAAGGAATTGTTTTATTGTGTATTTTTAATGATCCATGACCTATTTTTACTGTCTGACTGGATATTGGTTTTAGTACATGGGTACAGTTATTTGCACCAGTATCAAGGGATCCCCTTGGCTCCAAAACCAAAGTCTAGGCTCAGCAATCAGATCAGTTTCAACAGTGTAGTTTGTCTTTGTCCAATCATCTCCAAGTTTTCTCCTACAACCCAACTAAGCTAATCCAACGCAGAGCACAATTACTCTCTGCCACATTGTCAGGTTTTAATTGTCTCTCTTTTGCTAGCTGGCATCAAGAGTTTAATTCACAGGAGCATTCCTGCAGTATTCCCACAGACAGCAATTAATTTCTAACCATAAGGGTCTTGGTTTCTGGCATTCTTACTAATTGCTTAAACCTACTCTCTGCTTGAAGTACCTTGGGGGAAAAAATAGCATCATAAGGAAAATTTCATCAGTGATTTCCATTTGAATTATTTAACATACTTGAAATTCTTGAATGCTTTCTCCCCCAGAAGAATCCAAAACCAAGGGACTTCCCTTAAAACAGAGACCAGACATTCATTATACTCATAATAAGAATGTTTTACTGGTGCTGTGACCAAATTAACCAAGATGTACAGCAAGAGCGCATTCTGTTGCTTCAAGTGCACACAGAATGTGCATTCTGCTGCTCTGAGTAGACTGACCTTTATCTTCCAATTTAAGAGACCAGAATGATGTCACAAGCTATTAGCCTCAAATCAATCACAATTAGTTTCTCTCTGTGTAGTGAAATAGCTCCAAATTCCAGGATTTTAGATATTTATTATCTGATCAAAATATTTGTTGCATATTCACCGTATGTCAGGAATAGAGTGGTGTTGGATTTGTCATAAACATTTCCAAGGCCGCCATAACAGTTACATTGTAATCACTGAACACCTATTACCTATATAACCTACAAGTGCCCAAGAATGCATTTCATTCAGGGCAAAGTCTTTGCAAGAGTAGGTGCTACAGCCTAAACATGTACCATGGATTCTATCTACTAATGCAGGGCTCCAGAGACTCAGAATGTCCGTCTTTATTAGTGTTCTAATGTTACAAAGAGACACCATAACCACAGCAAATCCTATAAAGAAAAGCATTTAACTGGGGCTTCCTTACAGTTTTGAAAGTTTAGTTCATTTTCATCATAGTGGGAGCAACGGTGGCATACAGGCATACATGGTGCTAGAGAAGGATCTTAGAGTTCTACATCCAGTTGTGCACCCAGAAAGAGGAGAGAGAGCCCCTGGGTCTGTTTGAGCTTCTAAAAACCCCTAGTGACACATTTCCTCCCAAAAAGTCACACCTGCTAACCCTTTTGAATAGTACCATTCCCTTGTAACCGAGCATTCAAACCTATAAGATTGTGAGGGCCATTAGTACTCAAGCACCATACTCCCCAATCATGGGGAGAAAGAGGTAAGACCCAGGTGAGGTCAGAAAAACACCCTACTGCTCAAGAGACAGAAAAGTCAATAAATGAGGGGCTCTAAGAAGCTGTATATAGTAAGGACATTGCTTATCCCATGCAATTGCTGCACAGGAGTGAAACTCTGTAGACACCTTGTTTTTAGCTCATCAGAACCCAGGTTTGATTTCTGACCCACAAATCTGTAAGATAACACACTTCTTTAAGTTACTAAGCTTGTGATAATTTACTATGACAGCAGTAAGAATTAATATGGGAGTTTGTCTGAACTCAAAATAAAATGGTCCCATTAATTAACTGTGTAATCAGTGCCTCACATTTAATATTCCCAGTGAATCAATTTCTTTACCTGCAGATTCGAGATAATAATAAGATCTACTCTCTAACCTCATGAACTGCTGAGTGAGAGGAACTATAAGATGGAACAAGTGGTAGCTGAAGGGACACAAGCCCACTCTAGCATGTGGCTCTGGCAGGTCTTGCCCTTTTCCCCCTCATCTCTGCCTTGCTAAAAAACCATCAGATTACATTCCTAAAGTTAGCCACCAAGGTCTATTCCCTTATTTGGCCACTTCTTACTCCTGAGACTAACTACCAAAATCCAGCTATGAGAAGCCCCTTTGGCTCACCTAATTAACATGCCCAATTGAAATTAAACACTTCATCCTAACACAAGTTTCCCCCTTTACCTTTATAAACTACCATTTGCCTATGTGCCGTGTCGTGTCTGTCTCTCTATGCAAAGGCAGTCCGTTATCCCACCCCCCAGGATGAACATTCCTTCCCCTTGCCCTTGCTCCATTCCCCTTCTCCCCTGCCCCCTAGTTACTTTACCACTGTATCCTATCCCATTCTAGCATAGACTTTCCCTTCCCCTCTTAAAAATTACACCTGCAAGATCATTTGCTGCTGTTTTTCTGCCTGAGTCAGAGAACAGGCACTCAACTTTTTCTCCTGTTCAATAAAGAATCTCTCTATGAAAACAGGTGTTTGGATGTGGTTTGTGCCTAATCCGGGGTCTGAAAGGGAGTCCCCACTATACAGAAATCACGTTCTATAGCCCCAGCCAAAGGTGATTGTCACATTGAGTAGTTGATGCCTGTATTACTGTCATGAAACACTAGCCATAGTCTTCCCCACATTTTCAAGGTTTTATCATGAGACCCTTTACTCTAGGCCAAGGAGACTTCACTTATCTAGGATAATGCAGAAATAAAGAGGACCTCAGCAACATAAGAGATTGCACTACACATAGAGGAGAAGGAATGGGCAGTTCTAAGAGTTTGGGCTACTTGTAATGGAAGCAATTTGTTTGAAATTCTCATGCAGCTGTGTCTCTTACTGCCCACAGTTGTAATGTGGTCATATGTACACCATGTTGCAAGTTCTTCTTCCTTCAAGTTAATTATACCCAGCAAGAGAGTTACAGCTGAGTCAGCAGCACAAAGACTACCTCTGCAAAGAGCAGACTGCTTCTCCCAGGGATGTCTGAGGATCTCCAATCATCAACTGCTCTCACATTGTAAGAGCAGAGACTTGACACCATCAGTGCCCATATTCTACAGGCTTCTAAGTTTCCAAAGACTAAATAGTTCCTAGGACTCAAATTCCCATAGACAAAAGAGAGGATTATAACAGTTCTTATCCCAGGTACATGAACTGGCTTTTTGAAGCCCATTCCCAATGGTGGGATACTTTGCTCAGCCTTGATTTAGGGGGGAAGACCTTGGTCCTACCTCCACTTGCCATGCTAGACTTTTCTGACTCCCCAAGGTCGGCCTTACCCCCTCTGAGGAGTGGATAGGGGTGGGGAACGAGGAAGGGGACAGGAGAAGCGGAAGGAGGGGGAACAGGGTTTGGTATGCAAAATGAAAAAAAAATTAAAGAAAAATGACAAAACAGACATATTCTTGATTTGGGGAAGTTATTTTGTAATACTAAATATTAGTATCACCCTGTAGTATAGATTCTACTCCTAGAGAAGAGCCAACATAACTTCAATGAACCTGGTTCAAAGCTCTATGCAGAACAAGTGTGAGAATTCAGTGGTGTTTATTGTTTTGTCCAAGTTCAATGTGGAATCCTAGAGGTGAAAATGAAGGTATTTCCTTGATACTCAGTGCATCCAGGAGTCCTGAGGAAACTGCCTGCTTCAAGCACCACTGGAAAGAGGAGCGATCAGTAGTTGTCAAACACAGCAGTGCACACTTGCTGAAGAAATGGCAGAGACTGGAAAACCAGACAATTAAGAAAGGAAGGAAGCGTGCACAGACATATTTTATTTGCAAACTGACACTAATTATGCAGCTAAAATAGTCCAATGTCGACGTTGTCTCTATATCCAATACTTTTACCAACTTTCTTCTGTGACTTTTGCCAAAGAGTCTCTCTGGAATCTTCACTCTTGCCAATCTCTGTGCTTATGCATGCAAATAAAAAGTCTTTTTATTTGAGTCTGTCACCTGTTCGGTCCACCCCAAATGTGTGTATTCAAGAAGGCAACAATGTGGAATGCTATTTCATAGTGGTTAGATATTAGAGAACTTTACAGCATTTTTATAAAATGTCTTATAATTTTAAATAAAATTATAAATATCTTATCCACGACTACTATAAGATTACCTATTGCCAAACTAAGTTCTCAACTTTCTCTGTAGGTGTCAAATATAACAAAAGCAGCCTATGGATAGAGCACCCTGGCCCTTGCTCTTGATAATTGGTCTTTGAATAAACCTGTAAATTTGTCTAAGTGATTTCCAGGGCCCACTCACACCACAATTTCCACCAGGTCTACCCTCTCCCCGTCCCAGTTCTTGCTGACTTAACAAATGAGACCCCACTGATTTGAAAGAAGCAACCACTTTATTGGTATCCATAGTTACAAACAATAACTCTAATCTCTCACAAATTCAAGGAGAGAAATATGTAATTCAAAATGAAGGTTTTTAAAATTTTATTTATTTTTTTACATACCAAATGCAGTTCTCCCATCCTCCTCTCCTGCTTCCCCCCACTTCACCCCATCGCATTCCCCCATCCACTCCTCAGAGAGGGTAAGGCCTCCCCTGGGAAGTCATCTAAGTTTGTCCCCTCACCTCACTGAGGCAGGACCAAGGCTCTTCCCCCAACACCCATTCCTAGTCTGAGCAAAGTTTCTCGTCATAGAGAATGGGCTGCAAAAAGTCAGTTCATGTGTTAGAGTTAAATCCTGGTCCCATCACCACTGGCTCCATATACTGTGCAAATCACACCATTGTCACCTATATTCAGGTGGCCTAGTTCAATATATTATGGATAATGAAAGGAAACAATGGTTTACAACAACCTATGTGAGATCACGCAATGACAGATGCTCCTAAAAGACCATCTCCTTGCTGCACTCCCACTATCTCTCTGGAGCCATTTCCATTTCTGGAACAAGAAAGTCTGTATTATACATGGATCAATAGCTTTACAAGCTGGCCCCTGCCCCAGAGAAAGAAATCCACTCCTCTTATTTCATCCTACAACCTACCTCCTAAGTCATCACATCCTGGATTAAAATTAACTTCCTTCTGGAATGATCAACAAGAGATACTGAGTCAGTCCCTGGAACCCTGTAGATGGTCTTGTAGCAAACTGTACTCTCAATGCCAACTAAGCTATTTGTTGTATTACCATCCTTAAATAATAAATTGTGAGTGAGTTGTAGTGATGGGTGCTATAATCCTTGTTAATCAGGGTCTTTCATTCTCTACCAATTCCTGAAGAAAAATCATTGTATACCATACAGGGGTATCATCTTAATATAAAGGTAAAGGGGTGACTCACCTCATATCTGTCACCAAATACAACAGGAATCCTATGATTATGCTCCACCTATCTGCTGAGGGAAAAATTTTTTCAATTGTACTATAAAGAACCAAAACACCTGCAAAATTTTTATTTTGCTAGTAATTTATCTTTTCTTGGGAGTAGAGTTCTCTGCACCATGCTAAGTATAATTCAATTACATGGAAATTTTCACATGAGAACTTTAAAATGAAGATTTTTTAATCCTGGTTCATATTTATTTTATTGAATTATTTCAATTGTGCATAGTAATAAGTTTTATAAAGACTTATTATCCAAGTATAACATGCACTTAAGATATATCACACCCAATACTGTCTCACTTCTCCTCTCTGCCCACTAGTCCCTTTGCACAGAGAGTCCTTCCTCTACTTCATGTCATGTGACATGATGTGATATGAGTATATATATTTTTATTTTATTCTTTATCCATTAGTCTGTTGGTAGACAACTGGTCTGGTCCATAACTTGGTGTTTATTATAGTGCTGTCCCAAACATAAATATATGAATGTCATAGTTAGGGTTTCTATTGCTATGAAGAGACATTATAGCCATGGAAACTCTTATAAAGGAAAATATTTAAATGGGGTGACTCACTTACGGTTGGTTTAGTCAATTATCATCATGGCAGGAGCAAGGAAGCATAAAAGAAGACATAGTTCTAAAGAAGGAGCTGAAGTTCTTACATCTTGACCCACAGGCAACAGGGCACATTTTGAGCACAGCAGACTTCCAAATCTACCCCCACAGTGACATACTTCCTCTAACAAGGCTAAAACTACTCCAACAAAACCACATCTCCCAACAGTGCTGCTCCCAGTGAGTTTATGAGGGCCAATTACATTAAAACTATCACAGTGGGCATATCTACGGCATGCTTGATTCTTTGTACAACTACCCAAGAGTACTATAGGTAGGACATATGGTAATACCACTTTTTAGTTTTCTGAGGAAACCTTATACTATTTTCTATGGTCATTTGTATTGAATAGCTTATGTCAACTTGATACAAGCTTAAGTTTTCTGAAAGGAGGGAGCCTCAATTAAGAAAAATTTTCCATAAGACATGGTTGTGGACAATACTTTAGGGCATTTTGTTAATTAATGACCAAAAGTGTAGGGCTCAGACCATTGTGAA
>JAQHUG010000110.1:1303204-1338277 GCA_028555095.1 Dicrostonyx torquatus
TTTTTCTTATTACATATCATTTTGTATTAGGCTTAGAACTCTTTTATTTAAACACAAGGGGGAGGTGCTGTAGGAAATCCTTCAGTCAATAGCCTTTCAGTTACCAGCCCAATTGGGTGTGGCCTCTTATACTATAAATGCTGTTGTAAAGCACAAGCTCCCTCTCTCTTCCCACTGCTGGACTCCCTGTTTGAGTAGAGGACTGTGATGTCTGTGTTTACCTCTAAATAAATAACTTTTTATTATATTCAATTCTGTGCTCATATGGGATTTCTTTTCAGCACCCTCTTCACACTGTCTTTTCTTCAGTTATATAGTTTTTCTCATCTGCAAAAAAATCAAGTGATCATAGCTCTGTAGACTTGTATTCCATTGTATTCATCTAGGGATTCTGAAACTGTGGCTTCTTAGATAATGCAAGCATCTATAAAACAAGATAAATGTTTTAGGCCAAATGGGAATATGTTGATATATAAAGTTTCATCACTGTTTTGAAGTCATTATTCATCAACATGTATCAAAGCTAAGATGGAAAAAAATGAAAAGAGAGTTGATATTTCATAAAATTTGCAAGTAAATATTTTTTACACAACCTATCCCATTTAATCATGACATCAACCTGAAAAGTGGATGGTGTTATTTCTGTTGAATGAATTGAGGAAATTCGCTGTAATGCAATTTTCTACCTGGCAAGCAGACAACACGGGATTTTATTTAGTCCTCTCTTGCTGTGGGGTCTGTGTATTGCATTTATGAAAGGCATGCAAGGAACTTGATAAAGAGTGAACTTTAAATGAGATCTATCATCAAGGGTGACTGGTTTGAGCTTTTGCAAACCACATTCGTTATTGGTGTTTCTATTGCTAGGTTTTGTGGGTAACGTGTGGCACCGGTAGCTTGGTAAATGGGGGTGGCTCACCTGTGATGGGCAGAATATTGTGTAAAGTACTCTTCCCAAGACAAATTAAATTATTTGCAAAGTGAGAATTGTATAGTTGTTTAATAAAATCAACTCCAGTAAAAACACAACCAAATATCTTCAAGTTTCATGATGGTATTGCGACTTGAATCTGTGAAAAATTACAGATTCCTCCCACTTCCATTCTGTTGTAATGAGGTTCTTCTTTAACTCATGAATCTGATGAAGGCCCAACAGTAAAGCACATTCATATTCATTATTTATTATTTGAATTTTACAATTGAGAAATCCGTGTTTTCAAGAGGTTACATAACTTGAAAGCAATGAAGCCACAATAGTGACATCCCCACATCTCACAGAACCAGAAACCCTAAGCCATATTTATAGCTTGGCAACAGCAAGAAAAGCTGCTGTGTAAATGTGTGCCCGAGGAAACAACTTGAGGCGACTCTGATGGTCTGCAGTGGAACACTGAGTCAGTGCCCCATGAGCTGGAATTTCCAGGGTCATTTGGAGGCAAGAAGGTGTCTTGGCTTTTCAGTTAATAGACTCAAGGGCCTTTATACTTTGAACTGTCAGGGAAACAGCAATCTGTGTACCTGCCTACAAAGCAGAAGTCAATCAACTATATTAAAAGCTAGGAGAACCAGTCTATGACGTAATAAGTAAGAAACATTTACTTGGATTTTCTTTCAAATTCCTTTTTGTTCAACACTTTTGCCCAAATATACACAGAAGAATTATATTATAACACAAACCAGTAAAGTCTAAGTTAAAGGCAGCAACATTATTTGTATAGTTAGAGCACTAACAGATCAACAGAGAAATTACAAAGAGGAATAGCATATAATTCTATACTTCAGTTCTATCTAAGGGTCTTAAATAAGTGGACATAACGATAGCTATGAGGGGAAGAATAATTCACAATTACCTTAGAAAATGATCTTGGAGGATTCAAAAAACAGTGTTAAAAACAGTACGTAAGGAAAATAGAAATGAATATATTCTTTTCCAGTAAGAAGAATGATTTATTTAAAATAAAAATTAAATGTTGATGGAAGCATAAATATGTTCATATAGTCTATCAATTCACAATCATTTCTCTTTTCTTTCTTTTTCTAACCATATACAACATAAAAAATAAAATTTATGATGCATGGAAATGTCTACTGATCCATTTATTGTGTTGATTATGTTCATGTGACAGTCTTCTCTAACTAAAAATGGCTTGACATTACATGAATGTGATTTTTAAAAAGACCCCTACTTAAAAAAACTAATATCAACTATGGTAAAATTCAGTTACTTAGTCACAAATATTTATAAGCATCAACCGTGCACTCTGTATATGTCGCTGAGTTCTTCACTCTCATAACACGGAACAGAGCAGCATATGAAACAGATGTGTAATACACATTCTTATCACTAAACATGGAGGTCCCTTTTCCTGCAATATCTGATTAACTGGTGCTTACCTAACACTCTTGCCTTAAGCAAGCAAATACACAAAACTCATGAGATTGTT
This sequence comes from Dicrostonyx torquatus, assembly GCA_028555095.1. Taxonomy (NCBI): domain Eukaryota; kingdom Metazoa; phylum Chordata; class Mammalia; order Rodentia; family Cricetidae; genus Dicrostonyx; species Dicrostonyx torquatus. The sequence goes on from JAQHUG010000110.1 coordinate 1,305,649, forward strand.
GCTTTCACAGGTAAGTTGGTGGACAAAGAAATCAGTATCATCCTTAAAGTGAAATAAAAGAGGTCATCTCCATGATCCCCAGAACTTGATTGACTTAGATACAACCTTGTACTCACAGCACAGAGAAATCACAGAGGAATGAAACCCATGGCAAACCAAGGGTTCCAGAGAGTAAAGGCAACAACAATGCATTAGAACCACTGGAGGACTAGAAGTCACAGAAGACAGCATCAGAACGCAGGACACTGTACAGCTGGAAAAAGAGAGGGCCTTCAGAGATGAAGCATCAATGCTGCAGATTGCCGGACACTCTACATTGTCCCCAGAGGTGAATATTCTTGTGGAGATAGTTCAGAGAAATAAAATTTGTACCCAAACAGAACGTGTTAAAGCCAGAAGGTGCACCTAAAATTCCAGAATGTCCAACTGGGGGCTAAAGATTGTGTCTTCGAGTTAAACTGTTCTCAATCTTTGCTCAGCAAACACTACACATGCCTAAACAGGATGACAGAAAAGTTCTTGGAAGTAATAACGCACAGAATAAAACTTAGAGCTCTTTGAAGGAGAAAACAGTCCAAATTCTGTAGGTTGTAGTATTGACAATATCCAGCATAGTTCTTTTTTTTTTCAACTCAACCTGTAGCTTTTATTTATGTATGCACAAATATGCACACACACAAGTAAAGAAGTAAATCAAATTTAAAACTTTTAAATGAATTTGTTATGAGCATGAGGGTTCTGAAAAAAATAGTATGTGATAAATTGTGATTTAAAATAATAAATATATGAGAAGTTTTGTAGATCCTAGTGTTTTGTTTTGTTTTTGTTTTTGTTTTTCCTGTGGAATAACAGGTCAAGCCATGCTCTCAGGCAAATCTCCATGATGTCAGGAGAGTTGGTAATTTTGGAAAACAGAAGACAGCATAGTTCTTTAAATATATGTATGTAGAGATGAAAAAAAATATTATGTGCAATAAAGAAATGTTGTCACATAGTTGTCCTAGTTAGGGTCTTTACTGCTGTAATAAAACACTGTGACCAAAATCAACTTTATGGGGAAAGGGCTTATTTTGTCTTACAAGTTGCAGTCCATCATGAAGGGCAGTCAGGGCAGGAAGTCAAGCAGGAACCTGGAGGCAGGAACTGAAGCAGAGGCAATAGAAGAAAGGAGCTTACTGACTTGCAGCTTACCACGCTAGTAACAATCAATCAAGAAAATGTCCCACAGACTTGCCCATACATAATCTCATAGAGGCATCTTCTCTCCATATAACTGTAGCTTGTGTCAAGCTGGAAAAAGAAACAGGAAACATAACATGCACTCACACATACACATAAATAAGTAATGAACAAAGACATAAAAACGAACAAGAGAGGCTAAAAATGACTCTGGATAGGAGCATGTATTGATATTCTGTAAGACCTGAATTTAGTTCCTAGTACTCTCATGCAGCACCTCAAAATAGCCTGTAACTTCAGCCCAGGAGAATCTGTTATCTGCAAATAGCTCAAGGCATATGGCACACACTCACACATAAAAATAGATACATATAGATAAACATTTGTAAGAAAAAGTATTTTTAAAGTAATCAAATTAAAGATAACTTCAAATGCTAAAGCTGGTGGAATTAACAGATAATTAAGCAGTCATTATAAAGGTTAGATGATTTAACACAAATACATCTTTAACAAATGGCCAGGTGAGGCAGCTCATCCGGCAAGCAGCAACTTTTAACATAAACAAATAAAAATAATATTAAATATTATCACTGACTATTACTACAATGGTCCAAATGTTTGTGTCTTTACAAAATCATCACTAGTCAGTCCAAGTTGGATGAAAAACTAAGATGGAGCCTTGTGTCGAAGAGGATTATGGTCTCAGAGAGAGACGCCCACTCAGTAACTGAAGGCAGGCATGTAAGGTGGAGATTTCTTCTGGCCCTTTGTACCAGAGTCAGTCGCTCTTGGAGTTATGGACAGATCCTCCTTCCTCCCTCGGGTATTCGTCTTTAGAAAAACACACCTGGAAGTGTGTCCCATGTGCAGTTCTAGATCCTGTCAAGTTGACAGCTAAGACCAATAACACAGGAACATTGATAAAGAATTCTCCAGTAATCATAAAATTGGTTAAGAAATGTTAGAACATTTTAGCAAAAGACCAATGACGAGCGACATTTTCCTTATTCCTTCTCTTTAAAAATAAGATAATTTGGGTTCATTGTAGTTCCAAAGGGAACAGGAGCTAGCAATGCCATGGTAAGTCCCCTGCCCCAGCTGGATCGATGGTATTCCCTCCCTCCGTGCCCACAGGTGTGGCACCTTCAAGACCTCAACACTTGGACTCTGCTTTGTTTCTCTGCAAATCCTCTCAGGCTCTGTTCTTTATTGGGAAGTAGACGGTATTAGGGAGTTCGACTTGAGCTAAGTATCATTTCCCACAGAACTGAAAGCCAATGATGAAGAGAGAGCTGTCATTCTAAGGCACTTTATGTCAAGATAGATAATAAAAATTTGCTTTCTCTAGTGAGTTCAATATAGGATGATAAAATGTTTGCCTTGCAATTATGAAATGTTGTTTTAAATATGTTTGCATCAAGAATTACATGCCCTTCACAAATGACCTGACAGATATTTAAACTTGTAATATAATAAAATTACATGTCCATTCACCTTTCTCACTTCTGAAATTCAGTCTAAGAAGCATCTTTGAGCTGGAGAGATGGTTCAGCTACTAAAAGCACTTACAGCCATTCCAGAAGGGCTGGACTTGGATTCCCAGAACTCACAGCAGGCAGCTCCCAACGCCCTGTCACTCTACAACCAGGAAATGAGATGATTTCCTCTGGTGTCTGTAGGTTCCTGCACACATACAAATACATAAGTATGTGTGCACATACACATAAAAAATAAAATATCTTCAAAAATATAGCAGATTGTCTCATCACAATCTTGTGTATTCCAGAATTATTACCCTGTGTAGAAAAAAGGAAGATTCTAGAAAACCTCTACACACATAAGGGATTTTAGTAACAGGCACTTCTGCATTCAAATTAGTCTTCCTATCAGTCTTTCTTGCTCAATGATCATGGCTTCATGAAAACTGCAGGAGGAAAAGCACATCACTGGATAAATGTGTGAACACCTAATTTATGTATAATCCATTCAGTTGTGAGGAGAAAGCAATGAAAGATATTAATGAGTCTGGAATTCAAGACCGCATTGAAAATTAGAATACATCTGTAGAACTATATAAAATTAAAGCAAATTCAACTTCTAAATAAGAGAAAAAATGTGTGATTAATCGGGGGTTATCCTCTTCCAAGAAGTTCTTCAATTTCTCGTGTTCTCTCAGGGAAAGCAACAGGAATTTAGGCTTGATTTCATGTGGACAGCCTCAGAATTTACTGCCAAGAACCACTGGTCTCTTGCATGGCTTCCCCATTTCATCAATACAACATATACAATAAACAAAGACTGGTTATAACAGACATTTTAATGCAAATTTCTGATTTACAAATGTGTACAATTAATTAAGTAGGAATGCACTAACTAAAACTGCCACTCTCTCAGAAATGTAAGATAAATCCAAAATTGATTTATTATATCATAAGATATGGGAAGGCACTGAAAGATGCTGGGCGTTCCCACAGCAGAAACTGAGGACGACTAGGCGCTCACAAATGGAACATGTGCCCTTTTGCTTTCCTGTCAGGGTGCTCCTCTGAATGCAAAAATCTATTTCTTTCATTAACTCATTTAAATCTTTCAAAGGCCCCTTACATTTTTAAAAATAAGAGCCATAATCTTAATGACAGCCTAAAAGTGAATTTTAACTAATGAGTGCAATAGGCAATGTTGTTAACCACAAATACACACACACACACACACACACACACACACACACACGTGCTCTCCCATTAACCTGGTTCCGGTAACACATCCCATTTTTCTGACATTTTCCCATCATTCCTAGGGACTTCAATCTACACCTTGTGCCATTCCCTCTTGTCTTGGCTAGGGTTTCTATAGCTGTGAAGAGACCACTGAAGATCACTGCAACTTTTACAAAGGAAAACATTTCGCGGGGCTGGCTGACAGCTTCAGAGGTTAGTGTTGTTACACTTTCACTGGGCTGGCTCACAGTTTCAGAGGGTTAGTGTGTTTTTAGCTCTGGCACAGAGGTTGTACCTTAATCTAATGCTATTAGGCCAGCAACTGTGACTTTGCAGTTACCAGCCTGCTTCTCTGGCAGCAGCATGGTCACTCAGCCACAGACTGGCAGGAATTCTGTTCCCACGGGCACTGGCTCTGGGAACCAGTAAGTAAAGGCTGCTTTAACTAAAACTCTATCATTCAACTTATAAATAAGACTCCTGATTCAAAGGCTGTGATCAAAACCTGATAGCTCAGAGACTGAGTTGCAAGTAGCTAACCTCCCTTTGCTGGGGCCTCCCAAAAAGAGCATTCTAGAACACCCTCCAAACAAACAAAAGCCTTGCACTCTAAATCCTGCCCTATTACTTCCCATGTGTCTCTCTAACTCTTCCAGATGTCCTCAAGATCACATACTTTTCACATATTATGTCACAGAAAATACATTACGGTTCCAAAATAGAAGGAAGGGAGCATAATGAGGAAATACCGGACCAAAGCAAGACTGAAAACCAGCTGGGAAAACTCCAAACTCTGCTGCATCTCCATGTCTGATGTCAAAACAATCCAGAGTTCCCAGTCCTTACAGCTTTGTGGCAGGCAACACACTTCCTTCTCTTGAGCCAATTCCACTCCCTGTTACCAGCTCTCCTCAGCAGGTATCCCATGGCTCTGCTGTCTCTAACATCTTGGGGTCTTCAAGGCAATCTGGGCTTCACCTTCACAGTTTCACACATGGACTCTCTAGGGACATGCGCCTCCATTCAGGGAACCTCCGCCACATGCCTAAGCCCCACCAGCTTTCCTTAGTCTTGGAGGAAGATTCCATAACCCTTTCTTTCTATCATTGACTCTAAAATCAGAACCACATGGTCTACTCTACCAAATTCTGCTGCATGCTTGGGCTGGAACATGGCCCACTCATTCAATTACATTTTCACCAGCTTTCTATTTTCCTTGACTGCTTAAGCCTGGCTGTCCTGAAACTGGATTTGTAGAACAGGATGGCCTCAAACTCAGAAATTCACCTACCTTTGCCTCTGGAGTAATGGGATTAAAGGCATGCACTACCACACCCAGCTAGACACTAAAATTTTCTTAATTCCTTTCCACTAGTTGGATACCTAGCTGGGTGGGAGCTTGACATGTGGCAAACACTCCCTTTATGACATTTTGTAATCAGTTTATCTCCTAGAACACAGAAATGAGATTCATTCCACTCCTGGTGCTCCATTTCTCCTCAAATGGTATATTTTATATTTTTCCTTGCTCAGCTTGCTCCTTTTCATTATAGATCTGAAAAAGTTTGACCACTGAATAACCAACCATACAGAGTCAATACTAGGCCATTTTGAGACTTCCTCTACCAACAGAACAAATTCAAATCCTTCACTTTAGCCTCTGGCAGACTTTTTAGACAAGCGCAAAAAAACAGTCATATTCTTCACCAAAATACCACAAGAATGAAGATCTCTATGCCACATAGTAACATTCTTCTCCTTTGAAACTTCTTGAACCAGGCCCCACAGTTCGAATAACCTTCAGCACCACTGTCTTCCATGCTCCCACTAGAATGGCCCATTAAGCAGTGCTTACAATATTTTACTGCTTTCCTCACCCAAGCTCCCAAAGACCAAATTCCTTCAAACAAAAGTATGCTCAGGCCTATTACAACAATACCCCAGTCCCTAGTATCACCTTCTGTCTTAGTTAGGGTTTCTGTAGCTGTCAAGAGACATGATGACCATGGAAATTCTTATAAAGGAAAACAATCGGTGTGGCTTCCAGTTTCAGTGTTTAGTTCATTCTCATCATGGTGGGAAGAGCAGCAGCACTGTGGGGAGACATAGTACTGGGGTATATGCACAATTGTGCTTTTTGACACTATTTCCTAGCACACTGCAGCCTGTATTCGGGGCATGCCACTGAGTCAAGGTGCATTCTGCATTCAGAGAAGGGCACAGGTGCTAATGCCTTCGTAGTTAAGACCAGTTCCTGTTCTGAGTCTAGGGTTGATTGACTTCTCACTGACTCCACTTGAGGTCAGTAGATGATATTCAAGGAGTTCTCATAACTTGCCAAGATCACATGATAAACGGTTAATGGAACCCAAAAGGAGCCCAGTTCTTTCTGATGTCTAAGTGTAGGACTGAAACTCTGTACTTTCCACACATGCCTTCTCCTTCACAAGACTGAACTCACAGATCTAAAAAAAAAGTCATTATCAGGTCACTGGAGCTTTGAATGTTTCAAAGATCTATCCAAGATATATTTATGTTAAGTATATCTTTATTTCTCTGAGATTCCACTTCTTAAGCAATGTCTTTTCCCATGATTTTGCTTATTTTACACAAAATATTTCCCTTATCAATAGTCAATAATTATCATGTACCATCATGTACTAGTCTTTAAAAAGCCAACTGAAGTTAACCGTGTTGAGCATTAGCTAGTTATCAGACATCACACAACTACATAGACACATCATTAAATTAATTATGAAACAAATAGCACACTGTTCTTCCATTTCACATGAAAAAGCGGAGCTCTGGGAGAACAAATGACTCATTTTGGTTAGCGTGAATAAACATCAGCAATTTCCACTCATCAGCACACCATGGTAGGAGAATCAAGTTTTAACCTTCTCCATATTCATTCACCACAGAGCTAAGTGCATCACTGTTTATGTTCAAAACATTTAATAACTGGGGTGAATAAATAAATGAATTTTTGAATGCAATATAGGGATGTCATCAAATACCGTAGGAAAGGAAAAATATTTACAAGCCCAGAAATCTCCAGGCTTCGAGATTTTAATTATCTAAAATTGTTCATCTGTCGTCATTTTCCTTGAGTAGGCCATCGTGGAAGGACTCGGGGCATAACTGACTGTGAGCTTCTACCCTTATCTGACTACTTTTATTATAAGTTCACTCTTAGGTTCCTCACCCAGCCCTTCAGACTTCGAGATGATGTGCCTGTACATAAACAAGAAAGTGTGTGATAGAAGAATGTTTACTATAAATGATGCACTTGGGAAAAGTCTGTGCATGTCCAAATGCAACTGATAAATGAACTGCCCAACTCCATAGGCAAATTAGAACTTTGGATCTCAGATTCTCAGGAATAAACATGAATTCATTAACACAGGTCAGCACTAGATCAAACATTCCCAAGGTCTTCTATTGATCATCACCACATCCACAACCGTTTCTGTCTGCTTTCCCTGACTGCTGGCGTCCCGATACATGTCCAGTGCCTCTAGGCTCCTGTTAAGCCTTTTACTGAAACTGACCTTTCTCTACCCAAGAAAAGGTTCTTTCATCATGTCTAACCAGCAGGGAGGAAAAATCCCTCTTAGCCCAGAAAATGGATCTGATTCCCTTTCTTCTACATTTTTTTAGGCTAGCAGCTCTTCCTTGTCCCATTAGATGATATATGACCATGGAATGAGATGTCACAGAAATAAAAATCTGTCTCCCCACAAGAGCAACTATTCTTTCAAACACCAGAGAGAAGCTCAGTGAAGGTAGGCTGCATAAACTGGGGAAAGCAGAAAATTCTAGGCTAAGAATAATAGATTATTTTTTACAGTCACTAGATTTGTATCTCAAATAATGTGGCACTTGACTTAGTCTGCACCGCCAAAAACAGTATGAGCTTATTTTGCTTGCCTATTCTAAGTCCAAATCTAATTTATCACCCCTACTAGCAAGACCCTAAGGTCTTTCTACCTTCAGAGCTTTCTGGGTTTCTCTCATCCGTTTAATGTCTGAGTTTCATATTATTTGGTCCAAAATGAATCCAGTTACTTTTGCCAAGATTAAGTCTCATCTGTTCCTGCTTCTGAGACTGACCTTGCTGGTTCCTTCACATGTGTTTCCCAGGGGAGACCTCTGCTACGTTCTGCCTCAAGGACCCTGCACTTCAGATGCACTGTGGTGTGTCAGGAACATTGTGCCTCGATGATAGTCAGAATAGTAGTCACCGAGCCTCTGTGCACAGACAGGTCCCTGGGCACAAATCACACATACAGAAAGCCACCCAGGTCATTTTCTTCCAAAGGCCTGTATACATACTTTTGAATGAATTACCTGACAAACTACACGGATTATATGAAATTGCCTTGCTTGGTTATAGCTATCAACATTGTGGGAACATTAAGCTAATAAATAAAATAAACTGATATTAATTTATAATCTTAGAATTATTATTTAAGTATTCTCCAGGACTAGAAGTTCTAATACTGGATACAGGCAGAGGATGAATTAACTATTTCCTTCTGACCCCAGGTCATATATTAATAAAGTAGCCTCTGTGTAATCTAGACACACAGTATAACCTGTACGTATAAGAGAAAGGTTCAAGTGTCCAACAGGTTATCTAAAAATGCCTTGATGTTGATATGAAGCCTTCCAATTATAAAGACGTGTAGTTTACCATGGACTATGTGAATAGGTAGAAAATACAAAACACGAGTAACAGAAAAGTCATGGCTGTGTTTCTGGAATCTGGGATGTGTTCCCAATACAATGATGAATCTACTGTCCTACTGGGCAAATTAATATTTCTCTGAGTTATAGTTACACCAGTAATGATGTATATGATACATTTATACCAGTAACGATGTAATGGGGCTACATAAAAGTTAATGGTTGGCACTCCACAGTTTATTTTCAATTTATTGAGTTCAATAGTAACTAAGGCCTACTACATAATAAATTTTTCTTGTACATAACAAAATACAAGTACAGGTGACTGCAAAAAAAATTGAATCTTACTATCTTTTCCATTATAGCAATTTTTGTTAGTTAATGTGCAAGTAGATAAATACTGTTAATCCTTTAATCAGGATGCATGACTTATTCTTATAGAGATGTGAAACTTGATTTTCAAATGTCTGCACTAATGAAAGTTCTTGTATGAAACAGTTAACTGCCATGAGTTAAAGGAGACATTAAACAACAAGCCATTATATTGTCCTCTTTTTTAAATCAATGACAACAAAGCTCCTGTTATTATCTTACCTATGCATTGAATGCCATGAGCTCAATTAGCCCATAAGATCTGCACTATATATCCTTTAGCTTTCATGTTCTGTACCAGCAATGATAATCCATGTTTCCTACTGAGTCTTTCTATGGTTGCTTACCATAACACTAAAGTAGAAAAAAATGTATGTTCAGCACAGGTAGACAAGAATATCTAAAGAGTAGTTCTCAGCCATGGTCACTTGTCAAATCACCAGGAAAAAGTCTAAAAGATACTGATGCCTGTATCCCAAATCCAGAGATGCTAGATTAACTTGGTGTGGCCTAATAATTGGATAGTTTTTGTTTGGGTTTGGTTTGGTTTGGTTTTTCGAGACAAGATTTCTCTGTAGCTTTGGAGCCCATCATGGAACTAGCTCTTGTAGACCAGGCTGGCCTCGAACTCACAGAGATNGAGACAAGATTTCTCTGTAGCTTTGGAGCCCATCATGGAACTAGCTCTTGTAGACCAGGCTGGCCTCGAACTCACAGAGATCCGCCTGCCTCTGCCTCCCGAGTGCTGGGATTAAAGGTGTGTGCCACCACCACCCAGCTATACTGGATAGTTTTTAAAGCTCTTCTGGCCACCCTTATATGTGGCTAACACTAGTGGGTATTATGACAGCAAACATCAGAATCCTATAATAGGCCAATCATCAAGCAAACACAATAAACCCTAATGTTTCACCCAAGAATAAATTGAGAAAGCAAATCATTTAACCGAGTGTTTTTGCTACCTACAGGCATTTGAATTTGGGTCTCTGCCTTTGAATTGTATGCCTGTGGCAGCTAGCTAATAGTATATGAACTCAATAGTCAGAGAAGCAGTCATAGAACCGAGACAAATGAAGAGGTATTCGGTGTCACAGAAAGACTTCTGGAATTTTTGTTGAATGTGTTGCTCACTGTAGTGCTTGCCATCATCCTACTTAAACCTTAACTGAATCATGAATCTGGACCCAAGGCCTCTTAAGATATGAAAGCAGAAAAAATCCTCATCTATATGACCAGAAGATACCCAAATTCAGGTATCTTCCAGTCTGCAGAATATTTTCACACTATACTTGATCCCTTTGCCATTCAAGGCATCCTCATGCCAACATGCTGCTGAACTGACCAGTGGAAAATTACTATTTAGAATAATTCAAATTCACTCCAAGTGAGATAACATAAAGAAGGGACAATCAGGATTGATGGGGAGACTAAATAGCAGGCAGAATCCTTGTCTCAGAGACAAGGTAGCCCAATGCTAGAGAGAAGCAATAGAGAGAAGACAGTGAGTCACTGGTACCCATGCTACTCACTATTGCAATAAGCGTCTGAGCTCACTCGGCTGGCACTGAGCACAGGGAGGAAATCTTTAGGAACTCAGTTACATTCAGGAAATCAGTTTCCATCAGAGGATTCTCTTCAAATTTCTAATGTGTTTTTTGACCCCATCATACGTGTAAATTAAAAACTTGCTAAGAGACAAAGACACCATCATAACCCTCAGAGTGATTGGGCTTCAGGCTAAACTTCAGATACTCTGTTGTGTACATCAACAGCGATGAAGAAGAAGTGTGACCCACGAGAGTCACAAATCCAAAGAAAGAAGCTGTCAAATAAATTTGGTTGGTAAAGTCAGCATGCAGCAATGAAATAAGCTTCTTTTCCATTTTTATTAGCTTTTTTAAAAGTCAGCATTCAAAGAAAGGAGTTTTATTATGGCATTTCCATATATTATTTTTGTTGGGCCTCTTCCCCCATTTCCCCTTTAACTTGTCTGCTTACACTCTATAGATGTCTTTCTACTTTCATACCGCATGCATTGCATTATCCCCCCTCTTCCACTTAATGCTTCTTCCCTCTTCCATGGGTCTCTTTATTATTTAGTAATCTATACTCCCATATAAATGGATATATGATATCCACATATTAGAGAAAACTTAAGCATTGTCTTTGTGCGCCGAGGTTACATTGGTTAACATACTACATTCAACTCCATTTCCTTGCAGAATCCATGATTCTAATTTCCTGGTTAATGTGAGTAGTGCAGCTATTAAACAGGAATTTGAAGTCTTCTCTGTGGTAAGTTAACTCAGAACCCTTTGGGTATATGTGCAGAAGTTCCAAGAGTGTTGCAGCTAGGTCATATGATACTTCTATTTTTGGTTCTGAAAATCCTCCATTCTGATTTTGTGGCTTTCTTATTACAGAGAATTAGTCATCCTATGGGCTTGAACAAGTCATTCAAAGTTCCCAAGTCTATATAATTTAAAGGTAAAGGAATTTCCTTATGGGATTGTTGAAGCAAATGAAAGACTATATAAGAAGATCTGTGGAATCATAAAGATTGTCAGGCTACTTCCTATTGTTGCAGAATTATTACTTGCAGTTTAAAAAAAAAACTCCCTGCTGCTTGTTGCCTAGAGCAGCAACAGGGAGAAGGCTCATTGAGAGGCAGTGTGATGCAAAGCTATGCTGACTGATCAAAGTACCCACCCTCTGCCTTCTGCTTGGGGCTCTACTTGAGAGCATTTTTTTTTTAAGTCTCAGGACAAGTTCTCCAAGATCCAAAATCACACAGTCTCTTCTTGGATCCTCAGTTCTGGAGGATAGCCAGGCTGGCCAACAACTCTGGAATGAAGCACTCCCCAGGAGAGAACTGCATAGAGCTTCTCTTGCCTTCCTTGGGCTTGGTACCCACGTGTCTGTGTCTGCTCTTTCCTGGATTTGATTTCACGACAATCAATGACTTATTCTGAGCAGGAAGATATGTGTGGACACCTAACTGCTCCTTGTAAATATTTGAAAAGGGATAGTTGATCCCTCAAGTCCCCCACCTTTTCTTTGGTGATAAGATCCTCCAGTCTTATCTTCTGGGTATAAAGCTTAAGGGTTGAGTCCTATTGCTCCCCATCTGCATCACAGCCCTCAGCACTGACTCTAACTTCTTCCTGTTGAGGATCATTTACCATCCTTATAATAATGGATTTGTGTGTTATGTTTTGTTCCTGTTCTCTTTTGATGAGCATAGAAAGATGTGGAACATTATTATTTCACCATTTTGAAATCACTTATTTTCTGAAATAATTTATGACTGTGTAAAAGATGTGGTTAATACTGTTGTTCTAAATCATTTTCTATTTTCTTTAATTTTTGCCTTTAATTTTATTTTGTTGAATTTACTTGTCCTAACAGTCTTTGAGTGACCAGTATGTGTCCAGCAGTAGTCAGATAGATGCTAAGGTGATGCTCAAAACCCACTCAGATATGACTTTTGTATACACAATGAAGAGATACACACTGTGCTAGCAGGACACACGAGGATCGTTCTGAAGGAAAGGGTTCAAGGAGCTGTGCAAAGACATTGAGAAAATGGTGTCAGCTAAAGTAAAATAATTGCTGTGTTGGCTCAAGTCAGACAAAAGGTTTGGAGACCCGGGGCGTGGGGTATGTAGTGGACAAACATCTGTGCAGACAGAAGGTGAATTCCAATTGGCAGGACAAGAACAACACATTCAAGAAACCGAAAGAAGTCCCCCTGAGGGAAGTGCACAACAAAAGGGTGGAAAGGCATGTGGATGAAAAGAGATAGGTAGAGACCAGAAAGTCTCAAGTTGTACCTAAGATCTGAGGTTATACTGACAATTAAAAAAAATAAAATGAAGTCATAGCTCCAAGGATAATAAGCATTATCTTGTGGGTGTTAATTTGATGTTTCAAGTTAAAGCCACACGCACATAAATTATTTTTTGAAGTAGACTTTTGCTTAAAAGAAGTATATTGATTTTTCTTTCTCAAACATTAAAATTTCTTTCTCCAATAAAATGTGATATGCATTTTATTTTTTGCTGAAGGTTCTTATATAATTTAGTTTCCTTGGAAGTATTGCATTTCATTGGTCTAGCCAATTATTCACTTGTTTTTAGTCTTGTTTGAAATAAGTTCTCATTGTAGCTAATATTGACTTCAAACTCAATATATAGCTGCGTCCTTCCTCTGCTTCATTTCCCAATTGCAGAGACCACACCTTTCTCCTCATTTTCCTTCTTTTTTCTGCCTTCTCCTCTTTTATGTATTTGAGTGTTTCATCTGCATGTATACTTGCATACTGTGTGCATGATTGGTGCCTGCATAGGCAGGCAGAAGGCATCCGTGCCCCTGGAATTAGAGTTAAAGACAGCTGTAGAAAGTTAAAGACCATGTAGGCACCAGGAATAGAACCTGGGTACTCTGTATATCAGCAAGTGTTATTAATTGATGAGCCATCTGCAATTGTTCTTACGTCAGTACCAAAAGGCTTAAATAACCTTCAATATGTCTTCATATTGTCAGAACAAGCTCCTTCTAGTCTCTCATTCAGTTTTGAATTGAAAGAATACCGATTTGCAAGTGTGTTTACCTGCATGTATATGTGTGTATATGCAATGTACATGAATTTTCATTCTCTCACTAAGCTTTCTTAAGTCTATATATAAAGTAAAATCCTAGCCTATTCCATCACAGGGAATGTATAGGCCAGTGTGCACTTAGAGACTCGTCAACATACCAAACATTTGGCTCACAGTGTACTAAGCTCTCTACATACATTAGCTCAACTTGTCTTCCTGTCTGGCCATCTTCTCCTGTTGCCTCTGTCAACTTTACCCCCAGAAATAATCACTTCAATCATTCTCGTGCTGTGGAAATAAAGCATGCTCGGGGAGACTCTCTTCGCTCCTAGGACTGTCTGACCAAGAAAAGGCAGAGCACAGAAAATTTCTTTTCAGTATTTCTGTGATACATAATAGTGATTAATTAGTCTTATTCTGTATTATCAAGGCAATCTGTGCAACACCCTTCTACTGCATTTGCAACACTGGCTTGTAATCTCACTTTTTTTCACCTCTTCTGACAAAACCCTTAATGTCACTGTGCCCTTGTGCCTCGTACAGTCGCTGAGATCCCAGTGTCAGTCATAGATGAGCCTTGAATGACTCATCCATTTATTATTGCTTTATCTGTACCAGAGAGCTGGGAATGCAAGTCATGGACAGGCAGAATGAAAAGCAAGCATGAACAAAATTTTAGTATTTTCTATACCATCTTACCACGACCCAAACTGAGTGGCCTAACCTTAGCAATTCTGGTCCCAGAGTTGCTTCCATTCTATTTTTGGAAATTAAAAAATGAATACTAGGCCCAGAAGGCGAGAGCCAGGGAGAGTTCCTTACAGTCATTATGCACCCCAAGCGTGCAAGGGTACTGTGTAATGTGACAATGGGACTGTGTGAAGTGAGAGCCTGGCTCTTACCCGTTCTGTGACTAGAAGCTGTTTCTGTGTTTTTCTCTGAATCTAATCCCAGTATTAGCGATGCATTCTTCATCAATTGCTGGTGTCCTACATGGTTTGACCCACGTAGAGAGAGGAGCCAATTATCCTTACATGCTGGTTACATTTATTTCACTGCCTTCTTAGAGAACTGTTATGGCCTCGGTCCCTTCTCCACTGTCTTCTTAGAGACACTGCTCTTTTGTAGCCAATTTTCCCTTTAATATCATAGGAAATTTCAATCAGCTCAACAAATATTTAATAGGAAACACTAAGCTAAAATGACTTTTATTTGTAAGAACATTTTCAGTTCTATTTAGTTCAGACCAAAAATAAAAACAAGCTAACGTGTTTCTTCTGGAAGAATTCTCAACCTCTAGTGTTATTTGTCCACACCCACCAAACACTTGCCCTGTGTCTTCTGAGTGTGGGTTCCTGGTATATAAGTCCGTATAATGCTGTGCGCATGCAATCTGTGCGAGGCAGACAGCTCAACGATTCTTAAAGCATTGTAAGGAACTTTAGTGAGCCTCAAAAAACATAGAGAAAAGAGGGATATAAAATGGGCCTACCCCTACAGAATGGATATGAATGATGGAAAAATCTGGCCATTTTTTTTCTTTTACTTTTGAGATCCAGTTTTAAGAGTGTTTTGGGGGGGTTGTTTTGTTTTGTTTTCTGAGTAGACAGTACACATATTGCTCTGGTGGCATTTATTTATTGATTTAGTATTTATTGGTTTTTCGAGACAGCGTTTTTTTTCTATAACTTTGGAGCTTGTCCTGGAACTAGTTCTTATAGACCAGGCTGGCCTGGAACTCACAGAGATCCTCCTGCCTCTGCTTCCTGAGTGCTGGGATTAAGGGAGTGTGCCACTACCGCCTGGGGCTCTCATGGCTTTTATATACCTTCATGTTCAACACTTATAGGAACCCTTACAAAAATGTTTTAATGTTTAACAACTTTAAATACATACATTATTCCGGTCATTGTGCTCATTTGTGATCAGATTCTCACACACGTAAAGTTTAAGATGTAGAGAGGCTGAAGAGGTAGAATTTGAACGCAAACCGTTGTCTGTTCACGCAGCATCCCATCGAGAAGGACCTGAGAACTATGCTCTCTTGCAGTGTGGGAGTCATAGTTACAGCTTCTCTCGAGCATTTGACTCAAGCTTGTGATAACTGAGGTCTCTTCCCAGTGTTTTTCTGTATACCACGTGTAAAGTGCACAGCAGATTTTGAAGATCTAGTATATGATTAAGACTCATTTAATTGGGCAGTGGTGATATATGCCTTTAATCCCAGCACTTGGGAGTCAGAGGCAGGTGGATCTCTGTGAGTTCGAGACCAGCCTGTCTACAGAGCGAGTTCCAGGACAGGCTCCGAAGTTACCCAGAAGAACCCTGTCTCGAAAAACAAATGAACAAAAAATAACCAAAATGCAAAGGCTCAGTTAAACTTGTTTTGTGCAGTGTGATCACAGTAAAATGATTCCTAGAAAATTTGAAATCACAAATGTACCTCACAATGTACCTACCGGGCTGGCTATGCTAAGGGTAACAAGGGAGGACAGCAGCCTCCCCCAGGTCAGGACAACGTTGTCCCAGTGCCATCCCAGGAAGTATGTGACAACTGCCCAAAGGGGACACACAAGATCCTGGTTGACAAGAGTTCCCAGGAGACCCCCAAACAGAACAGACAACAGAGGAGTGTATGGAGGGTGGGCTGAGGAGAGGGGGGTAGAGGAAAAAGGTGGGGAGGAGGAACTTTAGTTGGTATACAAAATGGATAAGGGAGGTTGGGAAGCACTGCTTCAAATCAACTGAATAAATATAAAATCAGTTTAAGGACAAAACAAAAGAGTTTCTTTGGACTGGATTCTTGGATCCCTGTAGCGCCTCAGTTAGACTGAACAGTGTCAGAATTTCAAAGCTGACGAGCTTTCTCGATGGCTTGTGCTATCTGAGCCACACGAAGAATCTGGGGCTCAAAGGGCAGCCCTTGATTAGGATTTTCAGTGGCTCCATGGAAACCCACAAAGAGGCAGGGAATCTAATTGAGAAAACCATAAGCTACTCCAGAATCCTGTTTACCAAGAACTGTACAGAAAGCAGGGTCCTTCATCTGGTGGCAGTTTCTATCGCTAAACACACACATGCACAGAGGTTTAAGTGTTAGATTGCAGTAAAAGTTAGCTTCAGGCTCCCATTTCATTTGCCAATCAAACATCATAGAAAATATTATGTTCTACATACAGATGTCTGGGGGTGGAGGGGCAAGAAAGGATCCTGGGAACTACAGGAAATACTTATCAAAGATGGAATTGACTATACCCATGAAGCGCCGCTGGCTTTTATTTCAAATTAATCCAACCTACTTTATGAACCAACAGGATATTCTCAAACAAAGCTGTATGCAATTTACATTTCTCCTGATGTTACCCAGCTCCAATTTCATGTTTTCCTTGTTCTCTGGACTATGAGGGACTACTTACTCTTGGACAACTGCACGAACCACATGTGTTTCAAAAGAAGAGTTCAAAATCTCCTCCTGAGAATTCACTCCCATGGGAACTTACAATGACAAGTGAATCTTCCTGGCTCTGTTCCGAAAGTCAGTGCATCACACTTCGTGCTGCGGTGACCTGGAGACTGTTCAGCACTCGGGGCTCCCAAGCTGAGACTTTCAAATACAACATGATCCCAGTCTACAAGAGGCAGGAGAACACACTGAGATGCCAACATTTTGGGATACAGGCCCTGTATCAACCCCTAGAGGCCCAGACAGAAATAACAAACTGCAGTAGTGTTAGTGACTATTAATACACCTATTATTGTGCTCATGACTCTGACCTCATCCCCCCCCGACACACACACACTGAGAGACAGCACCAAGTCACACAGACTGCATCAAATCTTTACCATGTGCTTGATCTCATATATACCAGATTGTACAAGAGTGACAATTTTAAATTACTCATTTTAATTTCATATTTTTTGGGTTTCATATTCAGCAGGGTATGGGGACATGTGCCAAGAACAGAGGACAACAGGAGTTGGTTCTGTCATACCATCTGCAGTTGGGTTAGTGAATCTAGGTCCTCAAACATGGTGACGGGTACCTTTACTTACTCAGCAACATTGCTGTCAATCTTCCCCCCATTTCATTTCAACATGGGGGAAACTGAGGCACAGAGTGACTAGCAACTAGTAGACAGGCTGGCAGCTCTGACAAGAGTCACAGCAGGATGGGTACCTAAATGTGGAATGGGAGTTCCCAGGCAGGCTTAGCTGAGGGCATTCCTTGTTCCAAAACTCAGTGGCAAACTCCCTTCCACAGAGTGTTTCAACATTGCTCACAAGTTTCTTTGACACCACCCAGAAAAGTGTTTGCACATGACCTGACAAGTCAAGACATGTTTGATGATCATATTTTCTCATCTGTAAAATGGATTAAAATAATAGTCTACCAACATATCTGATCATTAAGGGTTCATATATGGTACTCTGTCCAAGTCACATGTTTTATATCATTTAAATTTTTCCCCTTCTTATATAAAGAATATTTTAAATGGGTTAGAAATTTGAAAGACTGCCCTTATGGCTCCATCCACCATCCTTAAATGCATAAGCCACATGCCACTGTCTTAGGTTGATGGGACAAAAGAGCAGATCTGAAACACTATTTATTGGTAGAATTTCTATCAACATGCCTTTGCACTGGAGCTGAATATAAATTCTATTTATTTTATTTCTTCTCTTAAGCAAAGCAAAGGAATAAGGCAAACAAGACACTTCATTGTCATTGCCTCATTACCCACGGGCTTGGCGCATGCTTCTTTTAATTAATTCCTCCTGTATACCTGGTGTCCAGAGTCCAAGGAATAATGATCACTGGTCTCATCCAGAGTCTGCTGCCTGAAGCAAGATTCTTGGGAAGGGCTGGAACAATGAGTGATCGGCTCTGGGGATACCTCACACCAATCCCTGAGGTATCATTTTTCTGGGCAGTTCCAATCTGGGAGGAAGGTCAGAGAATAAGATGAAGCCTTCATGGGTAAATTTAGAACCAGGTGTTGAAAACCACAAGACGTCATACATAAACAACAGCTGCTAGGAAGAACACAGAGACCCCAGCACTTGGCAGCCACTCCTGCCCTTTTCAGAGATGGTGGGAGAAGGAAAATGAAGCCTCCACGGTGTGTGGCCAGGCCTCCATGTCCGTGTTCATCGATGAAAACATGGAGAAAGAATCAGGCAGCTCCCTTGAAACGGGGAGTGGGGACTAATTCTGTCAAGATTCTCATCCGCAATTCTACTCTTAGAATCATTGGCTGGCCCAGTGATGTGATACAGGGACTTTTACTGGGGTAGATTTTTGTCCTGAGACCTTTGTGCCTGCAGTAGTAGACACGCATAAACATGGGGGAAGGTAACATTAGCACATGAGCCGCCCTTAGCTTTTTTGATCCTGTCACCTCATATTCTTCTCGAAAACTTCATCATAATTCTCAATTCACAAAGTAAGAAACTGAGGCCCAAAAATTGTGTTAGAAGACTTGTATATGGTCAGACCAAGATTAAAATTCAGATCTCCCAATTATCTCCAAAGCTTTGTTCTTCTACCAATTTACAATGATACAAACTTTTCCCAGAAGAAGCAATTACTAACTGAGCTTCCCTAATTCCCATTCATCATTTGTGGTATTAGAATTCTGATAGACATTTGAGGTGAGGCCCCTTAAGCTATGCTCTCTGGCCCCTGAAATGTTTTCGCTAATGCTACTCGAGTCTCTATTGACATGTTATCCAGTCTCACACCAGACATACTAAATACCTGAAACAAGCAACTTGAAACACGGAGATTTTGAGTCATGGTCTCAGGACTTCAGTGGGTCACTTTGCCCAGTGGCTAAGGGAAGCAGCTGGCCCACATCAATCAGCATGCAGATTTTTGAGGATCCACTTCCTGCAACTAGGCCTTGACTGCTAAAGATTCCACGCACACTCCACTTTTCCATAAGCTAGAAACCAAGACCTCCAAAGTGGAACTTTTGTGAACAATTGAAGATCTAAACCGTAGCGCTCTGCTTTGTTAATTAGACTCAGTTAGGAGTTGAAGTATATTTTGTGTATAGCCATGAGAAGAAATGATGTTGAAAAGGATGGCAGGCACTAAATGGTCAAAATCCCTAATTTCACTTCTCTGATGGCTGAGACTCCAGAGAACTGATAACGTTTACTTGAAATCGGTATCAAAGACAAAAAATAGAACTCAGGCCCCTTGTAGGAATTTTCATTACTCTGGTTCTCATGAACAGATGAACAATAGGAAATATGATGTATGTAGACTATGGACTCTTACTCACGCATGATAATGGAGGCATCTTGTCATTTATAGCAGAGATGACTGAGAATATAGTGCTGGCCCATTCCAATCTCCTGTCTGGGCACTAACCTCCTAGTGTGAAGATGGTCTGCAGGGTTCAGGTGCTACCATACTTCAAGCTAAAAGGCATTAACAGGGGGAGAAGTCAGTAGGTCTTGCTCTGGCACAAATGAAATCTTGAAGTCTGTCTGAGTCCTACAAAATAGCCTAGAATCCAGAAAGAGAACATCTTTTCTTGATTACTGTTTGATTTTGAAATGAATGAAGAATTTTTAAGTGAGATTTAAAACTCCAAGTTAAAGAAAATCAAGGACACGTTTTAGTAATTAAGATTCTAGGCTTCCAGTCTGGTGGTGTGAAGACATAATGTCTTCAGTTTAAAACTATGTTTGTTCTTCAGTCAGACTCCTGAACTTGTTTACAGAAAGTATCTGGCCAGCTCTGTAAGATACTGGTTCAAATCTCAGTAACAATGGATAATTGTCTCTAATTGTGTGTTTTTCTTATGAACTTAATTGCAAAAATATTAAAGGAATATTCATTATTGCTAAATCAATGAGAATTAATGAAAGAAGAAAAAATATAGGGAGGGAGGGAGGAAAGAAATAAAAGAAGAAGGAATGAAGGAAAGAGGTGGGGATGGAAGAAGGGTGTAAGACGTGGAAAGAAAGGAAGAAATTAAGTTCTGCATATATTCAAGACCAAAAGAAGCTGGGTACCATCAAGATCTACTTTCCGGAGCTCTTCCCAAAGAATTCAGTGTTAAAGCAAGTTGCTGTGGTCTAATATGGTACTACATGTCTAGTGATGGAGGCTCCGGCTGTCTTTCTCTGACCCAGTTCCACCCTTGACTTCTAATCCTAGGTTACAAATTCAGATCTTTCTCTCAGACTGAATTCCTGCCCCTGCCGGAAGGCCACACAGTTTGCTACGAGACCAATATTTAAACAAGCTTATGCAAAGTTCTTAGTCATGAAGAGCCACTGAGATGTGCTTCTCAACTCAACATGCATACAAGCCTCTGCAAAATCTTATTGTCCTGCAAGGTCTTCTTCCACATCCTGGAGTGGAGCCCAAGCTTCTTCATTTAAAACAGCTTACTGATGAGGTGGATGGAGACATGAATCCCGCTACTTACAGCAAGGATATAAAATACACACACACACAGGTCTTCAAGATGCTTTCCTAACAAATAGAAATAACGCAATAGGCAATTAAAAAGTGAAAGGCTGGCTTTTGGGTGGGGTAAGTCTTGTCTGTGAAGAGTGCTGCCCAGAGACCTGCCTTCCACCAAGAATCCAGCAGCTATTGTGGAGAGCACATGAGACTTGACCTCTTAAGAACTCATCCTGGAAGACTTTCTGAATATGTAGGATGGAAAGAATGAGCTACATGTCTGCAGAATTGCTTCCTTCACAGCCAAGAACTTACACTTTCCCTAGAGTGAAATCTCCCTTCACTTTTTCCTTTGCCAAGACTCAAACACTCACACCGCATGTGGGGGTGAAAACTGAGCAGTCAGCTCCCTTGACAACATTGGAAGCACACGCCAGATAGCTTTATCTAGAACTAAATAGCTATTGTTTGGTGAGTGTTGGGAACAATAGTTGAAGCAAAACTTAAATTCTGTTACTTTTCTTCTCACCTACAACTGTCAGGCTGCTTTTTCCTGCAGGTGCTGTTGTTTTCTTATTGTTTGATTTGTGAGTTTCTATTTTAATCTAGCTTTGTATTGAAGTTGTCCAATAAACTTACATTTCAAGAAAGGTATCCACTCTTTAAATATATTGCTGTTTCTGTAAAACTTAGGACTCCGCATATTGAAAGGATCCTTTAAATTTGGCTGAATACTTCTATGTTGAGAGCCAGCTAAGAGATCAGCTACCTTCTGCTTCAACACTTTTCAAGTTGTTCAGCTGACTTACCACCACTCAGATATCTCTGTGTATTTGTGTACATTGATGTCAGAAATCCAGACCGATGCTAGCTGCATCTGGCCTCATGCCTTTTATTTATTAGTCCTAGCTTTACTCTACAGGTGAGAAGAAAGGTACAACTCCTCCTCGGAGGGATGGTTATTGGCATGACTCCAGTGTATTCTTCAGCATCCACATTCTCCAGGGCAAAAGTTCTCTGTCTCTTGGCCTCTTCCCTATATAAAATCAAATCTGCATCCTAATTATTGTGCCCTGAAAGTGCTGGGGTTTACTTCCTTGAACCCTGGCTCTCAGCCAAGGGTAAACTTCCAAGTTTAATCTCTTTTTCCTGTCTCAGAGCTTACATTTCATGCATCCCCAGGTTCCATCACAGTCAGAAAGAGGACGAGGTGGATGCAGAAGTCTGGGGTGAGTAAGTCATTCCCGACACTTAGATTCCACAGAAAAGTCAACCTCTCTAATTTGAAAATTTTACACATAACAAAATGAGTTCAAAATTATTCTGTGTGGTGATTAAATGTTGCTTATTTTTAATTACATCTAAACAAATTTAAATATCCGTGTCACAAAAACCAAGCATCATTTGAAAAACAAGCAAGCTGTTATAGAATGTAGGTTAATGGTGATTAATTTCTAAATGTAATTCAGCTTTACAATGTTACTTGATGCCTCTTTACAAAGTTGAATACAAAAACAAGGCCAGAACACACCCACATCCTGAATAACTTTATAATTTCACATTACATAGTGACAAAGTGCATATGTGTCTTAGAATTGAGCAATTGTCTTTCATGGTCAAATAAGGAACTTGTTATTAGTAAGGATTGAAGTAACCCTGAGTCTTCTCACTAAGTGCCACCTTGCCGCCAACAGCTGAATGCATTATAAACTGTTCAGATAATATATCACAAACAAAATGCTTTCATTCGTATTATAAAGATGAAATTTTGCTGTTAACTCTGTATTCATTAATTGAAATGTTTATTTACCTTTTAGAATTTCTTATAAAATCATTTGGAAATTGTACACTTAGTTTAATAAAATACTTTAGTCACAAAAAATAAAATTAAATTAATGATGACATGAGAATTTCTGATAAATGGGGAAGAAATTTTAGCAATATATCCAAAATTAATATTCAACATTCAATCATCATACTTACTGCTAATGTCCTATCTTATTCAGGTGCTTTACCAAGTAACATAGTATAATTATGAAAATCATTTCATTTTCTTACATATCCCAGTTTCCTAGCATGGTTATCTCATTAGGAAATCAGTGGCATAAACTCATTGTCATGGTTTGAAAGAAAATGTTCCCCAAAAGGAGTGGGACTATTAGGAGATACGATTTCATTGAAGTCTGTCACTGAGAAGTCTATCACTGTAGGAGCGGGTTTTGAGGTCTCTTTTTCTCAAGCTTCCCTTAGTGTGACAGTCAGTTGACTTCCTGTTGCCTGCCTATCAATATGTAGCACTCTCAGCTCCTGCACCACATCTGCCTGCCTGCCGCCATACTCCCCACCATGATGACATCCTCTGAAACTGTAAGCACACCACCTCAATTAAATATTTTTATTTATGAGTTGCTGTGGTCATGGTGTCTCTTCACAGCAATAAAATCTATAGCAAGACTCTCATCTTTCAACATTTTTCTTCCTTTTGAATGTTATCCTTGCATTATTTCATTCACTTGAGTACAGAAACAAATTTGAAACCAAATACTCAGAACATTCTTTTTATCTTTGAACCATCTAAAATTAAGATGAAAATAACATTCTTCTTCAAAACATAATATTAACAAAATAAGAAAAGTGTAAATAGTAATATACACATATACACTCCCCTGAATATAGGAGGGAGATCCCGTCACCTCCCAAAATGTCATCATCCTGATTAACTACAACCTTTTCAATCTGGACCCTGAACCATTGTGAATTGTTTTCTTTGGCAATTTTGTTGTGTGTAAAGTGTGTCTCTGTGAATGCATATTTTGCGTGCATGTGTTTGTATGTGCACCTGAGTATACAATGGAAGTGAAGGCACAAGATGAAAAGCAGAACAATCCTCCATCACTCTCCACCTTATCGGTATGGCAGGATCTCAAACACGAGGTTTGCAGGTCTTGCTAGCCAACTTGTTCTGGGATTCCCTGCCTACCTCAGTTTTAGAGGACAGAATTATAAGCCAGTTTCCATGCCCACCCAACATTTATGAATTTCTGGAAATCTGAACTCTGAACCTCAAGCTTGTACAGCAAGCTCCTTTTCCCTGAGCCATGTTCCTTGATAAATTTGCTTTTTATACTAAATCATCCGTTGTGTTTTACTTACTCACAAAGATGACTTTGACATCATGTTGAAATCTAAGCATGCTTGCACACACCCAGCGCACAAAAGAAAGAACGCATGGCAGCAATGAATCCTGGTAACTCCATGAGATCTAACTCTCGAGACTGCTTCCTTCTGTAAGTCCTTGCAGACTGTCAGCTAGTGGCCATCTCATCTAGTTCTTGTCCAAGATCCCCAAAAGCAAGTTTTGCTATCACTAATACAAAACGAGAGAACAACTTTGTGTTTCTCAGAATTTCTCATTAAACTAGAATAGAGTTTGTCAAATACACATTAGAGGGAAAACTGTTGTAGGATGGCATTCTTTACAATAAAATAATTGAAGATTTAAAAATACATTTGGGAGTTACTGAAATGTGATAAACTTCTAGATATTCGAAATCAACAATAACTTGCTAAATGATCTTCAAATTACTATAAAAATAAGTTCATTTGGTCTCAAGAGATGGTTCAGAAATTAAAAGCCCTTATTGTTCTTGTAGAGAACTAGAGTTCAGTTCCCAGCAACTGCCCACATTAACTGGCTCACAGCTCCAGGAGAACTTCTGGCCCCTCTTGGCTCATGTACACAAGTACACAAGTACACAAGTACACACACACACACACACACACACACACACACACACTGATGCACATGCACACATAAAAGATTTTGTTGTTTTGGGGTTTTTTGTTTTATGGGGTTTTTATTGAGCCAGGATTTCTCTGTGTAACAGCCATGGGTGTCCTGGAACTAGCTCTGTAGACCAGGGTGGCATAAACTCATAGAGATTCCCCTGCCTCTGCCTCCTATGTGCTGGGATTAAAGGCGTACGTCAGCACCGCCTAGGAAATACTTTAATGTACTTTCCAAGATTAATAGATCTCTATAGTAGGTGTGATAAATTTCACAAACCCCTGGGCAAAGGTAATTAATAACTGCTAAGAGAAGGAAAGTCCATCTTCTCCAGGGAACCTCTAGCAGTCAGCTCTAAGCACATGGACACAGGGGAAACATTAACTGTGTGCAGAAAACCAATATAGAGAACCATAGTAATTATAGAAGAGGTCGTGGTATTGAGAAATGAGGGATGTAGAAAGGAGAGAGGGAGGGCGAACTGAGCTAAACACAGCACTCATGGATGAAATCCTTAAGGAAATGTAAATTCAAACTACTTTACACTTTATCTCATCCCAGTCAGAATGCTAAGAACAAGAAAAACAGCAGACATAAAAATTTAAATTTTAAAAAGATATATATGTAGTTGACCATATTAATTTTTAAGTAACACATACAACAGCCTTAATATTTTAAATTAACACAGTATTATTTAATAGACCAGGATACAGTCTACTGGGGAATTCCTGACACAGTTGTAAACAATCTGTGTTCTGCCCACTAACTGGGGTGCTTCGTAATGCCAGGCAAGTGAAAGGATACTCTATTCTTTCTTATTTTTATCTCTAGTTTAAACTTATCAGCACTCTGTAGTATACACACACAGTGTTGACTTTAATTCATCTAGATTTCAGGACCCCCAATTTTTGCATATTTTAAAGCTCTGTTATTAAGCCCCGTGAAACTCATGGTTCTTCTTGAGCTGTTATCTTACTCATTAGAAAATTTACCAGAAGTATTAACATTTCATTTTGTAAAATATTGGCCCAATTAAAGTCAAGCTATCTTTCTTTCTTTGTTGTTTTCTTTCTTCTTTTGCTTACCTTGAATTTATTTGTGGGTTCATAGTTAATGAGATTTGAATGAAGATGATATGATGGTTTTATCCATTATGATAGTTTTATTTTGAATGGAGCATTTAAGACAATATACAATTAATGTTATTATCAATATTGTTTCATATTACCTCTTTTAATTTTTGCTCTTTTTTTCCTGGTTTCTTTTGGATGAAAAGTCTTACTTGTTTGGTGTGTGTGTGTGTGTGTGTCTGTGTGTGTGTGTGTGTGTGTGTGTATGTGCATGATGCCTGTGCCCATTTCTATGTATGATGTAGGTATGGAAATCAGAGGGTACCTCTGAGTACCTATGCTCCCCTTCCACCTTCTTTGAGACAGGGTCTCTTGATCATTCCCACCTCCATCAGGCTAGTTGGACTATGAGCTCCCTGTGATTCTCATTTCTTTCACTTGTCTTGCTTTAGGGGTTACAGTCTGTGATGCTGTGTTCAGTTTTCGCATAGATTCCTGGGATTCAATCTCAGACCCTCACATTTGAACAGTAAGCATTTTGCCCACTAAACCATCTTCCTGGCCCTAAAGAGCAATTTAGTGATTTTAATTCTATATTCATTGTTGGCTTTGTTGGGTTGTTTTAGCTTTCATGGGCATGTTTAACTTATCAAGTAATGGTACACCACATGTCAAATAGCTAAGAAGTTTAGAACATGCTTTTCTTCCCTCTCCACCTGCGTTAGTGTTCTAGTGTATCTTACTTCCACTCCTGTTGTCTCCTACTACAATATTATTTGTGGCTATAAATAGTTATCTTATATAGGAACAAAGTCAAGAAAAACCTATAATGCATCTGCTTCCTGCTGCTTTGTATTCTTTTCTGTAGGTTTGTTTCCATCTGGTATTATTTTCCTTCTGTCTGAAGAACTTCCTTTAATATTTTCCATAGTTCAGGTATGCCAGGCATAGATTCTCTCAGATGCTCTTGTCTGAAAAAAAGGTCTTTATCTGCTTTGATTTTTGATATATAGCTTTGATTGAGAATGATTTCAGTGTTGAAATTTTTTAATCACTTTTTAACTGTATTTTGATTGTTTTCTGGCATCTTTTGTTTTATTCAAATAGCATGGATACAGTCTTAATCTTTTACCCTCTCTGTGGAATTTTTCTTTGCATAGAAAAGTACTTTAAATAGTCACTACTAAAGTTTATTATTTCAAATTAGTTGGTATTTTTTAATACATAGAGTTTCATTGCATAAGCATGCTAGTCTCAAATTCCAGTAATCCTTATGCTGCAGCCTCATGGGAACTGGCATTACAGATGTGAAACAGCACATCTGGCTTGAAACTCTTGAGTTTCTGCATATATGCTTTCTTTAACGGTGAAAATGTTCACATTTTCCTCTAATGCTTTTTTTCTTGCCCTCTTTTATGGTTTCAACTTTACATCTGTAAAGTTAGACTCTCCATTGTCTGGGATGTCGAGACTTTCTCCATGTCCCTGCTCTTCCTGTCTTGGGACATCTCTGTAGCTATGATTCCTACTTCAGCAGTCTTTCCTTCTGTGTTTCATCTTCTCTTTGGTCTACCCAGTGAGCACATATCATACTGCATTAAGACTATCACACTCACTGTCTCCCTCCTCTTGTTGAAATGCCCCATGAGCTATAGGGCACACACCAGGTATTCTGCTTCCTTCAAGCAATTTGTAACTGGACAAACTTTTTCTCATAAAAAAATTCCTTAAACTAGTTACTTTCTATAAGGTTACAGAAATTTACGGTGAAAGGATAAATTCTGTTTCATAGGCAGACACAGAAATCATATCCTGAATAATTCAAGGAGATATTTAACTGCAGAATGTGTATAAATACTTTGGACTTGTTAATATTTGAAGCATTGCTTTACTTTCTAATAATTTATTGAGAGAATAATAACTAATTCATATGAATTTAAAAAGTGATAACTTAACTAAAATTGGTACTTAATAACCAGGAGACAAATGACATGGATATCATTTGATGAGGGAAAGCACCATTTGTTAGAAATGCTTTCCTTTCTCCACTGTATCATTTTGGTTCCTTTGTCAAAATTCAGGTGCTCATAGGTATATGGATTAATGTCAGGGTGTCTGATTTTATTCCACTGGTCCGCATTTCTGTTTTTAATGCCAGTACTAAGATGTTTTTATTACTATAGCTCTATAGTAGAGTTTGAAGTCAGAGAGGGTGATGTCTCTGGAAATTCCTTTATTGTACAGAAGTGTTACTGGGCAGTAAAAAAAAATGACATCCTGAAATTTGCAAATTAACTGAACTAGAAAATAAAACATCCTGAGTGAAGTAACCCAGACTCAAAAAGACAAAACACAGTATGTACTCACTCATAAGTGGATATTAGATGTAAAGAAAGGATACAGCTCCAAAGAAGATAGATAACAAGGAGGACCCTAAGAAGGACACATGGACCACCCTGGAAAAAGGAATTGGATGAGATCTCGTGAGCAAATTGGGGGCAGAAGGGGTGTCAAAGAAAAGGAAAAGCAGGATGCGAATATGAGGGAACCAGATGGTCGGGGAGGGGGATGGAGTGGTAAGCAATGAAAGAGATATCTTGATAGAGAGAGCCACTATGGAGTTATAGAGAAATCTAGTGCTGGGGAAATTCCCAAGAATTCTCAAGGATGACCCCTACTAAGATTCCTAGCAATAGTGGAGAGGGTACCCAAACTGGCCTTCCCCTGAAATCAAATTGGTGAATACACCAATTATCATCATAGAGCCTTCATCCAGTAACTGTTGGAACCAGATGTAGAGTTCCATATCCAAGCACCAGGCCAAGCTCTAGGAGTCCAGTAGAAGAGAGGGAGGAGGAAATATATGATGAACGGAGGTCAAGATCTTGATGGAGAAATCTATAGAGGCAGTTGAAGCTTGTGGAAACTCATGATCTCTCTACAAACAGCTGTGGATCCTCCATGGGACCAAACTGGGTCCTCCACATGTGGGAGACAGTGGTGAAGCTTGGACTATCTGAGAGGCCCCTTGCAGTAGGACCAGGATCTATTCCTGGTGCATGATCTTGCTTATCAGATTCCGTTCCCTGTGGTGGGATGCCATGCTCAACCTTAATTGGGGGGTGGCTTGGTCCTGCCCAACTTAAGGTGTCAAACTTTGGTGAAGTCCCATTGGAGCCCTTACCTATTGGACAGAATGAATGGGAGGTAGGCTGGGGAGGAGGGCAAGGGGGCAGCCAGGGGAAGGTGGAAAAGAGAACTGTGGTAGAGATACAAAATGAAATTTAAAAATAATAATAAATAGATTTTTATAAAATCACAAATTCAAAACAACTGTTAAAAAGTATATAACCTCTTACTTATGGGGCAATCAAAACACAAAAATTCCCAAGATGGAAAATGACCTCACTGTTATCATTTAACACCCATGCCAAAACATTTCCGCATCTGTCATCCTGACTACTGTCCCTTCCCTCTTCAGCCTGAGAATGTAGCCAGTCCATTATTTCTTGATGTGTAGAAGCCACAAATCAAATAAACACCACACAGACACCTCTGCATGATTTGAACAAGCCATTGAGGACATACTAATCAACTGGTCCCACATGGCAGCTAGACTCTGTGTAGCCACATTTATAAGTCTTGATATAAATGAGTTTGTAAATAACAAAGATTAACATATTTTGCAAATTATTGTTCATACATATTTTAATATTCCTATGAGAATTCAATGCATTTTATTTTGAGATACATCTCCCTTAATTTTCAAAACAGGATCAGTAGTA
Source organism: Dicrostonyx torquatus (assembly GCA_028555095.1). Classification (NCBI taxonomy): domain Eukaryota; kingdom Metazoa; phylum Chordata; class Mammalia; order Rodentia; family Cricetidae; genus Dicrostonyx; species Dicrostonyx torquatus. The sequence continues at coordinate 1,335,275 of JAQHUG010000110.1, forward strand.
AGTCACTACTCATGGGCATATTCTCCAGTCTTGTGTTGTTAAGTAGGAACCACATACCTTCTGCAATAGCTACAATCTATTCAGCATTTGCCTACAGAAGTCACTGCACTAAATTCACTACAAATATCATCTAACCCCTTCCTCACTGGACCCAACTAGATACAGTGTCATAACTCATATTTTTACAAATGAGAACCTGAAACTCAGTGAAGACCGTCTGTCCATAATCATATAGTGAGGAGCAGAGTACAGTCTCAGCTGGATCCACCTGGCTTTTTTCATCCCTCTAAGCATCTCACTGTGGAAGTTTGAACATTGTGATACTCAACCTACAACTCCACATCAATCTGCTAAGTCCTTTTGTAGATGCTAGTGGACAATGGCTTCCTATTCTCTGTCCAAACTATATCAGCAGCACAGTTCTTGCTGCTCCTTGACCTTACTCATTCACCACTCGGATAATCTAGTAGTAAGAAATGTATTTGCTCTGAGTCAGAGGTGGTTATTTTTTAAACTTATGAGAACCATTTGTTCTTTCCTAAGCAGCAGTAGATGGTTTTCACTGGTTCTCTTCTGTAGCACAGCTCTTCAGATATCTGATTTGTTCTTTGTTTTTCAGCATTTATTTGCTGTTTTGTTGAATTATATCCACTGCAAAGAAAATTATAAGAATACAGAGACCCTGTATCATGGTTTATTGATTAAGACAGGTGCTAATAAAATAACAATAAAAAGGCATATAATGGGAAAATGTAGCAAGCAGTATGATATTACAGAAAAATACAAGATTGACAAAGCATTTTATGGGAAAATCTGGTGGCATGGGCTATAATCCAAGCTGAAGACTTATATGACCAAAACTAGAGGATCATTTCAAGTACAAGTTCGGCCTGGGCTACATAATAAGACTTGATCTCAAAATAAAAAGTAGAAAGAAGACTAGGGATGTATCTTTATGATGAAAGCTTGCTTAACACATATAGAGCTCTGGGTTCAATAATCTATATAAGGCAAAATTAGTTAAACATTTAAGCAACAGAACCAAAGGTGGTGGCGCCTCTTAAAGATGGAAGAGCCTGCAAGTATTCCAATCTTGGAGACATAAAGCATCCTAGCAACAACCAGAGATATGGAGACTGGAGACTGAGGGCTTCTGACAAACTGTTACGAGTCTGAAGAACAACTGTACAATTATAGTTGGTATAGCTGTGGCAAGTGTAGTCCATTAATATGAGATGCTAATACAGGGAATTTTGATGTGTGTATACAGAACATCTTTACTATCCTATTTAATTGTCTTGAAATTTTAAAAATAATCTAAAACAAGTTTCTCCTTAAATCAGAAAAGAAATGAATAAAAATGTCTTAGTTTGTAGTAGACTCAAGACCAACTAATTCTAAGTTTGTCTGAGTGTCATTTGAAAGTATTTCTACCACATTACTGTGATTCAGAGAGGTTTCCAAATTTGGATCCCTATTAATGACCTTCCAGATGCACGTTAGCCTCACCTTTCACAAACTAGCTCAGTTCCACAAATAACACCCCCTCCCAATTCCTTTTCACAGTAGCAGCCCTTCCCTAGCTTTGTATGACAAGAAATGTGTGTCATTCTCTGCACCGATGTCTCCTGATCTGCGAAGTCACCCACCCTTTGCCACTCTGAAGTACAGATTATTCACAATGTCCCCGTCGTCTCACCCTATCAACTTTTCTTAGTTTATGTCTTTCCAGAACTTATCTGGACTCCGTGAACCTCTTTTCAGAATGCATTTTCTTCTGCTATTAGCATTCAGCAAGCAGTTTCTTTTCTAATCCCCGTCCTCTGATCTTCCGATATTGTTTCCGGAAGACTCAGGGCTGCTTTCATAAATCTAATTGCTCATTAGATTAACTCCACAGTTGCATCTCATTTCTGATTGACTTCTAACATTGACCACTAATCCTTTCTCTCTCTTTTTCTAAACACCCTTGGAACAACAGCCTTCATTGACCTTCTCCACTCTGCCTGAACTCTTTTCCTTGACCCTGTGTTATCATCTCAGACAATGGGATCTTCATCTGGTGTTCTGAGCTCACCTTTCTGTTCCCAGACAACGTTACATCCCCTACTCCCATGATATGACCCATCCCTTCTTCACCTTAATGACACTACTCACCCCTTACAATCTTTTTTTTTCTTTTTTTTTATCCTTACAATCTTTTCTTCTTCTCCAAAGGTTAAAATACGTCCAAAACCCTTTACTGCACAGCTCTATGACTCTTCCATTCTTCTGATTTCCTGTGGCATCTCATCTCCTTAATTATCCTTTCTCTCAATTCCTCACTCATATCTATCATTCTCCATGATCATTTAGAGTAACCATCTTGAAATAAGGATTACTTGACTGTCCTTTCAATTGCCAAAAAATAACAATGCATTTATTCATCACTTGTAAGTAACTTTATCTGTAAGACAACATAAAATCATGGTTCAAGCCAGAGAAAGAAAAGATAACATGAAACTATGGGCCTCTCTAGTCTGTAAAGAACCATGTCAAAGTGTATGTTTTATGGTTCTCTATGATTCATTTTTTAAATTTATTTATTTCTCTTTACAGAGTATTTACACAGAAATTCCATTATTCAGATGACATCAGCCTTTTCCCCCTACTGAATCAGGTTATAGACTTGCTTAAGATTTTTGTTTGTTTATAAAAATCTTGATTCATATATGACAAGTGTTAATTAAGGGATGTTGAACTTATTTTTATAGGCTACTAACATTGACTTTTAAAAATAAATACTACTTCTAAAACCATTTGAGACTGCTATTTTCTTTTTTCAGGGAATATAAAGAGCTTAAAAATTAGTATTAGATCGTGGCTTTTCTTACAGGTGTAAGATGGAATCTCAGAGTTGTTCTGATTTGCATTTTCTTAATGACTAAGGATGTTGAGCACTTCCTTAAGTGTCTTTCAGCCATTTTAGATTCTTCTGTTGAGAGTTCTCTGTTTATGTCTGTA
>JAQHUG010000110.1:1361253-1387776 GCA_028555095.1 Dicrostonyx torquatus
AGAGAGAGAGAGAGAGAGAGAGAGAGAGAGTGTTGTGTGTGTGTGTGTGTGTGTGTGTGGATAGGTGAGGTTAATGATCTCCATTTGCATCTAGAGACAAGCTCTCACACTGCACCTCGAGCTCACTGATTCAGGTGGGCAGGCTGGCCAGTCAGCAACAGGGGCTGCCTGTCTATCTTCCCAGCACTGCGGTTACAGATTTGCTGCTATTCCTGACTCTGTTTACCTCGGTGCTGAGGCTCCAAACTCAAGTCTTTGTTTGCACACCAGGCACTTACATTACTAACTGAAACATCATCTCCTCAAGCCACAAGCAACTGAGATCACCTCCATGATAGTTATAAGTGACAAACTTTGTTTCTCAGATAATCTTTAATGGCATTTATGGTAACCCTCACTAATGCAGTGTGAACATTTAGAATTTGAAATTTTGTACCACTCCTTAGGCACTGAGTAGTCTACATGAGAACCCTTCCCAGGTCCACAGAGCTTCTGTGAGGGACAACGTGAAAGTCATTCCTATGGGTTATACAGATTGATAAGGAAGATAATGAACCAAGAGTAGAGGGAACGAAGTAGCAAGGCTGAACTGAAGAATAATATTTCCTGAGACAAGTTTAACAATCCAGCTCTTTAGATCTATTCCCACAGCAGAAAAGGAATTTGAAGATTTTGTATAATGAAGGGGCAATTAGACTGAGTTGAAGCAGCCTTGTTATTTATGACTAAGCAAGGTCAACATGATTAAGTCTCCTCCATTATGTATAAGTTTGCATATAATTACTCTAAATTCTAGGTGTTCCATATGTTATATTAGAATTCATGGTAATGTTATTTTGATGCTGAAAGATACATACATCTGTTTTACCCCCAAACTATCAGTCATTAAACCAAAAATACATACAGTATACTTTGACATTAATCAAGAGAAAGAGCAAAATAATTTTGGCATCCTGATTTTTTCTTTTCACAAACATAGGCCAATAAAAAATATAGCCTCTCATTTTCTGCCCTTTATTTAGGGAAAACAAATTCTTAAATCAGTGTGAATCACACTTCAGGATGTTTTTCAAAGTATCTATTTTGGTGGCCACTTATAATTAGACAAAAATTCCTGTGATTAAAGCCCATGTTTGTGGTTAAGTGAGTCAATTGGAGCCCCAGCTACAGTCCTGAATCACAAGAATAAATGATGAGAGAGCACTCTCTTCTGAATTTTCATGACTAACATTTCCACATTGATGGGAGAGTTAGCATAGAGCATCTGTTTCAGATACATAAAAATTCAATTAAACTATCAGCTATCAGAATCTCTGCGAAGCAAATATCAACACAGGAAATCATGACCTAATTATATTATGAATGTTAAGCTAAAGTTAAAAAATTATACTCCAAGTCATTCACATTGACTGACACATACTTCAGAAAACTAAAAACTATTTCTAAAATAATTCATTCTTTGGAAATTGGGATGAGACTTTTCTATTTATTAACAAATAGTGGCAGATCTTTATAAAACACAATTTAATAATAACTCCTAATATAAATTTTAGTAATTGAGTATCAAAATTAGAATAAAAAGGGAGATTAAATTGCAAGGCTTGGAGATGCCTTATTATAGTTCTTCCCAAGAAGGTAGGAAGGAAGTTCCATCAAAATTTCACTACTTAGAGCTCTGTTGACAAGGTCACTGCTACAGAGAAAGAAGAGAGTTGAGTTGTTAGAGGGGGCCATAAGGCCATGTCAGAGATGCGGCTGCCCTACAAGGAATGGACCTACCCTGGCAGAACTTGAGTGATAGGATCCATATGAAAGGCTAGCATCTCAGAGAAAGAGATCAATGAAACTAAACTTTTGTCCCCTAGGATTTGCCTTTCTAGTTTCAAAATGGGTTCATTCAGCACTCTTCTTTTTAAGTCATGAATGTAGCCACATTCACAGAGTGTCATACCAGGAAGGAATTGGGTAGAAAGAGTACACATGCTAGCAACTACTATGGCCCTTAAAGAACATACCATAGATTCTCGTATCTCAAACCCAGGGTATGTATGGTGTGAACATATATAATTGAGAGATAGTCTCTTTCAGCAACAGATGCTCAAAATTGATTGATGTCTTACTAAGTAATTGACTAGTAGTTAAGTAGCTATTTAATTTCTTAACTAATAATAAACTAAAAGATGAAATTTTGTGGGATGAAAAATGATTTAGTCAATAAAGTACTTGTATGAGCATGTAAGCCAGAGTTCAGAAGCCTTGAACCTATGTAAAAGGCCAGGCGTGGAAACAAAGGAATCAGAGACACAGGGTTCCCTGGCCTTTCCTCCTAGCTTGTCTTGTCAAAACAGTAAACATGAGGTTCAGTAAGAGACACTGTCTCAAGGAGTATAGTGGAGCCGGGTGGTGCTCCCCTTTAATCCCAGCACTCAGAAGGTAGAAGAAGGCAGAGATTTCTGTGAGTTCGAGGCCAGTCTTATCTATACAGCAAGTTCCAGAACAGCAAAGGCAGTTACACAGAGACACCCTGTCTCAAAAATTCAAACAAAACAAACTTAAAGTGGAAAGTGATCAAGGAAAACAGCCTGCATCCACTTCTGACCTGTACATCTGTGCACATGGACAGCAACACATTCAAACATGTCCATGTGCATAAAATACATACTCATGGAGATAACGTTTTGTGAAATATGACAAATATTCTCACCTACAAAAGCCTTGCTCAGCCTTAGTGATATTTATCAGCTTAGTGATCAATAACCATCTTCACTGTAGCCCGCATACTCTATATACCCAACAACACTCCAACCTCCATTATTGAAGCATGTCTTTACCTTCAATAGGTAGCTCATGCCAGCTGTTGGACCTGTTGCCATATATGGCATGAACTCTTCTATCCAGCTGATGAATACCTTGTATGGGTTGGATACCTCACTCAAATGCCAAATAGCATAGTGTCACCTGGTCTCTGGTCTCACAGTGTTTTCACATACAAACTGTGGCGGTACCTATTAGGCTATGTTCTGATATGCATAGATACATATATGTGAATGCAGAATATGTACACATGGAACAAGATGAGCATCTCTGTTGGTAGAGTGCTTTCCTACAATACATGGAGATTTGAGTCCCAGCACATCTTAAGCTTTGATACAATGGCACAGACCTATAATCCAAGCAGCTGGCAAATGGAAACAGAAGAAAAGAGGTGCAGGAACTTTTCACATACATAAGTTCGAGGCCAAGCTTCATCACATGAGATCCCTTCTCAGTTTTTAAAAAGCAGATAGATAGATGCTCATGATCAACCCCATTTAAAACAAGATCCTAGTATTCAGCAAGCTTGTAGTAGTGTACCGTGTTCTTTATGACCATCCCAGCTCCCATGCCTGTGTATGGCTGCTGGGGCACAGTGTTCTTCATAAGGAAAGCTTACTGTTATTACAGAGGAAAAAGAAATGAATTCAATGGAATGAGAAAATCATCCCCTATAACTGAGTGAAATACCGTCTTGAAAACATGTATGTGTCTGAATTAGGGTTTCTATTGCTGTGAGGAGACACCACAACCACAGAAACTCTTTTAAAAAAAAAAACATTGAATTTGTGTGGCTCACTTACAGGTCAGAGGTTCAGTGCATTATCACCGTGATTGGACATGCTGATGCCAGGCAGACATGGTGCTGAAAAAATAGCTGAGAGTCCTACATATTGCAGGCAACAGGAAGTGGTCTACAACACTGGCAATATCTTGAGCATATATGAGACCTCAAAGCCTGCCTCCATAGTGACACACCTCTTCTAACAAGGTCAGACCCACTCCAACAAGGACATACTCCCTAATAGTGTCACTCTCTTTGGGGGACATTTTCTTTCAAACCACACATTCCACTCCCTGGTCCCCAAAGTCTTGAAACTGTGACTGATTTTGTCCTTGTCTGAAGAGTATGCCTGAGGCTAAAGTGAAGACAGTGTCTGTTTTAGTTAGGGTTTCTAGTGTTGTGAAGAGACATATGACCATGGCAACTCTTATTACAGAAAAACACTGAATCAGGATGACTTACATTTTCAGGTTTGGTCTGTTATCATCGTGGCAGGGTATGGTAGTGTGCAGGCAGACTTGGTACTGGATACATCTTGATCAGAAGGCAACAGGAAATGAACCGAGACACTGGGATGTATCTTCAGCATGCATGAGACCTAAAGCACCTCCAGTAAAACCACACCTACTGCAACAAGGCCATACCTTCTAATAGTGCCACTCCCTAAGGGATTATGGTGGCCAATTATATTCAAAGCACCACAACATGATAAGAATTATAAATTCTTACAATCGTATTCTGCAACCTACTCCTGGAGTTTGCTTTTCCCACTCTGTGGGGGCCCACCACCCAGCTCCCAAATAAATACATGGAGACTTACTCTTACTTATGAATGCATGGCCTTAACTTGACTTAATTCTAGCCAGCATTTCTTAACTAATTGTCCTGTCTACCTTTTGCCTCTTTCACCTTTCTCTGTTCTATATACCTCTTTCCTTCCTACTCTGGCTGTTTGTGTGACTGGGTGACTGGCCCCAGCATCCTCTTTTCCTAATTTTCTCCCTCCTCCCTTTTCTCCTATTTATTCTCTCTACCTGGTAACTCCACCTATTCTTTCTCTGCCCAGCTATTGGTTGCTCAGCTGTTTATCAGACCAATCAGGTATTTGAGGAAAGCAGAGAAACATGACTTCACAGAGTTAAATAAATACAACAGAAAAGAGAGGAACACATCTTCCCATTATTGAGCAAACATTCCACAACATAAACAAATCTAGCAGATCTTGAACTAATATTCCACAACACACCCCATCCCTGGTCCTACACTCCTCTTATAATTTTGCTTTGTCTTCTTCCATTATTCAGAGGCATCAAAACCCCCACATTTAGTTGCTCCCCTGAGTCTTCCTCTGTTTTCACTGACTCGATGACTATACCTTCCCTGAGAACTATGTTCATCTTGAACCTCCCTTCCTCCAGTACAAATTCATCTATCCCAGCCCACTCAGAATCTCCATCACAAGCTGGCAGGGACTTCAACTTCCATACCTGCAGCTGAAAGTCTTATCTTTTTCCAAGACTTGCTTTATCTTTGATTTTCTCTGTCCTTCTCCATAGCAATGCCACATAGATTTATTTGTGAAGACAGTACTTACAGAATTCTTGACAGGCATAACTTTATTCCACATCCAGTTTTGTCAATCCTTTGGGCTCTACCTTCAAAATATTAATTCAGAGAACCAATTATTCCAGAAATATCTATGGAAGATAGCTTGCTACACTGTGACATCACTTAAGCCCTACTCCACATCACCATCCTATAGATTGTTGCAACACGGAAAAAAACTATAAAGCAATCCACGTGAACCATCAGAGGCAGTTGACTTACTCATTCTCTGAATACATTCAACAAGCAAAAAATAAGTGTTTGCTATATGTCTGCTTTATTGTTTTGCAAGCACATTTCTCCATAGATACTATTTCCTCCTGTTGATTATTGGCAAGTGTATTTTCTTTCCCTCACTCCTTTAATGCTTGGATAGCCTATTAATGCAATTTTTTCAATTTGTGTGTGAAGATGATCAAGGACATATAATTTTTAATTTATTATGCCTTATAGCAAACAGCAAGAAAGAGAGCATTCATTTGTCACTGTCTCTATTTAGATATTTCTCCTTTCATTGGATGATTCTAAACTAAACACATTATTCTGCTTTCTCTAAAATTATAAAACATTTTATATGAAAGAAGGTATAAAATTACAAACAGTTCATGGTAACAAAATCACATTCATGCTTCCTGGGAAAAGTATAAAAGATTTGAACAGTACACGCAAATGCAGCACTTCCAAACCCAGCAAGCGCCATTGTTTATTTATGTAATATATCTGGCGCATTGCTGAAAATTATTGACTCATCAATGGTACTTAAGGCAAATGTAGTTTCTGCCCCTCAGTATGACTTATAATTCAGACTCTGAACAAAGAAACATACTACAGTGTTAACCTGCTAAGATGGCTGAGCACAAGAACACCAAAGAGGAAGACTTGGGAGCAAGCTGATGACAGCAGCAAAAGCCACTTGTATGGTACAATCTAAAGGATAGAAACACAGAATCAGCTTGTCATGGAGAGGCAGAAAAAATGCCCAGTGCAAAGACCCAAAGGGAGAATAATAAACACCTTAGAGAGTCACCTAGAATTCCAAAGTGCTCCAAGGAAAATACAAGGAAAGTTCTGAAGCCCGAAATGCAGGACAGAGCCAGGTCTAAGTGATGGCAAAAATCTAAGGGAGAGAAAGCAGCTTTCGAGGGAGAATTTACTCATTTGTGAGCCATCAAGCATGGGCTTCAGCAATGGCTCTCGTGGTATTGTCAACGAGACACACAGTAGCAAGATCGAAATGGGGTCTTGAAAATAGTTGACATAATCTTGGCCAGACACTATGACATTCTGAACTAAAGGAAAGGACTAGAAAGAACGGACAGAAAAGAACTGTAAAAGTTTGGATCCTGAGCAAAGAGAACCTCAGCAGGAGGTGAAGACTCCCATGCGAAAGCCAACCCTCTCAGCAGAACTGCTGGGCACCTGCGATCAAAGTGTGCAAAACCTCATTTGTACACCGACTCACAAAGAAGTTAATTAAATTAATTAAGGTCATATAGTTAATTGCTGGCCTGTCAGCATCTAAAAATAGGTTTTCCAGCTCAATAACTACAGCAAAGTCTTTAATGAGTCAGCATGTACAAGTTATCTTAATGAAACAAATTCTTGACGGATTAACCAAAATGTACTTCCTAAAGGAAGGTTAAGAAGGTGAAAGAAGGCTCCAGTCTGATCTTTAAGACTCATTGTGAAAACGTTAGTGGTTCAGTATCCTTGCTCCCCAAATAACTCGAGTCTCTTAGAGTCATTTTGTACATTTAGCTGGAATTCTTGGCAAGGAGAGCTTCCTGCTGTCTGTCACAGGCCGGCCCTGACATGCCCGTCAATTGTCAGCGCCATTAGCAGACAGACTTATCCCACCCATTATCATGTAACCAGGAGTGGAAGGTTACTGAAATAACCACGAGGAATACCGAAGTCATGAATAAAATATGGGAACCAGTGTTGAAAGTCGCAGCCTAAATGTGTTCTCAAAGGTGGCATCTCACCTTGGGTAACTCTGAAGGATGGTGACTCTGATTTCTAAGAGGAACTCAGAGATGATCAGCAGCTGGGCTTGGATTCTGTCAGCAGGATATCAGAGAGATTCAAATAACATGTGCCATTGTTTTTCCCAGAGCCCACCTGTAAAATGGAGATGTGTAACAGAAAATAAGAGGGAGCATGAAAAACTAATAGGCCTTTCTAAAAACAGTTTATACTAAAATATTTGTCTTAGAATCTGTATTTATTCTTAATTTGCTTGGAAAAGGAGAGGCATGGAAGACTGCACTATTTGTTGAACTCATACGTGGTTAAACAGGAAAAAGTGGATTATTACGGGATAAAAAGCAATGGCGGTGAGACAGGTAAGACAGAGTTTAGCATATGGAATATGTGTTGAGAGTACTGGATTGAATTATCTTGGTACGCCTTGATGAAGCCATAAATATCGTTGAGACTTTATGCTGAGTGTCCACAAATTCAGTCATAATTTAAACACCACAGACAGACTAGCAATTTGAAAGGGAACCAAGTCCTGCTGGAAAGATTCAGAGTAAGCAGAAGCTTAACTGACCGTTTCCCCCGCCCCGATCCTTCACCGGCATTCATGGCATCTGTTTTAAATGGACGTCATCTTGGGAGCACTTAGGAGTCTACAGGGCTGTATCTAAGAATAATTCACCTTACTTTTACTTATTTTGGATGGGTGACTATCCATCATTGAACATTAATTAATTAATGGATTAGACACATTTGTATAGAGAAAGATCACATCCACGAGGTGGGGGGTCATAGTCCTTTTCAGGCACTGGCATGTCCTTTAAAAGCCCCCAGTTGTAATGGTGCCAGGCAGAGCGTGGTCACCCACAGAGGTGCTTAGTTGAGTCCTTTAATATCATTGTATCTTTACAGCATCCCTAAGTGTGGACTTGGCCAGTTACCCTTGCATCAACAAACCAGAGCACTTGATTTGACTTTACCCATGCAGTGAGTATTTATCCAGTGTCCTGCAGTGAGCACCTGCTGGCCCTCAACATGTGGTTCTCTAACTCTGGCACTTTTTGTCAAATGAGCTGTTCAAGGATTGCCAGATCTCTACCAATTCTTCAACTCTTTGAAACTTGGTTTACGTATCCCTAGATCCCAATCCAAAACTTCAGTACCTGCCTGCTGAGATAAGGTGTGCACAAGGCTCTGAGGCTGGCTGGAAACCAGATTCTTTGTGGCTTTTCCTTTATGGAAAAAGACCTAATTCTCTATTTAGCTGATCTATGAGAAGAGGGCTCTGGGTTGTTCTGCTCTTGTTTTGCTGCTTCTCTCTTCATCTCTTCCTTTGTCTTCCGACACCACCAGCAGGAACACCACATGATTCTCCTGGGTGCCACGGCCATGGGTGAGGAAATAGGTCGGCCAGTTCAACTCTGCTCATGCCATCTGTCCATCTGTTTCTAAAACCATGTCTTCTACCTGGCTAATTTGTTTTCAACTGCTCCTAATGAAAGAGATGGCAACTTCTAGTCCAGACTAGCAAAATGACAAAAGTTAGCTTCTCTGTGTATAAAAATGGATTGTAAGACATTGAGGGTGGGAAGCTCTACAGGGTTGTTCATTGCCAGGTTCTGGAGCCCTGTCCAACTCACAAGCACCCCTGCCCCTCTGACACAGGTGGTCAGTCACTGCAGGATTCTCTCTAGTGTTTCCTTCTGGGCATTTATTTCAGCGTTGAAGATTGAAGTAAGACAGAAACAGAAAACTCTGCCTTTAAGAATTTACTTCTGGGACTAAAGGATCGTGACAGCTTGGCAGTTCGGAGCTCGCTGCTGGAGAAACACTGAGTTTGGTTCCCAGCACCCACACAGGACAGTTTACTGCAAAATCAGCACACCAGGGGCTCTGTCGCCTCCTTCTGGCCTCTGAGGGCACAGCAAGAATTCACATACACGTGCTTGCCTCCTACCACATATATACATAACTAAAAAGGTCTAAAATGTTTTGAAAACAAAAGGAAAAAAAATGGTTCTTTAAAAAAACTGGTTGTAGCTATCTTACAGTAATCAGATATGCTCCATTCTTGATGTCTAGAAAGCACTAATTGGTGTGACTGAAGCAAAACGTTTCTTTAGCTAGGCATAGTGGTACATACACAGCTTGAATTTCAGCTCTTGGGAGGCAGAGAGAGGTGGGTCTCTGTAAGTTTGCGACCAGCCTGGTCTACATATTGAGTTGAATAATGTGAATAATGAACATAGAGAAACCTTGACTAATGTGTAGACATGTATTTGCATATAAAAGAAATAACATATATTGTTAAACATTAAAAATACCCTTGACCTAGCTGTTTTTTTTTTTTTTTTTAAAGCCATGTCCTCATTTTCTTTTTCCCTTCTGGGCTATCTAACCACAAACAGCAGTGCGGAGTTTGATGTGGGAAAAGGTAACCTTTTGCCTTGCCTTTGATCAAGCCTAAGTGACTGCACCAGAGTCCCATAAACAAAGTCTCTGTGCCTTACTTTGATGATTTCCTAGGCTCAGAGATGTCACAGCAAGGCAGTAAGATTAAACAAAAGTTAAATTCCTGCATCTTTCCTGAGACTAGAACCTTGGTCCATTTTGGTTTTTTCCCGGCAGTCTACTTGAGAATGGATGATTGGCGGGGAAAAGAAATCTACTTCGCGCACAAAAGTGTAGGCTGGGAACTCGGTCACAGAACTCGGTCCCAGCATTGAGGAAGGTCTTTATGCTTTTTTTGCCTTGTGGCAGAGGGTGGAGAGGCAAGAGAGAGCTGGATCAGGAGGAAGCCAAATCACAGGCCTCTCTCTTTCTAGGGAGAGCATTTGCTGTAATGGGAATTAAGTTCCCAGTACTTTGATCCTGTGACACACAATCAAACCGCAGCAGACATCTTCATACTCCTGTCATTTTCCTTCAGTATCTGCTATAACTTTTAATCAGTTCTCTCTCCTCATTTCTACATTTATTATTAGTAGTAGTAGAAGTGAAACTGCAGAAGTTGAGTATCTGTGTATATTTTATAACATTAGTGATCATTCTACTTATAAAAAATGTTGCATAAAATTTCATTTGAAATGCTTCACTGAAAACAGCCCCTGCTTCCTGTCTAGGCAGCGCACTAGAGCTGACCCTACTGGAGTGGAGGTTATAGGTGAGCTAGCCCTGAGATAATGAGAACAAAGGAACTGACCCTGTCCCACCTTCAATGCCCCCTACAGCAATCGGAAGAGAGGGCCCCGCACCTTGCTTGGACAAAACAGTAGAGCTGGTCTTGGTGATATAATTGAGGGGGACCTGAATCTGAGGGCCTGAGAGCAGAATTGGCCCTGCTCCCTGCTGTAAGCTGTGTTTAGTGTGCTAGCCAGGGCACTGCTGGAGAGCACACCCAGGTAGTGATGATGGGAAACCTAGGAAGCTGACCTATCCAGTAGGCACCCAGGCCCCAAACTAGGGCTTTGAACTGGTTCACCCCCAAAATGTACGTCATCTATGAACTGTTGGGTCATGTGAGGGGATAAACTTACAGAACTCCATGACACAGGTCGACAAGATATCCAGGAGGAGCCCCAACGATAGCCTATTTTCAATAGCATAGCAGAACAGAGACCTTGAGCCAGACCAATAATTCCTAGCAATGAACACTTGTAAATGAAGATGAATAAACTCAAGAGTAAACTGTGTGCCTCCATGGGCCAAAATACAGCTTCCACGACAAGATTCTTCTTCTTTCTTTTGTTTTTATCTGTTTGTTTTGCTTTCTTTCTTTGTTTTGCTTGGGTTTTGGTTTTCCTTTTAAATTCGGTTTTAACTTGTTGCAGGGGAGATCGCAAGAGCAGAGGGCAAATGTGAGGAGACAAGGCGATAAGTGAGGTCAGGATGCATGACGTGAAATCTACAAAGAATCAATAAAAGTACAAAAGAATTAAATGCCTCTCTTGGAGTGTCAAATTAATTTTAAACTTATAGACTATATTGAGGAAAATTTTTTTTCTGAGTAATTGTGTGTCATTGGAAATGGGGATATGGTATTTTAAGATACAGATAGCCATTCTTTCTGCATCACAGTGCTATTTCCAGTGTCAGCTAAGCTCAGATCTACTTGCTGACATGGTTTTGTGTACTTCAGGTCCAATGGAGACTGTGTCTTCATGCTGCATTCAGCCACATTAAATCTTTACAAAGAAGCTCACAAGTTTCTTTGACCTATTTCATTTCAATCTTGGATCTTTTTATCTTTAATATAGGAATAATGAGGCAAAAGTTTATCTATTACACTTGGAATTCATTTAAAATGCCGTATTTGAATAAGGCATTTGACTATAAGGATTTAATGTGGCTGAATAAAGCATGAAGAAATAGCCTCATTATCAGACCTGAAGTCCACAAACAATGCCAGCATGTCAGTTAAAATTACCTTCTCATTACAGACAGTCTGCTGACACAGGCTGTGTTCTGACTGTGGCAAACTTGATTTTATAATCGTGTATTAGCCTTAAGGGTTTTCCCAGCAAGCTTCATGGGTTTGTAGCTTCTCTTCTAGCTATAATAAAGAGGGCTTTACACAAATTTATATTTGTTTATTTTATCTTCTATGTGTATTTTGACTGCCTGTATGTATGTGCGCCCCATGTGTATGCCGTGCCCACAGAGTCCAGAAGAGGGAGTCAGGTCCCTGGGAACTGCAGTATAGATGGCTGTGAGTCACTGTGTGGGTGATGCAAACCAAACCCGGGTCGTCTGCATGGGCAACAAAGTGCTCTTAACCACTGAGCAACCTCTCTAACCCTGACAGTCAAGACGTTTTAAAAGGTATTCTTGATAGAAAATCCAGATTTTTCATTGTAAAGGAAAAATCCTAGAAATGAAAGGTAACCTGGAGATCTGTTTCGAAATAGTGATGGAAGGACTCATATGGCATGGTGCGGACGACTCTGCAGAGCTGCTCTGACTGGCAAAAGTTCATACAACAGAGACTCTGTCACTGCTTGGCATGTAAAAGTTGACATGACAAGAATTTGATGACTTCTCTATACCGCCTATGTCACACTGGAGTAACGCTGATCATGCAGTCATAGCTCTACATCACATTATTTATGCCACTACATGAATAGCAAAATAAAGTCACAGCCAGTGCCTCTGTGCACGTGGACAGACTCTCAGGTTCATGGTTCCCTGGTCACCCAATTGCGTCTTTGGTGAGTATTTGCTGCTGTTGCTGTTTATAGAGTTTCACCATGCACCACAGGTTGGCCTTGAACTCGCCATCCTCTAGCTTCTGTCACTTGATTGCTAGAATTAATTACAGGTATACAATAACACAGCCATACTCCTAGCAATCTGCTACCACAATAGTTTCTCTCAGTATTTGTCAATGGAACAGATAAATGAATGAGTGAAAGACAGTAGTGAGCAAAGACATTTACTTCAATATGATCAACAAGCCAAGTTTTTCTCTGACTGATGTTCTGAGGGCAGATGTTGGGCTTCAAAGGGAGCCCTGGACTCTGATACAGAAGAACTCCCTGTTCACCTCCATGGGGACAGCACTGTCATTTAGAAGCTCTGCATAATTTTCCAAGGTTAAGCTGCCACACTTCTTCAAAGGGAGCCTGCCACATGCTGTGTTGTATGCAGTATTGTCTGCAGACTCACCTGTCTTATTACAAAGAAAAACAGCTTCGGTTGTACCTGGGTCTGGTCTACAGATCAGTACAGATGAATAAATGATGGAGAGTGCCAGAGAAACAAATCTAAAATCCTATCAGCCTATACTATCTCCCCATCGCATCAAGTCATGAAAGTCAATTGACATCGAAAAGGAGATTCATCAAAGACCCCTCCCTCAACCAATCCCCACCCACACACCCTGAGGGAAGTAAAAGAGCTATGGTAGGCAGTGCCCTGCCTGTGAGCAAGGCTGTATGCATGCTCTGGAGGATTATTTTACCTCCAATGTGCTGTGAGGAGGAAGAATACACTTGGATGACCGCACATGGTTTCAGATCTTTACCTCTCGCCATTGCTTTTGTCTGTGATTAGGTATTTCACTTCCCTGGGTTTAGGTGACCTCACTCATGAAAAAGGAATAATTACAGCTACCTTAGTGGATTTGTCAGTCAGCTTTCTGTAGCTATAGCAAACCAATCAAGTTAAAAGGAGAAAATGCTTAATTTTGCTCCTACTTTCAGAGGTTTTAATCAATGGTTATTTGGTTCTTACCTCTCCAGACCTGTGGCTAGGCAAGACTTCACAGCACGGGGAACAGTAGATCTAAACTGCTCATCCAAAACTGTCAAAAATCAGAAAGAGAAAGGCGGGCTTAAGAGAGACCCATAGCAAGGAGAGAGAGCCTTGATAGCAAAGTTCTTTCCTAAAAACCCATAATCTATGAATCTATAAACTGACTGCCAGTCATTATATCAGCTTTAAGACCCACACTTTCAGAGACCTAATGATCTAAACACCTCCTCCCTCAAAGGACAGTTGTGCTCCTAATGTTGAATCCTTGTGATCCAGTTACCAACTCTATCAAGTACTAATCCATTGTTGGAGCCAGAGAGTGTTCCTGATCCAACACTTCTCCCCAAGCATGAATTAAGGAACTTTCCTTATTTCTTACACTATCTTAACTTTTAAATTTTTGTTTTGAGATATATTGGCCTGGAACTCATGGTGTAGGCAAGGATGATTTTGAACATTTGGTTCTTTTGCTTCCAAATCCCCAGTTCTGGGATTACTGGCATGGCTCACCATGCCCACTCAGGTAATTTCTTTAAAACTGTTTGATAAGAGTGTTCTTGTCAAGAAGAAAGGGGACCAGGAGCTGAAAAGGGAGGTTTAAACCGCAGTGAATCCATTCAGCCGCTAAGTATCAATGCACTGAAATATGCTCAAGGATGTTGCTGGCTTAGGTGGGACTTGCATCTGACATTGGGGTCCAACTCACAGTTTGGGAGGCCAGAAGCCTCATGCACTTCAGAGACGACCTGGGTCAGTGAGTATGGAACTGTCACCTGCTTCTTTGTCTCATGAGTTGCAAAGGAAGGTTGTCTGTCCAAAATTCATTCCTCATTAGCACAAGCTCATTCCGAAACAGCAACTGTATCTCCACAGTAGCTCTTCACAATCTTATCTCCACGGTAACTCTTCTCAGCTCCCCCTCTGCATCCTCTGATACGTCATTTTCAGTAGTCTTGTCCCAAGATACATTTCCTTAGATAAGGTTAAAAACCTTCAAAAAGGCCTCAAGATTTAAGGAACATAAATTTCAAAATCCTAATTTATATAATTTACATTCTGAATCTAAAGACAAATTTGGATTACATTGACTCTTGAGAGGGGAATCTCATTTTGATATTAAGGTAATAATTATATTGAATAACTTCTATTTAAACTAAAGTCTTAGAGACAAGTCAGATTCAGAAACAAAAATACTGTGTTTTCTCTTACACGAGGGATCTAGCTTTAAATTTTTGTGCACATCTGTGTTGGGGGGGTCATGAGAAAGGGAGTGTGATGGGGAGGAAGACATTTTATGTGGGGGAAAAGTGAAGGTGAAGGATTATATGTGGCTTGAAAACAGAAAGATATTCTGAGTCACAAGAGACAAGGAAAGAGTACTTGGAAATAGGAAGAGCTGAAGGAACGGGGAGGGATAAAAACAGAGAGTGATGGTATCCTTGTATGAAAATGCCACAGTGAAACCCATTGCTTTGTATGGGAGTTGAAATACTAAAACTGAAAATGCTGATGACATCATTAATCCTGCTCAGCTATGTTCAGCATTTGCTAAGGTCTCTCAGTATGCTGGGGACTCTGAAGAGACCATTACTGGATCTCATTTAATCCCTGAGGCATCTGAATGGCCCAGGGCTCATAATTAGTGCACATTCCACAGGTGAAAGCTGAGGCCGAGAGTGACTACCACATCTTGGTGGTGTGCCCGAGTAAGGCACATGACCTCAACTGCTCAGAGGGCCGAGTCAGGGAGACATAAGAGCTGCCTGAACAAACAGCAAGACCCAGTCTCAGAAACTACAACAAACACTGAGTGTGATAGTGGTTGGCTGAAACCCTAGCTATGGGGAAGTTAGCACAGGTGGGTCAGGAGTTCAAAGCCAGCCTCAGCTACAGAAACATTTTAAGGTAAGCCTGGGCTACACAAAATCTTTCATGAAATCAAAACTAAATGAAACCAAACAAAATAAATAGCAATAATTATTTGTGTATGTATACAATTGTGTGGGTTGCAAAAATCATTTCTAAGATCGGACAGAGAGAAGTTATTAGGCAGACTTCTACCTTGTTCTGTCACTCCAAAGTTGAATGTGTGTATAATGTATTTTGATCAGGTTCAGACTCTCCTCCAGTTTCTTCCAGCTCCATCTTCTCTTCCCAATCCACTGAACTTTGTGTCCACTTCCTTCCGTCCTGCGTGGCCTTTCACTGAAGCATGGTCCACACTCTTAAAGAAAACCGACTCTCCCCGCCCTGTAGCTATCAAGTGCAATGACCTTCCAGTTACGGCTAGGACTTGAGGGCACCTCCCTCCTCCATGCTGGGATCTTGTCTGTCTTGAGCTTGCATGGGTCTTGTCCATAATACAGTCACCCTGTGGGGCTGGAAAAGTACTGTTCGCTGTAGCTCTCCACAGCCACTGGATCTTAAAACCTTTCTGCCTTTTCTTCTGTGACAAGCCCTGGCCTTGGGATGAGGTGTGATGGAGATATTTCTCTATCATTGCAACAATCATGGAAACACTATGCTGTTTTGTGTTTAAAGAATGTTTTCTAAACTCATTGAATAAATACAGAAAATAAACACTCAACCAACGCTAACATTTTGAGTCACTGTACTAAGTGATTTCCAGCCACCATTTTATCATCCCTACAAGGTAAGTAACCGTACAAGTGTCCATATATTACAGATAAAGAAAGAAGCTCAGAGAGGCTGAACACTTTGCAGGGTCACTGAGCTCAGAAGAGCCTCTGCGTAAACCCAGCTGTATGTCACTGAAGAGCAACCCACGCTCTTAACTACTGTACCATGGTGAATAGAAAACTGGGGAAACCAAGAAGCTCTGCTTTCTAAAAGGTTCAGACACAATGTCATTTTGTCTAGGAGTGGTAATGTCTCCATTTTCACCTGTTATTTCCAAGGGACTCAAGTTTCAGCAAAGGCTCAGCAGCTTTCCAAGTTCACGGTTGAAGTTACAAACAGCTCTGATTAGAAAGAAGCTCACCATAAAAGACCTGCATGCTCCACCCCAAATCAGAATCAGCTTACTCTTCTCCCACTTGAGAGGCCACTGGACACCAGGAAGAGGACAGATAAAAGGGTCCAAGCTGAATACTCAGTGACATTAGACCATCAGCAGTCCAGCTGTTCCCCTAAAGACTCCTTGGGGTACAGTTCTTATCTGTAGAGATGGCTTTCCGGACATTCCCTAGGAACTTAACAGGAAAAGGAACAACATGCGACTTTGTGCTGTTTTGAAGTCCCCAGGCTCTGTTAGAAGAGCTTGCATAGTGACAGAGAGGTGATTCAATCCTCACACCGACAATTCACATGCTGCTTGCTTCACCCCGCACATTAAACGTGATGTCTGTAAGCCGAGGCATAGCACCCCCACCCCCTCTAGAGTCTCTAGACATTTATTGTGAGAGCTCACCAGGCCGCTGGGGTTCCTGGATGATAACCCACAGCGCGTATTCTGTGCCTGTTTGTAGTATCTGTGCTGTCTTACAGACATATTCGTGAAATCTAGAGATACCCTCGTTCACCCCTGAGATCACAAGGCCAGGCTCACAGAACTGAGAGCCGCAGGGCTGTCGTAAGGAGCTGCAGGATATCTGTCGTCTGCAGGAAGGCGTCAGTAGGAGCTCTGTGTCCATCTCAAAGGTGATAAAACTTAACAGATGAGACTTCAATAGGATCAAGGCTTCAGGTGGCAGAAGGGGAAGGTAAGGTTTCTTCAGTTGAGTTCACTCACACAGAGATCACACTCACATGCCAGACATTAAAGTGATCCCAGATTTCCAGATGTTCACATTTGGAAGACCAATTGCATATGTCAGAAGACGGTGCCGAACTGTTTTTTACCAATGACAGATGATCTCCTCACATATGGAATAACTCCCGGGGATGACAGCCTCCGTCATGTCTGGTCACCATGGGGTTAATCCTCAGTTTCCAGACACATGGAAGAAGCTTGTGCTGGCTGTGACAGAACCTTTATGCACAAGCAAAAGGAAATCTATGATCTTTAGTACATGCAATTATATTCGAGGCATAGAATTCAGGGTGGGGAGGTAGTTAGAATCCAGATTCAGGCCTCGTGTTTGCTTCTATGGGCTCTGAATCACACAGAGGGAAAAAATCACTATCCCTTTAGCACCTCTGCTGTAAGTTTTTTTTTCTGATAATAAGAATTTCAAAGCTGATAGCTTTGTCTAATTAGAGGAAGACAACAGCATAAGAAGAATGAAAAGTCAGAGTAGGGAAAAACCTGTTACAGCACAGTTCAACCATCCTCTCATGCTTCTCCATTCACATAAGCCAGTCTTCTAAATTCTAAAATTATTTTCACAGACACAGAACATGGTATATTAATATATGATCAAATGATATGTGCTTTTAAAGGTCCTTTGGCCTCCCTAAAGAAACTGGCAAACGTGCCATTAACCACAAATAATGTAGTCATTTTTTAAACTTGAAACATATTTTTCCCTTCTCATGCTGGAGGGAGTCATGGAGACTGCTTAGTCTATGCACTTGAAAACTGACTTTTAAACAAAATGACAGAGCTGGGTTATTTATGAACGTGTGTATATTATGTAATGGTTTCATTGAGATCTGGGGGACTTCTAAGAAGCAAAAACCCCCTGTGGTGTACACATCTCATATAATCCCTCTGTCTCATCTTTTCCTCCGCTTCAGAGATTTTCAGTATTTCCAGATTCACTTTGAAACAATAGTTCATTTTGAAATGTAATTTAGAAATATATTTGTTATGTGTTCTGCTGTAGAATAAGATATTGCCTTGTTGGAAAAAAAGAAAAAGAAACTCAAGTGTCACATACAAGAACAAAGGAAATTGTTCTTGCAAGCCATCATTCATTCATGATAACAGAGACAGGTAGTGGGGTAACACCACCAAATAAAATCGCATCAAAAAAGGACATGGGGAAAAATCAGAAAATAATCATCCAAGTGAGAAACTACATGGGCCTAGACAAACCCTTTCCTGACTTCACCAGGAAGGGTGAAGCCCAGGAATGCTCATTCCAGGGGTCTGTAATTTAAGCACTTAAGAAACATAGGAAAAGATACAGCTCTAGGCTGCAGAAAGGCTGCAAGACAGATCCTAAGTAGGATGACTTGAGAGTGAGCAGCAGGAGAGAAATCATGGAGTGGAGGGTTGGTGATGGGAGGGATTTATGGACTATTTTGCATTGTTTATTCAGAGTAGAGAAGGGACATGTGTTAAAGAAACAGGCAAAGAAACAAGAGATAAAGGAGGTTTCTGGGGAAAACACAGCACCAGAGCACACACAAAGGGATGACTTGCTCCTCCTTATAGGGCTTCCCTAACCCACCTAAAGGGAAACTAGGCAAAGAAAGGGGTGCCAGCAGGTAAATAGTCTTTCTGTTGTGCAAATATAATGTCTTTAGGTGTCACATGCACAGTGATGCATTCTTAGGTCCATGGGTTTAAGGACTACTTTTATAATTCAAAGAGATCTAATGTGAAAGTACTTCAAAGACTATAACATTTCAACTAAAGTTTTCAATTATTTCTCTACAGCAGAATATTGTTCTAATTGCTAATGATGCAAGGAAAGAATCAAGAAGTCATTAAATCAATTCCTCCATGAACCTTGTTGATCCTAAAAATATAGATGCTTTATAAGGCCAAAACAATAATTAAAACGATAAATATGTATTGCTACATCAAGCCAAACAATTGAAAAATGGGAACTCATTAAGAATCCTTGAATTAACTCATTATTTCTACAGCAAGGTTGTTCTCCGTCTAAGTCTAAGCAAAACATTTGAAACAAGTTTGTTTTTGTTTTATTTCCCTAGGTAGAAGCAGAGCTTGGCAGAAACTGAGGGATCCTATGGGACAGATCTTTCAGTGATGAACTAGGGCATGGAGATGCATATGGGTGTAGAAACATTTGGTTTAATTATCCAGCCCACTGTACAAACACAGATAGATAATAACAAAACAAGTATAATCCAGGTTGCTGTAAACAGAAATGAAAAATCCCATCCAGGGAAGACATTTCTATGGCAGGATTCTCAAAATTTTCATATTGCACAATTCAACAGTCTAATAGAGACCCACTTACTGCTACTCTCTTGCTGGTACACAGGCCAGCACACCAGTGGAAGAAATACAGTCATTCACTTACAGTGTATCAGCCGTGGAGAAAACAAATGGAGGCCCCTCCATTGCCCCACTCCTTCCACCTGCTTCCTCCTTCGGCACACACTAGGCAAGGGATTAGTCATTCTTTGCCTGATCAAGAGCAACAATGTGTTTCTTCCAAAACAAGACATAAATGTGCCTAGCAAAGCCTGAGATTTTAGCTTTTCAGAGTGTCCGGCCTCTGCTGCAGGAAGCTATGGATAGATACATTTCCAGTTAGGGGCAACTGCAATAGTGTTAGCAAGGCCTGACTCATAGTCACCGGAAAAGCGAGCAGAACTTCATCCTCAGTGAGCCCAGATATGTCATTGCCCCAAATCACAAGAAAGTCCACCATTGGGTGACAGACTTTTTCTTGGGAAGCACACACACACACACACACACACACACACACACACACACACACACACACACACGTCCACTCCCTCAAGATAGGGGAGGATAGCAGACTGAAGTATGGATACCAAAGTCCAAGTTTATCCAATTTTATTAGCGGTATTTAGAGTACTATCTGTGGAGGGGTACCTACAGAAGCAGAAATGACTCAGAGAATCTCATTACCAAAATCTACCCCAGGATGGGTGACAGCTCAGAAAAGCCAGAAACCTGAAGCACACTGCAAAGCCTGTCTTAAGGAGACATCGAAGGATGAAATATTTCAATCTCAGAGGAAACTGCCCCACACAGGGTCTGCTCTGCAGAGGGCATCACTTACTTACGTCATTGCTGTAACCAAATATCTGATTTTTAAAAAGTATCTTAAGGGTTTGTTTTGGCTCACAGTTCAAGGATACAGTCTGTCTTAGCAGGAACAGCATTGCAGCAGGACTGTGAGGCAGCTGGTCGCACTGCATCTGCATTTGGGAAGCAGAGAGAAGTTAGTGTTGGTGCTCAGTGGGTTTTCTCCCTGTGATTCAAGCTCCCTGCCTGGGCGATGGTGGTGCTCACCTCCCAGCTCTCCGTTCCTCAGTTAAATGTCTCTGGGACCAACCATAACGAACTCCCAAAGGTTTGCCACACTAATGGCTGAGGTATGTATTCATGCAATCAAATTGACGCGCATGATTACTATCTCACAGAATAAGGCACTATTTATAGAATTATCATTTATATTAGTATCTCACTCTGAACTACGCAAATAGGTATTGTCAGCTTTCATTGAAAGAATGGCAAACCCCACCAATTCTCTTGGTTAAGGACTACTTGATAAATGTACATATTTTGAATTTGATTTTTATGGCATAAGAATAAATTCTGCATTTATTAGAAACATTCTCATCCTTTTCATTGTCCAACTTCACTCCTTATCTCTATTACTAATAAACAAACAAAAAATTACAAAAGTAAACCAAATTTCTGGCCAGCCACATAATCCCTTGAGTAGAAAAGAACATATTTAAGGAACTAAATAAAGACTACTGGTCTATAGGGCAAAAAGTCAAAAGGTGAGGAAAAAGTCCTTTAACATTGCTAAGAGGAAAAATCAGGGTATGGCATATGGAGAATAAAAGAAAGATTTTTACTTTATAGTCGAGGTTAAAAAAAAATCTCACAGAGAAAAGGAAAGCATTTCTTGAAGATGACTAGACAAAGGTAGGATGAGGATGAGCCTCACTAGGCTTCCTCTTCATGTTCACCCTCACTCCTGGGTGAGAGGCTCTTCCCTGGGATCCTTCCAGGGCTGAGTGGGCATCATTGCCACTGCAACAGTTTCTAAACCACCAAAAAAAAAGAAAAGAAAAAGAAATAAATAAATAAAAAGCTAGAAGAAGCCTGTGAGCAAGGCAGGGTGTTTTTTCTTTACTTTGGTCAATAAGTTATCAGCCTCAAAAGTTTCTTGAATCCTTCTCATGGCTTTGTGCTATGCTAAGAAGTACAAATACCTGTGTAGCGAAAATAAAGGAGAGTGCCGCTTGATATGCTTAAGACTTAGAGGAACCCACAGACCCTGGTAGTGTCCAGTAGAGTCAACAGTGCTGGGCTTCAGTGTGAAGTGTCCCCAGCCAGTGGGACAGCTGTGGATTCCTCAGGATACATGACTTTTCCAGAAGAAAGACATTGCCGAGGTTCACAATCAAGTTTATATGTGCATATGGTTACAGCTCCAGCTCTCTGCTTCCTGGTTTTCCAAGATGTGGGAGCCCTTTGCCATCCACTCTTGTGGCTGTAGACAGACCTGTTCCTATTGCCAATGCTGGGAGAAGGAGCCAAGGTAAACCTTTCCTTCGCACCCCTTCGTGTTGACTCTGTATGGTATTTGGGCACAGTCTCTGGGAAGGACAGATTCTGATCTAATACTGTAGCTCGTGAGCATTCGGCGATCAAGGCTAGGAGCTACTCTTGAATCTGGGGTGGAGTAGAGCAGGGATGTGCCTTGAAAGAACTGAATCTGAACTGCAGTCTCAACAACGTGTAGGAGAGATGTAATGGGAAGCGAGAACAGGGGTGGGGGAGCCGTAAGATGTGAGCAAGGGCAGAATCATTCAAACAGAACCAAGTGGCCAAAGATCAGGCAGACAGGCAACGAAAGTAGACAGGAGACATTCTGGAAATTTTTAAATGAGCAAATACTGAGTCAGTAACTGCACAAATGAGGGAGGGGATGGTTTCTAGCAGACTCTCCTGTTATTGCCCCATCCCCATCCGTTAGCACAAGGTTATTCAGTAGAGACCCACCTGTTCCCTTCTTTTGATAAGACAAAGAAGTCTCATCAGATACAAGAAAATTGAAATAATCTCCTATCAGACCACCATGGATTAAAGTTAGATTTCAAAAACAGAAAAAGCCTACAAACTTATGAAAAGTGGACAACTCTCTACCAAATGACTACAGACTCTAGGCAGAAATAAAGAAAAACAACACCAAGGCACTATGCCACCTCCAGTGCCCAGCTCTCCTACTACAGCAAAGACAAGCTAGGTTCACCTTTTAAAAAATCAGGTTAAAAGGAAGCTGAAAATTTATGTGCAAGAAAAAAATAAGCCTACACTTTCCAATTCATCAAAAGAAAAATCCAGACCTCAGTAAATAGCCACCATTTGGAATTGGGCTGCAGAAGTAGGGCCAGCTGTTAGCCCCTTGCTTCAAATAGTGGGGTTTGATGGAGATCAGTCATCTGCTATGGAAGCATTTGAGCAAATTTAAACAATTTCCACATTGATTTCTTCTTTGCAGCTTCATGAAATAAGTGGGTTTTACGAAAAGAAACACGTGTTTGCCTTAGAGCAATTCATTACCAAGTAAAGAGTACCTGTAAGGTGCAACATGATGTTACCACTGTGGCCACAGAAACTTTAGACATGGCCTCACTGCAGACTTACGGCTCAGACTCCTGCTGCTTTCGTTCAGCACTGACCAACCACACCTTGCAGAAGCAAATGTTGGAAGGCACAACAAGAAACCACGAAACACAGCCATTCTCTGTGAATACAAAGAACAGCTTTAATAAGAGAGAACTGTCTGGCTGCCTTGTGCAGTAGAGAAGAACAGCCAGCTGTGAAAGCTCACTGGGCTGCATAGGGATACATTGAGAGGATGCTCAGATAGAAGAGGTGCTGCAGTTATGGTCAGAAGAGTTCAGGTGTTGACATCTACAGTCACAAGCATTCAGTTAGCTTCTGTGAATTAAGGACTTCTGAGAATCTGGATCCTGTTTCCCAGCACAACCACGCTCCCGTGGAAATAGTGATTGTCATCAGCACTGTCACTTTGCGTGGGAAACATCTCTTTGTAACCAACCATTCTAGACTTTTGTTGATGACAAGGGGCAACTTAGTCTCTAGATTCTTCAAGGCTGAAACTAGTTTATCCGGGTCCAGTGAGTCTGGAATGTGGGTCAAAATTGATTCTGTGTTGGGTGGCAGGCAGGCCATGGCAGGAAACCTGGAGAAATTCCCTTAGAAGTATCTGGTTTGCTGATCACCAGATAATTTTGTCTGGAAAATTCTGAAAAGACAGGGATCAATCACAGTATTATGGAAAGGATAGAAACCAGTGGGCTAAAAAGATAGAGGCGCTAGGGGCACAAGAGAGAGCAGAGGGAAAGCCCAACATTGAAGGGGAATAAACCAAATGAATGGAAACATGAATAAAGAAATACCACAATAGCTCTGAATAGGGTATAATAAGGGGTTCTTTATTCAAGAGGGAACTCACAGATCACAAAGGGGAACAGGAATAGAATCCAGCATCCAGCAGTGAGAGCCAGGAGAGAGCAAGCAGGCACACCCATGCCTTTTTTTACAAAAGACCACACCCAACCTGGTCCAGCCTCTCAAAAGCCATTGGCTGCAGGAGGTGCCACGTCACCTCCCTCTTTTGTCTAAATAAGAGAGCTCCAAATCCAATACAAAACTATGTACAATAAGAACAGATATCAAGTACAAAAATTAGAATTACAACCAACATAAACAATGTCAAGCAAAAAACATATACTAAATGTTTGAATAACTAAGGAGTCTATGTCTTGTATTAGAAACAGCTTAGCTAAGTCATAAGAGGAAAATAACTATGATTATCTAGTCTTCAACCCCACTGAAGACTTGAGAAGGGAGATATTACTTAAGTAGGCAGGAAGTTCAATCAAGCAGCTTCCAAAATGTGCAGTAGATGACAGAGACAAATAGCTCCCTGGGCAATCACCCATTTGCAACATTAGAGCAACCAACTTCGGCTAAGGCCTAGAGTAACTGACAGACAATTTTTAGAGGCAAGAAATTTTTCAAAACCATCTTATCCTGTCTTGGCAAAGTTTGACAGTCTTTTTTCTTTATTTTGCTTATCCATTGCATTTTATCAATTGTTGAGGTATGGGCAGTTCCTTGTGCAAAGGCCAGTTTTACCAAGAAGAAAACAAGCTCCAAATGGAGTCAACATTCTCTCTGGAATAAGTCGGTGCAGCCAGGAGTAATTGTGTCTCATGTCAGTAGAACCCTAAGTTATTTAAAGGCCACATTATACAGTTCTTTGAAGTGATTGAAGACTACCTATTTATGAAGAATTCGATCTCTACGTATCTAAAGAACCTGATTAGTCTAACTATAAGTGTGGTAAACATGGATGACTATATACCCAAAATTCTTAATACCTATATAGCTCAAAGACTAAGATTTTATATTAGAATATTAAATAATCCTTAAACAACTGTGCAGCAAATGAGGACAAAAGCCTCAGTGTAAACAATGTATAATTATCTTGATCAGAGGTAGAAATGTATAATGCAATATGATAAATATATCCTAAAACTGTATCAATATATAAAAGGTAAACAGAGGTAGAAACATGTATGCATACAATATGACAAAATAACTTTGCATAGGTATACAAATATTATAAATAAAAATAGTACCATATTCAATATAAACAAATATAATTTGAGTTTGTTTCAATATACAAGCATCTATACCAATGCAAATTGTCTACAAATAATAGCTCACAAGTTTTTACTCTATTACTCACTATTATTATTAGTGTGAGTGAGCTGTCACTAACCTAACTATTATCTTATTCAATTTCTTTTTTTGTAAGATTCTGAGCCTACAAAATTTTACCCCAACTCCCAACCCTATACCAGTTAGAATCAACCCATAATTTGTGTCCCCTAGTCCTGAGGACAAACTTTGTTGGAAAAAGGGCCACCTCTTTTATCCAAAGGTTTTTGAGAGGCTGGACCAGGTTGGGCATGACCTTGGGTGCCTACCAGCTCCCTCTCCCTGCTCTGACACCTAGATGCTGGATTCCATTCCTGTTCCCTTTGTGATCTGTGAGATCCCCCTTAAATACAGAATATTTATAAGGGGCTGGAGAGGTGGCTCAGTAGTAAGAACACTGGCTGTTCTTCCAGAGATCCTGAGTTCAATTCCCAGGAACCACAAGGTGGCTTATCAACCATCTACAATGAGATCTGGTGCTCTCTTCTGGCATACAGCCGTACATGGAAGCAGAACATTGTATACATAATAAATAAATAAAATCTTTTGTAAAAAAGAATATTTATAAGTATTATAGCATTATAATATTAAGAATATAATAAGTTCCCCCTTGTTATACCCTATTTGGAGCTAGTGTGAGGTTATTTTATTTGTGTTCCCTTTATCTGGCCACCCAACATGGGAACGAGTTCATGCTAACCCCACATAGGAGTGTGGAGGCTGTAGCTTTTTATCCAGTTCATGTAAGTTTTCAACCTTTGTTTATATTGGCCAGACTGGTTCACATGGTAGCTGTATCCTTTTTGAGGAAGAGGCAAATGTCTTCTTTTTTGCCTATCAACATGGCTCTGTGGTAGGACCACAAAGACTGGGAAGATGAGCCTCTATAGGAACAAAGTTGACTCTTGGGTGTTGTCTGTGAGCTGAGTGAAAATTTTCTGGGATAAATAGATAGAGACAAGGGGCAAAAGTGTGTTAAGAAGCATAGGAGGAATCTTTATTCAAAACTTCTAGGTCTGTCTCACTGCCTCAGAGGTGAAGAATACAAGAACGGGTCCAAAGGGGCAGTAATGAGCCTATCCTTCCTAAACTTTCTTGACTTTTCTTTTTAAGATGACAAAAGAGATTAAACAAAGTTTTAGATCTTTTCACGGGACCTCTGTATGTCTGTAATCTGCCCTGAAATCCTCCTTATAAAGAAAGCACAGAGAACCAGTAGATTCCTGTCTTTGAGCCACAGTGAAAACAAAAGCTGCAAAGTTATTAACACAAACATGAACATTTATCTGTGATAAGATAGAATTTTCTTGGCAGAAAAAAGAAGAAAGAGGACTGGAAGATAGTCCTGGAGTAGTATCATGATCATGGAAGATGGTCCTGGTATATATCATGGACCTGGAAGATAGTCCTGGACTACATACTTTTGTGTCCTCCTCACACCATCACTGGATAGATATGGTTT